>JAZKJV010000633.1:0-600000 GCA_037367405.1 Ottelia alismoides
TATTTTCTCATTTCCAAGTCCTGCATAACACAAGAAATCACATCGAAAATCATACGAAAATTAAGGTCTTTAGTAATGTGTTAAACATATAATAAAATTAATGGGAAAAAATAGGAACATGGAGGGTATCTTTCAATTGGAACCTTTTCCAGCAAATGTCACAGAAGAACCAACATTCTGGAGTTCCCATACATACGGTCTGAGGCTCCGCTATCATTGATCAACTCATCATTAAGAGAACGATCACCTTCACTAGTCTTGGCTACCAAGGTATTGTTTCGTGCTTCCGCTTTGGCTCCACTCTTCTTAGAAATAGTAATCTTCTTTACATACTCCTGTAGATCCCTGAGCTGGTTGTCTGTAAGGCGTCTTCCTTTGGCTACCATAGCAGAACTTTCCCAAAGAAATGTCATCTTACTAATATATGTTGTGAAGTGACATCGAATAGTCATTATTGCAATCTTAAGATAATATCAATCCAATCACCTTTAGATGAAGTTGAGATATCGTTTAATCAATGCCATGCAATGCAACTAATGGCGTCCCATTCACGATAAAGTGAGTGTCCATTCCATGCAAGGCAATTAATTACTACTCCAAATCTTCGGCTTTTTTAAATATAAAGTACCTTGCAAACATATATAGCATCACGTACAAACGAAGCACTAGATTCATATATAATAAATGTGACCAGACACAATGGCATCTTTCCCACCAATTATATATCAATCGTCATGTCAACTTAAATGGACAGGTGTCATGATATGATATCTCATATGCTTTAGTCGTACTCCCACCAATTATATATACATTTCAGCAGTGGATCATGAGTAGAGAGGACTTTTAGCCAATAACCACCTTAAGAATATTTCACCAATTATAGAACATTTTCACATATTATATCGATTTTAAGGTGAGGCAAAGGCGTTGTTTTGAATAGTTGAAGGATTATATATAAATGCACTTTATTTTACCATCCGAGAAAGGATGCTTTGAGTGAAAGGTCACATAAGGCGAGGACATCGTCATGGCTACAGATTTGAGACGTACTCAAAGCGTTTGAGTGGTGGCGTTTAAACTCGATATGTTCACTATACCGACTATGTACAATAGATTGTGAGATTGAATTTGTTCAGGATCAACGTGCACACCACAAGGTGCTATATTTCTACCATTGGTGTCTGAAGGAGAACTTTAATGGTTCCTTAGTACAAAGCTGCATCATGACCTTTAGCAACACTTTTAAGGGGAGGTAATGAAGAGGGACATGGCAGACCACGCCAGCGATTTGTCTCACATGTCAATTGATGAAGGCTACACGGACGTCTTCCCTGTTTGTTCTAGCCTCTCCATTTTACAATGTCGAAGTTGGAGGTCACGCCTATGAATTTTGTGACTTCCTTGCCTCGCTCTGTGGGCATATCAATGCGATATGAATGAGTGTTGATCATATCACCAAGACATCTCACTTTGTGTTTGTCAACGTCATTCGCATTCATAAATCCGGCCAAGCTCTATAAACAACATGTTCGCTTCACCTTACCCTAATGGGAAGCATTTAGTATTGCTTTGAGTACTGAGTTGTGTCTTAGCTCAGCTTGCCTTATACAGATAGATGACAAGAGAATTGGACAATAGACAACCACATACAATGTCTGCTTTTCTTAGTGATTATTTACTTCTTTGGCTCGCATCCCTTCTTGCGCAAGCTTCATGTCTACGCTCCATGCCATACTTAAATCCACAATGACTTTTTAGATGCGATGGGACCAAAAGGGTGAGGAAAAAAAGGACCAAGGCACCAAATATCAAGCCTTTATATTTCCTATATGGACCAACAATGACACTCTCTCTCACATTAGAAAAAAAATTCAAGTCTCACCTATCATCACTCTCCCCGAAACAACATGGGTTGTTCTTCCCCATCTTCTTTTTCTTGGGCGAAATCCCAATCACAAATCCAACCTTATAGGTTTAAAGTATGTAATCCATTCTATATATGTGTCAAATATCATATTGATATGTCTATAACTCATTCATCTTAAAAGATCAAGATAATTTGGCTTAATGATTGTTAAAAAATAAAATATATACTTCAATTATATAAGTTGTAAAAAAGATGGGGCACATCAGCTCCTGTTGATGTGCCCTTGTTGTGATAAAGCACAACAGGGGATATGCTTTGCAATCTCTCATCCATGATGACAACTAGTGCATGTGGATTTGTCGACTACTTCCCTCTAAAAATGTCACTTGTTGCCTTGCAAATTGAGTGTTGGCATCGTTGCTTAATCAAGCTCGTTGCCATCCTCTCTTTGGCATTGTCACTCTACATCACCATGCACAACATATTATCGTTAATGAAGTTTCATTATCTTTACCTAGTCGCTATCTATCTTCCTAAAGAAACATGGTTTTCCATCCATTTGTGATCATGCTAAGAATTCACATGCCATGTTTGAGTGTCACCACCACTTCTTAGTCATGATCGATGATGCTTGTTCTACATTTAGTGCTAGCATCACTTCACAAGTTATGCCTCATGCCTACCTCTACCTTTCTTGTATAATTATTTGGGATATGTGAATTGAAAATCCATTTTTATTTTATGTATGTATTAGAATATAGAAATTTTAATGAAATTTTTATAATTAATTTATTCTAAAAACTCTTAATAGGAACACAAAATTATATCCAATAGCATAAAATACATGTTTAAATATGACAAAATGCCTAATGATTAGATCATCAAATATGCGTTAATTTTATGTTTTTGCACTATTTTTCTAGTATTTATATACAAAGTATCTCCTCTCATATGTTAATGTCTTTTATTTTTTTAACATCATGATCTAAATTAGTGAGGTGCTTCATCTAACCTTAAATCCTAAGTAAGCCAACATCACCTACCTTTTATCAAGTTTACTTACAACAATAACTACCACGCTAGATTCAGCATGACCTTTTTCAATGACACTTTACGGACATCATTTCCTCAGAATAATTAGTAGGTTGGAGATCAATGAGAAGGACATCTGAAACTCAAACATCATTAAGACCACAATGTAGTGGAGATAGACAAAACGAAGATACTGACCATTTAGAGTTGTTATAAGAATTATATGTGGTAAAGGCACCGTGATCTGCACTTCAATGTTGAAAAATATGATTTACTTAAGGTATATACAATGAAAGCGAATTTATAGATTTGGTGTCAATGGAAAGTTGACACCTTGATACATCAACTCTTTTGAGATTTTGGCTTACGGTGGGACAGGGACGGAGGGAGGGGGGGACGGGAGGGGGCCAGGCCCCCCGTTCCTCCATACCTTCCCCTTTTACTATTTTTAGAAGTTCATATATTAGCCCCCCATATCTCCTTAATTTCAGGGGAAAAAATCTCCACCCATACCTTCCTCTATTTTTTTAGGAAAAATAAGATCCATCCCTCCCCTCCTCTAGGCGGGCCTTCCCTTCCTAAAAATAAGGGAAATGGGATCCTAATTATTGGAACAACATTTAAATTCTAAAAATTGAAAATTCAATGTTAATTATTTTTCAAATAGCAGGCGTGATTATCCACAATGTTTATTTCTATCATGTCAATACATAGTGCATGCAACCCGTCTATTCTTCTCCCTTTGTATTTTCAATTTCTCAATAGGACAACGTAAACGAAATAAATTCCGTTAATTTCCTATGTCATAACTTCAACGTAGTCGTTTGAGCACCATCACGGCATTCGCTTCTCTTGATTTAATTCAACCTTCCTCCATTGCTCGCAAGAAGTGCGCGCAAGTGTCAACATCATCGAATATATTTTAATTTGTTATTCTTTTTCAATTGATCTAATGATAGATGCATATTAAATTATTAATACATGTATATGAAAAACTTGATCGCATTAACTTATTGACTGTTATTATGATAATTGTATCACCTCTTACGTATGTGCTTATTTAGTTTCCATAACATCAAGTTCTCAATAATTTTATTTATATCTTGTGATTGTCATATATTTTAGAGTGGATGTTGGAATATTGTTATACCATAGAGGAAGTGATAGAATGGAATGGTACTTTTACTCGTTAATCTATTATTATAATAATGCTAATAGTTTGTGAGTATAAAAATGAGTTTTTTTCCATAATTTCCATTTAGTAGCCATAATATTTAGGGATGAAAACAGATATGGATATATTCGAATATCCGCTTATCGTATTCGAAAAATTATCGGATGCGGATATCTGTATCTGAATATTAATCAAATATGGATCGAATATGGATATGGGATGTAAAATTTCTTCAGATACAAATACGGATATGGTAGTGGCTTGATTATCCAGATTCTGATATCTGAATACAATATTTAATATTATTTTATATATTACTTAATATAATATAAGCCACAACCAATTTTATTATATTAGTATTATATATTATATAATACAATATATTAATGATATTAATAAACTTCCATTTGTTTGGGGATGGATGATGACACGAAAACCCAGCGGTTAAGAGAGGATAAAATGATTTCAAAGATGTCGTCGTTCTCAACCATACGATTCGGTCATCGAGAAAAATAAATAAATAACCACTCGGAAAAGATAGAAATCGACGAAAACAAATGTGTGTAAGCGGTCTTCGCTATTCTTTTTACCTGGTATAGCGACCAGGGTCGAACACAAGGAGCACGATTTAAAAACTCTATAGTCAGATTTCAGAAAATGATTTTTTAGTGGTTTTTGATGTTTATATTTTTTTTAAGATGAATAAGCACAAAATGCACAAAAGAGTACAAAAACACACACAACACTCTTTTTCGTATTTTACAATTTTTTTTGAATTTTTTTATAAAAGGAAAAAGCACAAAAACTGGATAGAAATTAAAACAAGTCAAAATACTGCTACAGAATTTTTTATGGGATTTTTAGGCAATTTTTATATTTTTTTTTATGAATTTTCAAAGTGTAGGCAGAGAAAAAGACACAAAAACACTTTTTTTTATTTTTTAAATATATCAAATGACAACAAAACTTGATGAAAATTTTATACAATGCAGAGGGACACAACAGGAATATTTACAAATTTTTACGGAATTTTAAGAGGCATGAAAATATTTATTCCAATGAGAAAGCAATGCAAAGTTTAAGTTCTGCAAGACAAGGGCTGAATTGAAAGTATGCAATGTTTTTACATGAAATAAATACCAGAAATAAAATGCATAATAGGAATTGCAAAGTACCCAAGTGTCACATGCTAAGCATGTGCAGTTCTGGAGAGGGAGGCTCTTCTGCAATTTTTAAATCTTTCAAGGACACAAGTGCAATGTTTCCATTTTTTTTTTATTTCAGCCCTAGATCTTCCTCTCTTCGTTTCCAACCCAAGAGAGGGCACAGGCGTGCCGCCGCCGCCCACCACCAATGGAGAGATGGTGGAGGACGCAGGATCGGAGATGGCGGGGCGAGTAGGCGGCGCGCGGGGGGAGGGTCAGACGGGAGGTGATCGGCGCACGGGGGCGCCGCGGTGGCGCCGCACGAAGCGGCGGAGGGCGGCCCACGAGAGGAGGGGCCGTGCGGCGATGGAGGGCCATCGCGCGGCGCCGGATCTGCGGGCGGTGGAGGAGTGCTCACCAAGGGGCGCGACAGCGCCGCGGCCTCTGAATGGGATGGCGGCGACGCGCAGACGGCTGGAGGAGTGCTGATCGGGTCGGTGGCACGAGGGGCGCACGCCTCAGGCGGGCGGCGGGGCTTCCGTGCGTGGAGGCGCGGAGGTCGCGGCAATGGGCCTCGCCGCCGCTCGGCGGAGGAGGTTCGCGCTGGGGGGCGCGTCCTGGGGATGTGCCTGCTGGGTAGTCTCGAACGGGCGTCGGCGGACGGGAGCTCTCGAAGGGCGGTGCGCCGCTGGGGGACCGAGGATGGCCACGCACGTTCGAGAAAGGGCGGCTGGAGTGATGGAGAACGCGGGCGGCGCCGCCGCCCGCTGGTGGCTCTGGAGGTGGCGCCCGCGCCGCCGCTGTTAACGGCAGTGGTGGGCGGCTGCCGTGGACGTGCTTGGTGCGGATGGTGCGGGCGGCGGGGGTGGTTGCCCGCTGCCTGCTTGGATGATTTTTTTTTGTTTATTATTATTTTGTATCCTGCAGCAAATGTTAGTAAACAAGAATGTATTTTTTTTAGTTTTGTATTTTTTTTAATCCTGCAAAATAGATGTTAGGAAAAAAAATATTATTTTTATTATATTTTTCTTTATTCCTGCAAAACAAAATGTTAGTGAAAAAGGTAAAATTTTTTTATTTTTTATTTATCTTCCTGCAAAACAGATGTTAGAGAGAAAAGAGAAACACATTTTTTTATTCTTCCTGCAAAAAGTTATTACGATATTAACAGGAAAATAGTTTTATTTTTTTTACTTTTTTTTATTTTTTATTTATGCACAATAATGGATGTGTGACTGGGAGGATCTTTGCGAGATGAAAGAACAGATCCGAGTCTCCGACCACCGTGCGTGGTCGGAGGTGTGTGTGGTTGCGTGAGGTAGAAAAAGAAATGGCGGGACACGAAAATGAGGCGAAAAGTCGGTGTCGGATGTGGATTAAAGTGTGATGAATTCTTGGGATTTTTAATCTAAAAATTACTTCCTACTCCTACGCTAAGATCTAACTCTACGATTACCTAGGAAAAACAAGAAAAGAAGTGGATCTCACCTCGGGGATCGGACAAGCCATGATGGCCTCGACGACGCTCACGCCGCTGTCACCGACGGGATCGGAGGCTAGGACCCTCTTCAACAAGAAACCTCTCGGAAACTGGGCTCCTCTCCGCCAAAGATTGATCAAGTTTGAATGAGGGAGGAGGAGCCCATTAAAAAGAGAAGAAAATAAAAAAAAGGAAAGTATCTACAAAAAAGGAAGGTTATTATTGGGTGAATTAAAATAATTAATAAATAAATTAAATAGTTATTTACAAAATTCGGAATAAATAAATAAAATAAAATAATTAATTAATTGTAAATTAATTGGCCACCTTAATGGTGGCCATATAAGGTGTGTAATCAAATCTACATATATGGTAGCTTATTAAGTCACATAAATCCACCAAATCAATTATTTAAATACAAATTTCGAAATTAAATAAAATAAATTAATTAATGTTAAGTAATTAATTTTTTTGGTGGATTTTATAAATGGAAGTTAGTGGCATACATATATTATATACATATAACATAATGTACATAGGTGCAAATAAGGAAATAATTTTTATACAAGATTTTTTTATTTTATTTTTTTTAATTTTTATTTTTATTGAAAATAATATTTATAATATATACATTAAGTAAAAATAAATATTAATAATTATATACACAGATATATGGGTAAACTGTACAATACACCCCAGAAAACCGACTTTTTAACCGTAACTCCAAAAAATACGAAACCACAGCCATTTGAAAGATAATTTAATTTATAGTATTATGGAAGTGAGTTTGGTTCGATTTGAGCTCGTATGGAGCCGGAATTGATGTTTCAATTATCGCATTACGACTTTTTCTGGGTGTAATTATTTACAATATATACATTTTTTTATTTTATAAATATTTTTATTATTTACAACACAGTTTTATTTACAACTTTTATTTACAAAAATAATTAGTTTGAGGTCAAATTATGTACAAATAAATTAATGTAAGTTTTATACAAATATACATGAAAAATATGTACAAGATATTTTTTTGGATTTTCTGACAGACAACCTTATCTCTCCCTACTTTATTTCTGGTCGATCAGGTCAAGTCTTGACCTTCTCTCGGGGTTTGGGTCAGTCTGTATTTATTGCATAAATACCTCCTTTTCTTTTTTTTCTTTTCTTCTTTATTCTTTTATTTATATACAAAAGGTGTTAAAAATGCATAATTAACAAATGCATGCAAAATGATAATTTTATGAAATTAGTGGTTATTTACAGGCATTTGACTAAGGAAAAGAGGCTAAAATAAAAGAATAAAGGCGATGAATCGTGGATTCATCATTCCCCTATACTTTACCTTTGCTAGTCCCTTAGCAAACACTTATTTGGAAAATAAGTGAAAATAAAAATAAAGAAAAGAAAAAGGAAAGAAGTTAGAACAATGTTGACTTTCAAACTTATCTTCATAAAAATGTAGTCTGGAGCTCTGTCGGACCTTTGGATTATTAATATGTCGGAACCTTAATGAGACATGGAATTAAAACCTAACAGCCTCTAAGTTCCATAAGACTCCTATTCAGGTCTCCTCAACAGTCAGATCAGAACAAGTCTACAGACACAAATTCTTATGACTATGAAATCTTACTTGTACGTGTAAGTGAAATTTAGCTCTTTATCTCAAAAGTAGCAAAGATTCAGCCTCTCTCAACAAGGTAACTCAATAACCCGGTCTGGCAACTCTTCCCTCGAGGAGCGGGGATATTCCCTTCTAAGTTCAAGTACAACCAGCTCAAGAAGAGGGGATGGAGAAGAGAATGGACGGTAACCAGTGTAGTTACCTATCCTTGGATGCATGACCAGTGTAGCCATGTCACCCGCTGCAAGCTCATAAATATATGACTTTGAAGCTCTTATTCTTTTTTTTTTTTACAGGCATTTTATTTTTCTTTCAGGCCTGTTCACTTTTGGAGATTTTGCTTCCTTTTTTTTTTGAAATATATACAAGGTGCAGCATGTACATAAGGAGTTTTTCCTCTTGAGCCAGTAGACTATCCCTCTTTTGAAGCATTATTGCAACCCCACAGCTCCTGTCTTTAGACCTCAACATCACCAGACTAGGTTGAGACGCACTTCCCTCCCTAGAGAAGGACGAGAGGTTCCGCCTAGATGTACTACCCTCGTATGCTACCCCAAGCCAAAAGATTCTACCCCCTCACTACCTCATCCATGAAGAGCTACGTGTAAAGTGCAGTGTCCAAGGTAAGCCACGGTCTGAAAGAATCATGTGTGTGTTGTTAAATGTTCTACTTAGACTCATCAAGATGACATGTGAACATAGTCTTATGGACTCAAAGAATTAAGTCACTAGGACCTGAAAAGTCTTAACTCCAAATCTTATAAGGTTCCTCTGAAATTAAGTGGATTAAGGGCCAACTAAGCTCCATTCTTCAAATTTATTCCAGACTTAGTCTAAATGTCAAAATCATCCTGAAAAATGCTCATGCAAATGCAAGAAAATATGTACATGCAAGGAAAAGAAAACAAAAATCTTTTTGTGAAACAATTTTCAAAATTTTGAAATTTTTATGGATTTTTGAAAAATGATGATGCACATGCGAAAAGTTTTTTTTTTTTTGCAAAAAGTTAGTAAGATATACAAATATATACAAGATTTTTTTTATTGTTTTTTCTAATAAGGAAAAAAAATGCATATTTACATAAGAGTGAGATGATTATTTCACAAGAATGCGATGCAAGAATTTACAAATTGAGTCATTTATACAAGTATATACATAGTTGACTTTTTTTTTAATTCATTTTTTTACAAGTTTTTTTTGAATTTTTTTTTAGTATTTACACAATGTTTTAGCCATATTAAAATAATATATGAAAGTACGAGTTATGGCTAAAGTATATATACAATATATACGACACCCCCTATACTTAGCTCGAACTATGTCCTCATAGTGATCAAAGAGCTGGAAAGAAAGACATAACTCGTGCCACGTATAAGAAAGTGAAAAGAATGGTATACTACAACGAATAAAAGAATAAAATCAATAGGAGTCGGTGATCCCCCTATACTTAGGATCAAGTAATCCAAAGTATAGCAGACTGTACACAAAGGGAAAATCGAGGAGATGAATATACAGAGTCTACCTCCCCTATACTTAGGGTAAAATATCCCTAAGTATAGGTAGAAAAACAGAGGTAAAAAGAATTAAACGAATAATCACAAGTCTGACATCCCCCCTATACTTAGGGTAAAGTACACCCTAAGTATGGAATGATCATGCGATGGAGATGGGGTGTGAGACAGAAAGAATATATGATATGGACAGATGGTCTATACAGATGTGAGTTGATCAGTGTTGAGGTGCCTCTCAACAAGCGCTAGAGTTTACGCCCCTAGCTGGGCGCAAATGCTAGGATAACGCAGTATCGAGGTTCAGGACGGCATCTGTCAGGCGAATACCGTACTGTTGTTGTCGTCTCGGTGGGAGAACAACAACGGAGTCAGGAGGGTCAAGAGAGTAAATAATAACACCCAGGTAATCAATCAGGCGGGTGTTTGCTACCGGATCAAGATATTGGCAGATGAAGTCGGGCTCCGGTAGCACAAAAGAAATCGTCGACTCAAGATCTATATGGAGTGAAAGGGCAGAGCCGAAGAAGTCGAACGTGGAGAAGGAAGGATCGGTCAGTGAATCCTCCACGTCAATCACAGTCTCGAATAGATATGGAAGATCAAGATCATGAGACTCACTAGAAAGGCTGATATCCGATGTATGGAATGTAGACAAATCAGTGAAATCATCGAATACCTCAAAGATCGGGTCATCCTCGCGAGGGCCGTCGAGGAGAGAATCATCAAACTCATTATCACAAATATCAGAAGCCTCGGTCTCGTGATCCGTCAGATCGGATGCACTCTCAGAAAGTGAGACCGAGTACACATGGTCCATGGCATCCTCCCGCAGATAACCCTCGGGGAGTAATGCCGAATCATCAGGGAAGTTGGGATCATTGCTGTCAAATGTCATGTCCTCCGAAAATATATCAACCTCATCAAATGGGAGGACACATGGCTCAAGTACGGGACTATCAAGTTCTGTAAAATCCAAAATCGGTCCCTCATCAAACTCTCTATGCTGAGATGAATCCAAGTATATCTCCGAATCTGAGGAAATCTTCTGAAGACCAGACACTGAATCAATTGTGTATGGACACTGGAATAATGCAGAGGATGGCTGAGATGTGGGTTCCTCCTCTATCTCATGGGATCCTAGCAGATCTAGAATCGAAGAATCATCAATTTGGAGGTGCGGGACTGGCTCAAAATCTGATTGTAAATCCAATTGGTCCTCAACCAATGTCCGGCTCTCAGAACTCAAAGTAGTAGTCAACACATCCTTCAAATGTGAAGTAGAAGCATCCATATCCTCAGATTTTTGTGTGCTATCAAGATCGGCATGGTGTATCACACACTCAACTGTTGTCATCTCTCCCTCATGTGTTGTCCCGAATAAATCATCTGGTGAATATGTAAGATCAGAAAGTGAATCCAAGATGGTCTCAACAAAATCCAAGTCGGGACAATGGTGTGAACCACTACACGAGGTAATGACATATGTAATCTGCTCTGCGGTCCTCCCCCTCATGGCGATATGGATAAGGTCAGTCATCGAAATCCATGATCAGGAAATCGCCTCACAAGTTCTCTTAACCTCAACCATGAATCTCTCAACGGCTTTTGGGGGTTAACAGAAAAATCGCGAATACATGACCGCATCATCTCTGCTCTACACAGGGGGTAAAATTTCTTCAAAAATAATGATCGTAAATCTCCCCATGTAGTAATCTTCCTTCCCAATCGTCTGTGCCAAGTCTTGGCTCTACTCTGAAGTGTAAATGGGAAGGTGATCAACATCATGTCCTCAGAAGTGATATCCAAATATGATCGTGATAAACAAAAATCCTCAAATTCATCGATATGCAAATACGGTTCCTCGTGCAATTCCCCTAAAAATTTGGGCAGAATATCAATTAACTCTAAATCCAAAATGAATGGTCTCAAAGTAGAAGTGGACTGTACTTCATGATCTGTGTACTCATCCATCATCTTAGGATTAAAGTCATCTAAAACTTGCCAATGCCCCATTTGATCGCCTATGGGATGCGCTCTCATCTCAGCAAGGTGAACACCCGGGTTTCTTATTTGGTCAATCTGGTCTCTTCGAGTGTCACTCACAGCATGTCCCGAATGGGAGGGTGGGTAGGGAGCAGATAGAAAATCGGACGGAGTTCCGACCTCCCAAGAGAGTGGGTAGGAGTGATGGGCGTGAAATGAAGAAGCCGTAAAATTCGACTGGAATGGAAGGCGACCCATCATGAAGCGAGGAAAATGAAGGGAGGGAGGGAGGGATAGAAGGGAGATAAGAGGGAAAAGGCAGGAACGAAGAGAGAGAGAGATAGAAGGGAGGGAGGGTGGGTTGGAGACAGAAGGTGACCGCTAATGATAAAGGAATGATCGTATAGACATACAAAACACAAAGCAAACCCTCAATTCACCAACTCTACACAATGTGAAGACCGTGGGATTTGGTCTTTTATCTTTTCAATTTTAGAGTTAGGTGATAAGACAAAGTTGTACAAACACTTAGGAGGCTTGAATGGGATTTGGGCACTACTCCTTAGTGTGTACGCGAGCAATTAAAAACGCAGACAATGAGGGGATTGCTCTCCCAATACAATGAAGTGGTCGATTACGTTTGATTTTAAGGTCGAGTTCAATTAGCAGTCCCAATTTTTTAATTTTTGTTTTTGTGTTTTTTTTTGGATATTTTCAATAACAACGCCTAACGAGCTTTCCGATTTCCTCTTTGATTGATTTGAGTCCAAAAACAGGGGGAGGGATCGAGAAAGCCAATGCACGGTCAAAAACGATGATGAATGCAGAGATAGAAAATGCGTACCTTACTCCAGCACTCTACATGCAAAATGATCCGCGCAGAAATTTAAATACAGAAATAAAACTACCTAAATGATGCAGGCAGTGAAAACCGAGTCCTAGATAAGCAAGTTCTACTCGCAGAACCGTCTAATCGGTCACCGACCTCCAAGCCAAAGGGTCCGGTCTTGGCCCACCCCTCCTCTTCCCGACAAATCGGGGTAGGAGAAAGCGCTTTACAGGGTGGACTGCGGCACGTAGGCTACGAAAGAGATGAGTCGATTATTTTTATTAATTGATTATTAGTAGGTCCAATTAAACGTTTTATAGGAACAGGCAGATAATTAAGTGTGGGGACCCTACTAATTACGGCACATGCAAGAGAAAATCCTAAAGCTAGGGGCTCGAAAATCACGTGAATCAAATAAAATAAAATAAAATAAAAAAATGCGAGAAAACAAAACCGATGAAAAACAGCGGTGAGGTCCCCCAAGTGCACCGGCACTTGGCGAAACAGACCCCGGATAAAGTGTTCAAGTCCACAGGTCCAAAGATCCTAAATTATTACAAAACAAATTGTTCTCTCTCAAAAATTCTTCTTCTTCTTCTCCCTGCTCTTCTTCCCGTGCGGGTCCTCAAAAAGTAAATTCTAAGTTGTCCACGCAGTACCTCGCACAAAAAATTAGAGAGAAAAAGGTCAGAAAATAATTATAATATAGAGAGACAAATATCACAAAAATGAAAAATGACTACAAAGCCGTGCTTCCCGACAACGGCGCCATTCTGATGACGCGCCCGACAACTCGGTTAAGTATGTAATAATCAAAGGTCGTCGTGACCCAAATCAGCAAGCGCGGTCAATCGAGAAAAATGATCAAAACCACTCAGAAAATATAAATCAATGAAAAATAAATGTGTGTAAGCGGTCTTCGCTATTCTTTTTACCTGGTATAGCGACCAGGGTCAAACACAAGGAGCACGATTTAAAAACTCTATAGTCAGATTTCAGAAAATGATTTTTTAGTGGTTTTTGATGTTTATATTTTTTTTAAGATGAATAAGCACAAAATGCACAAAAGAGTACAAAAACACACACAACACTCTTTTTCGTATTTTACAATTTTTTTTTGAATTTTTTTATAAAAGGAAAAAGCACAAAAACTGGATAGAAATTAAAACAAGTCAAAACACTGCTACAGAATTTTTTGTGGGATTTTTAGGCAATTTTTATATTTTTTTTTATGAATTTTCAAAGTGTAGGCAGAGAAAAAGACACAAAAACACTTTTTTTTTGATTTTTTAAATATATCAAATGACAACAAAACTTGATGAAAATTTTATACAATGCAGAGGGACACAACAGGAATATTTACAAATTTTTACGGAATTTTAAGAGGCATGAAAATATTTATTCCAATGAGAAAGCAATGCAAAGTTTAAGTTCTGCAAGACAAGGGCTGAATTGAAAGTATGCAAAGTTTTTACATGAAATAAATACCAGAAATAAAATGCATAATAGGAATTGCAAAGTACCCAAGTGTCACATGCTAAGCATGTGCAGTTCTGGAGAGGGAGGCTCTTCTGCAATTTTTAAATCTTTCAAGGACACAAGTGCAATGTTTCCATTTTTTTTATTTCAGCCCTAGATCTTCCTCTCTTCGTTTCCAACCCAAGAGAGGGCACAGGCGTGCCGCCGCCGCCCACCACCAATGGAGAGATGGTGGAGGACGCAGGATCGGAGATGGCGGGGCGAGTAGGCGGCGCGCGGGGGAGGGTCAGACGGGAGGTGATCGGCGCACGGGGGCGCCGCGGTGGCGCCGCACGAAGCGGCGGAGGGCGGCCCACGAGAGGAGGGGCCGTGCGGCGATGGAGGGCCGTCGCGCGGCGCCGGATCTGCGGGCGGTGGAGGAGTGCTCACCAAGGGGCGCGACAGCGCCGCGGCCTCTGAATGGGATGGCGGCGACGCGTAGACGGCTGGAGGAGTGCTGATCGGGTCGGTGGCACGAGGGGCGCACGCCTCGCGCGGGCGGCGGGGCTTCCGTGCGTGGAGGCGCGGAGGTCGCGGCAGTGGGCCTCGCCGCCGCTCGGCGGAGGAGGTTCGCGCTGGGGGGCGCGTCCTGGGGATGTGCCTGCTGGGTAGTCTCGAACGGGCGTCGGCGGACGGGAGCTCTCGAAGGGCGGTGCGCCGCTGGGGGACCGAGGATGGCCACGCACGTTCGAGAAAGGGCAGCTGGAGTGATGGAGAACGCGGGCGGCGCCGCCGCCCGCTGGTGGCTCTGGAGGTGGCGCCCGCGCCGCCGCTGTTAACGGCAGTGGTGGGCGGCTGCCGTGGACGTGCTTGGTGCGGATGGTGCGGGCGGCGGGGGTGGTTGCCCGTTGCCTGCTTGGATGATTTTTTTTTGTTTATTATTATTTTGTATCCTGCAGCAAATGTTAGTAAACAAGAATGCATTTTTTTTTTAGTTTTTGTATTTTTTTAATCCTGCAAAATAGATGTTAGGAAAAAATATTATTTTTATTATATTTTTCTTTATTCCTGCAAAACAAAATGTTAGTGAAAAAGGTAAAATTTTTTTATTTTTTATTTATCTTCCTGCAAAACAGATGTTAGAGAGAAAAGAGAAACAAATTTTTTTATTCTTCCTGCAAAAAGTAATTACGATATTAACAGGAAAATAGTTTTATTTTTTTTACTTTTTTTTATTTTTTATTTATGCACAATAATGGATGTGTGACTGGGAGGATCTTTGCGAGATGAAAGAACAGATCCGAGTCTCCGACCACCGTGCGTGGTCGGAGGTGTGTGTGGTTGCGTGAGGTAGAAAAAGAAATGGCGGGACACGAAAATGAGGCGAAAAGTCGGTGTCGGATGTGGATTAAAGTGTGATGAATTCTTGGGATTTTTAATCTAAAAATTACTTCCTACTCCTACGCTAAGATCTAACTCTACGATTACCTAGGAAAAACAAGAAAAGAAGTGGATCTCACCTCGGGGATCGGACAAGCCATGATGGCCTCGACGACGCTCACGCCGCTGTCACCGACGGGATCGGAGGCTAGGACCCTCTTCAACAAGAAACCTCTCAGAAACTGGGCTCCTCGCCGCCAAAGATTGATCAAGTTTGAATGAGGGAGGAGGAGCCCATTAAAAAGAGAAGAAAATAAAAAAAGGAAAGTATCTACAAAAAAGGAAGGTTATTATTGGGTGAATTAAAATAATTAATAAATAAATTAAATAATTATTTACAAAATTCGGAATAAATAAATAAAATAAAATAATTAATTAATTGTAAATTAATTGGCCACCTTAATGGTGGCCATATAAGGTGTGTAATCAAATCTACATATATGGTAGCTTATTAAGTCACATAAATCCACCAAATCAATTATTTAAATACAAATTTCGAAATTAAATAAAATAAATTAATTAATGTTAAGTAATTAATTTTTTGGTGGATTTTATAAATGGAAGTTAGTGGCATACATATATTATATACATATAACATAATGTACATAGGTGCAAATAAGGAAATAATTTTTATACAAGATTTTTTTATTTTATTTTTTTTAATTTTTATTTTTATTGAAAATAATATTTATAATATATACATTAAGTAAAAATAAATATTAATAATTATATACACAGATATATGGGTAAACTGCACAATACACCCCAGAAAACCGACTTTTTAACCGTAACTCCAAAAAATACGAAACCACAGCCATTTGAAAGATAATTTAATTTATAGTATTATGGAAGTGAGTTTGGTTCGATTTGAGCTCGTATGGAGCCGGAATTGATGTTTCAATTATCGCATTACGGCTTTTTCTGGGTGTAATTATTTACAATATATACATTTTTTTATTTTATAAATATTTTTATTATTTACAACACAGTTTTATTTACAACTTTTATTTACAAAAATAATTAGTTTGAGGTCAAATTATGTACAAATAAATTAATGTAAGTTTTATACAAATATACATGAAAAATATGTACAAGATATTTTTTTGGATTTTCTGACAGACAACCTTATCTCCCCCTACTTTATTTTTGGTCGATCAGGTCAAGTCTTGACCTTCTCTCGGGGTTTGGGTCAGTCTGTATTTATTGCATAAATACCTCCTTTTCTTTTTTTCTTTTCTTCTTTATTCTTTTATTTATATACAAAAGGTGTTAAAAATGCATAATTAACAAATGCATGCAAAATGATAATTTTATGAAATTAGTGGTTATTTACAGGCATTTGACTAAGGAAAAGAGGCTAAAATAAAAGAATAAAGGCGATGAATCGTGGATTCATCAATGGACACGAACAAAAGTTATGAAATCACGTCTCCTTTTTGCCTCCGATAAAGAACACATGTCACATCGACACTCCCTTTTGTTATGGTGCAACTTATTTATATTTCATTGCTATTTTTTAAATCATTACGAACTTTGATAAAAAAATTCAATTCATATTCATATGTTGTCTTTATTCAATTCGTATTCAGATTCCATGTTTATTGGATCCATATTTATATTCATTATTTATTCGATTCATATTTGGATTGGCTCGTTATTCAATTTGTATTCAGATCCTCTTTTTATTCGATCCACATTCAGATTTGATAAATATTCGATTCGAATTCGTATCTGTATTTTTAAGGATATGATTTCCTTAATGCATATTCGAGTCATATATGTATCTGTATTCATATTCGATAGAGATGAAGTGAATATGGATATGGAAATGGGCATATCTGATCCGTATCCGATACGTTTTCATCCCTAATCATATTACCAAAAAGCTTTATAAAAAATATTACTTATGAACTTTGATACTCCATTTATAATTGACAAATAATGGTATCACGTTGGTTCGTTCAAGTAAAGCACATGCATTATAATGAAGTGTTTTGTTTTTTTATAACAAAATATACTAGATGAAATCATTGATCACTAGTCAAAATAAGATATGTAACTATTTATAAGAAGAAATTATATTATCGAGGTTAAATACATGTATTTTACATTTATAAATTGGATTGTATTAAAGTTGTAATGATAGATATACACTTGTATAAATGATCTCCATTGGTTAACTTGTATATCAAACATGCAGATGCAAACCGATGGATACATGCACACACACACACAAACACATATAACCTTATCCTTATCATTTTTAAATACGCATACATATGCATATATGGATTTTGACAGATATTAAAATTCCATATCCTTAAAAAATAGATTTCAATGAGGAAGAAGGTTCTCGAATTTTTTTAATACACAGATGTTGGATTTTTTAAATAAGAATATGATTTTCTTAGAAATTATTTATTGGTACATATTGATAAAGAAATTGCAGAAATTATTTCAATGGAATCAATTATAGATGAGTATAAAGAAATTGAAGAAATTATTTCAACGGAATCAATTATAGATGCGTATGATTCAAAGCCAATGAGAGGGCACTTTAAATATCTTAACTTAAAGATATGTTCGATTTCTTTTGTTTTTTTTATTATGAAAAATTATAATATGATTATTTATTTCTTTCATGATCAATTCTAAATTACAAAGAAGAGGAACAACTGCTTACAATTATAATTTATGTACGACAAACTACTAATCCCAAATCATATTTAAATATAGTAAGTTTGTTGGTAATTTAATACTCAAGAATTTCTTTTTATATTTTAAAAATATTATTATATGTTTAAAAAATAATTCTTTAGGAATTTTGAAGATGGTATGATAAGAAGTCGAAATAGATTTTGTATCTTAAGTAAAAAAAATATGTATATATTTAAAAAATATCTTTCTATTATATTTGGCCCCCCTTAGACAACAATCCTGACTTCGTCCCTGCGGTGGGAAGATGGCCTATCACCCTTGCTCCACATCTGACAGATGTGCACAATGTCTTCCATCTATCCAACTTACAAATGCACATCTAATACCCCTATCACATAATCTCTTACATAGGTCACAAGGAACCTAATATTTCCTTCCCTCAAATGAATTAGGTAGATCTTGGACTATGAGAACAAAAAATAGGAAGATTTTATATTTGAAGGTGGCAATGAGGAAACTTGAGGTGGACCTATTCCAGAATTATCTGCATTATGTTTAATATGATCACGAAACCCAAGTTAATTCCTCTTTAATATTTTTATGGGATTTTCACGCATCACAATAAATATCATTCCCTTTCCACCTCAGTCTCGAGGACAATACTTATTTAAGATTTTTATGATGTCAAAGTTATCTTTTCCCATCACCAAAAGTTTAGCTTAAAATAAACCGTTAGATAAGATGACATTCCAAATCTCTCATCGATATCTTTGCATTGATTCCAAAAACATGTCGATCAAAGGTTCCTAGCATATGTATTACCATTTAAGTCAGCATGTCAAGATCCCATTGGGTTCCATTTAAGATTTGATTATGATTTTTCTCTATAAATAGGAGAGTTATAATATGACTTACTTGGGTACTTCAACAATATTGATAGTCCACATCATCTCTGCCTCATTGGTAGTTAGACTATCATTGGAGCTTGATGGACTTGGTCTGGTCTGAAATTTATGACCACCTTTTCATAAATAATATTGTGCTCGACCTTTTTATCATCTCAAACAAGTAGTAACTCATTCTTAGTCTAGGTCTTAGATGTTTTCCTTAGATGTTGAACTAGATGTCCCATATGCCCCCTCATAGCTTGCACACCGCGATTTAGGCCATAATAGAACACATGTATAGGAGCAAGTCATGAGGAAACGTTCATGTAGCTAACAACTTTGTCCTTCTTATTGTTGATTCCATACATGTTTTATCAATAATATGTATACGAGCACATGATGAGCCAGAAATCCACCTCTTTAATAATTGATAATTGCAGTATATGAGGTAGAAATCAGATCAACAAAAACCACAATTTTTGAATATTGCGACGTATTTTTTACTTGGTAAGTGTACCAAGGACGAACACATGGAATGGTTGTTTTTAGTTGCATGGTTCTAAATTAATTTAAGTATTAAATAATTGCTATATTAATCTCTATGTCAGAAAACAAACAGAAAATTCAATAAAAGAAATGAAGTGTAATGTAGGAAAAAACAAAAAATGGAAACAATGAATCATATGATCTTTGATTATGTCTAATTTCAATCCTTAATTAAAAGTGCTTAATTAATCCTCAAAAGCAATCACAGATCTAAAGATTCGAGAAATATATGTCAATTCAAATCAAAGCTGCATGGTGGAATATCAATTAATCAAATAATCTTACAAATAAAGAGATCAAAAATAATTTCCAAATTTTCCAATGATTTAATACTCAAAGAATGATCAATAATATCATGGAAATAAATCTAACACTTTATCATTGAATAAGCCCCAACAATAGATCAAATTCCTCAAAATTTGAACTCAAGATTCTATCAAATGAATCATACATAGATCAAATTAGTCCTCAAATAATAATCAATATAAATCAAGATCTGATCTGTTCACAAAATATGTAAAATGATTAAGCACAAAACAAGCTTCAAAATGACATATTATGCATTAAAACAGAGTTCAAATGAGAAAGTTATGGTAAAATGAACTTTCAGGAACTGAAATGCAATAAAAATAAAGTTTTCTTCTCAAAAAGGCTCCTAAAGGACTTATATGCAATTATTTAAAACTATAAGGGACTTTATAAAATTTGCCCCAACAGACACCTACATCGCACGTGGCTTGCTTCTGGAGGTGGAGGGGCTCTTTTGTAATTTTTAAAACCTACTGGGGCCTCCTTGCAATTTCCCAGTTGTGCACATGCTCTACATATGCGGCTAGAGGTGTTGTCCTTTACACAACACATGGGCTTTACTACAAATAGGCCCCACCAGCACGTGCTCTGTGCATGGCAAAGGAGGCTTGAGCAGCGGGGTTGAGGCTCGAGTTTGGAGCCTCCACGTGCCTGGTTGCACGTGCTTCAGGTGCGGACGATGCTTCGAAGACCCGAGCTTGAGGTTGGGCGTAGCTTGGGCGAGGCAAGAGCGATGTGGCACCTTCGTGGTTATTGGATCAAGGGCTATAAGCACGATCTGACGGTTGTTGTGTGTCACTAGATGGAGGCAAGGGTGCGACAGAGCGGGGCTGAAGGCATGGGGGTCGATGTTGGAGAAGATGACTCTCGTCTCCACCTCCGTCGACACACGATTGGAGGTGGAGCGATGCGAGGTATGGCAGACCAATGGCTAGAACTGGTGGAGTGAGGGAGAAGAAATGGGAAACACGTGTCGCGCACATGTGAGAAGAGGAAAAAGGTTGCACGTGTTGCACGTGCCTGGAGAGGGGAGAGTGAAGAGATATAAAAGGGAGAGAAAGGGGAGGCCATGTGGTGTTTTGGGAAGCGACCATGTGGTGGCTAAAAAATAAATAAAAAATTAAAATAAAAATTAAAATAAAATAAAAAGGGAATGATACATGACAGCTCCAGGAGTTGCCGCATGTCACTTCTAGAAAATTTAACAAATAAATTAAAAGAAAATTCCATAAAAATAGCAAACAAAGGCAAGTGAAAAGTGCTTTACATGAAAGTTGATCATCTCGACGAGATCTACAACTTTTGTGAAGGTACCATTATCAAAAGGGATCATTTGTGTAAAAAGTATTATAGGTGGTACTCTATAGATAATTAAATACTTGTATTTTTGTATTTTATTATTTTTGTATTTTAATTTGATTTTAATTAGTGAACTAATTTATATATAATATATACATAATTAATCTAATTTTATGGATATTTTATAGGTCAGAAAATTATAAAATAAAATCGACAAAGATAAAATATGTACAAAATATATAATGTCAGATTTTTGTGTTTTCTTCCATTTTCTGATTTTTATGAGTTTGATTCTTTATACCAAGTTAGATCATTAATAAAAGAATATAATAGAGAAAAATTAGGTCAAAATAATTAATATTTGTACATAAAATAATAGGTTTAATTAAGGCAAAAAATACAGGTTATTTAATTACAGATTTTAACCTTAATTTTAGCACAGTTAGTGAATGTTAATAGATCAACTTTAGGGGATTTACTTAGTGATTTATTAAGGAGATTCTGCTAAAATCTCCATATAAAGTAGATGAATCATAAATTTATCACACCCCTATACTTAGATCTTTGCTTGTCATCAAGCAATTTTAGCGAGTTAGAAGGTTGAATCCCTGACTGTGCATGCGTGAATTCAAGACTTGTCTCTTTAAGAATCCTTGATTTCAGTGGTCCCAAAATTTTGAGCTCAATCAAGCACTAGTAAAAAGAATCCAACTTCTCCAATTATCAGATTCTATGTTTATACAAATAGCATAAGGATATGACATTTAATGTGCACTGCAATCACGAGAGTCGAGTCGAAATGTCACCCAAAATCCTAGTCCAAGAGACTCTCCTCAAGACCTAATTCTCAACACTAGAAAATAAGCCAGTTCATGCACTTAATCCACTATCTCAGTAGTTCCTCAGACTTGAAAGTGTAGATATAAGGCTAGCTGATGATGGTCATAGGATTGGGTAATTTCTTCTCTCCCTCTCATTAGAATGAGGATCCTCTTGAGTACCTTATTACTCAATGCAGATATTTTTGGTGTTGATCAGTGTGTCTATCAAGAGTTGTTGAGTCGCATATACTTGTTTTCCTGGGAGTACACCGAGGTGTGTCTTCTTTAAATATCTAATGTACTTACACCCATACTTGTATTATTTATAATGCATGGCCTTTTTTGAGGTACTAGCCCAACTCATTTGGCCTATTTAGCTTTGATCCAAGTGGACACTTTGAAATGGTTGGGATCGCTTTCCTTTGATTTAAGCTCTTAGTATTTGACTTTATATTGAGAGAGCTTTTCTTTCAATATCTCATTTTTTGTTAGGTCCACTGCTTTTACCAAGTTGGCACACAATGATCAACAAATTATTATGTTTCACCATACCCTGGCACATAGGTCAATACCAAAAGGTAACATAAGAACTTGCTCTCATACTAGCTAGGGTTTGCTGACACTCATGTGTCATGAAGCTTTCATCGACTTTTCCCAACCTTGAGTAAAATAAAATCAGGTCTAGACTTAAATCTCAAGTCCAGTCCCTTCAGTGAAAACTCAACTCATCTCATCATTCATGCAATTGTGCAGGTGATGTGCTGATCATATTCTTTATGGTAGAGATTAAGCGTACAATATAAAACTCATATCTTTCAAACTTAGGGAAGTGTGTATTATTAGGTATCAAACCTTAATGACTAAGGATGGTTGACTCTAAATCAAAGTCATCAAAACCAGAGTTTCTTTTATTCATCAACTCTTGAGTGATAGTGAAAGTGTCGATGATAAAACCTTAACTTTTTTTGATTTTTTCTGAAGTGACATAATGACTGGTCCGAATTCATATGGCTAGTTGTATCTAATTCCAGTCAGTATGGGGGTAAGTACTGACCATAAAATGTCTACCTATATTACTTTAGGACGGTGCCTTAGACGTTGCCCTTTAACTACCAATTTGCTAAGAGAGACCGTAGTTCCCTCACTGAGAAGTAGCTAGTCATTTTTAAATCTAATAATTGTAATTATTAATAATTTATTGAAACAAGGGTTTTTTTATTATCTCCCCTAATTTTTGTAAAAAATTTTGAAAATAGGTATCATAAACACAAAATTTTGTATACTCTACATAATATACACAACATGTACCCACACCTAATTTTTGATGTGAAAATAATTAAAGTACAAATTATGGATAAAGTATATAGAATATACACACACCTCCTATACTTAACTTGTGCTATGTACTCATGGCACAAAGTGAAATGACGACATAGCTCATACCAAGCATAGTTGAGTGACACGAATGGGAAGTCGACTCACCCCCCTATACTTAGGCTTTGGGGACCTAAGTATAGCATAAGAGCAAGAGATGAGTCATTCGAGGGTGAGAAGAGAGAATAAAAGTGATGTATACACAATGATATAGACCCCCTATAGTTAGGCTTAGGCCAACCTATGTATGATCGAGTGATTACAAGTGGGAGACCAACCAAATTTGATATGGATATATAAGGGGATCAATGGGGATTTCGACAAACCTTCTTGCGAGAATGAGGTGGGAGATAGTATGGAGATGTGTTATGGGGTGAAGAGGGAGAAGATGTAGAAGTCCAACCATCGTCAGAGTTATCCCCAGAAGAATAATAGTCATATGTAGACGATCTCCAATTATTACCTATTGAAGGAAAGTGTCCTTTGATAACTGTTGTATTGATTGCACTTACCTGATGTATCACATCAGGACTAGATGAGGAACTTGACGAGGAATCTTCAGGAGTCACCTGATTTCTAAGCTCAAATGTGACTTTCTTAGTCGATTTGTTATCATTGGGAGGAGGGAGGTCACGGTTCTTCTCCCTATCATGAGTAATCGATCTAGAAGTTATGGCATTTATGCGTTCCTCGTCGGATGAATCAACATATTCATTGAGCCACTCATGTAGGGTCATGACACGTCTCGAGGGAATTTTCTCAATTTGATTAGGCATTGCGAGCTTATTCTTGGTTGCAATATGAGTGATGGCCGGGGATGTTGATGTCACCTTCTGATATTCATGAGTTTTAGTGACATATGAGGTTTTTATAAAAGTCAGCTCCTTGAATGGTTTAAGTATTTCATGAATTATTACCGACTAAAAAATTGGACAACTCAAATAATCGTTAGGATCCTCATAAACATGGCCCAATTCCTCATAATCTCATGTATCTAGGTTCATTATAGGAGTAGTGCCAGGGTCGTTCTTCATTGAGGTGTGGTGAGAATCAAAGTTCGGTCCAATAGTCGGTCTCTCGGTGTCTCTCCTAGAGTTTGTGTAGGATAGGTCGGATCGTGTGATGTGGTCGTCACCTGATCATGACTGTCAGTGGCTAGTTGGGTTTCCTTAAAGCAGGTCATGTCATTGAGGATTTATTCATGGTGGTTTGAGTGCGAGAATCTTATGTCTTGAGTCTCACAATTGATAATTACTTTAGCAGAGGCTAAGAATAACTTTTCTACAATGCTAGGATACTCAGACAACTCTCTGTGGTACTCAATGTCAAGGACAATAAAGTCCACTTTATGTTTGTCACCTCGGAAGTTTATGATGAAAGAAACAATTCTTCCTGGTCTTTTGGTAGATAGATCTGGCAGTTAAATGATCACCCTTGTCTTTTTAAGTTGTCCGAGATTGAGTTGATCAAAGTAGGACTTTGGAAGGATGGTTAATATGGAGTTGTCGTCTAATCAAACATGACTGAATAATGAATCCTCAATTTGACACGTGATCTGAGTCAACCACTTGACTTTTTGGCTTCGGTTTTATGATTCATTACTAAAGAACTGGCCATAGATATTATATGAAAATCAGTCCTTGATCACTTCTTGCTCGGCTTTCTAGGTTTAATCGACTCTTTACAAATCTCTTAAGATTGGGAACATATTCTATGACCTTGATTAATGGAAGCTCTAAGATCAGACTCTTGCACAATGCTTCTATTTTAGAGTTGTCCTTTTTTTTTTGAATTTTCAGGTTTTTCAAATTTTTGGTATTTTCGGTGTAATGATCAGTAGGTTGGTCAATAGTCAACAATGGTTGTGAGAGTGACTCCAACTGTACAGGAGGTGTCGATTCCTTAGTGTTATTACAATCCCTACGATCATTTCAGTTTGAATATACCTCTATACCACGTCTAACACCTTCAATATTTACTTTTTCCCAAACTTCTCTGATCTCTTTTTTTAATGCTTCTATGTTTCTTCTAATTTCAGAGATTGTCTCATCCTCTGTCATGGGATGAGCTATGGGAGGATACTGCTGAGAGGATGAGGGTCCATACTCAACATACCTAGACATAGGTATGCAATCCTAGGTTGAGTGTGGGTCTCTTGCAGAGACAATATGAGCATCGTGATCTGGTGTCCACCGACATTAGGCAAGTGGAGATGGATCATGAATCTAATCCTTTGTTTGTGAGGGCTCATTGAGTCGAGAATAGGAAGGCTTGTGAGATTCAATCCAGTCAGGGTGGATATAAGGTGCGAGCCTCTCTATTTGGTCATCTGAAGGAAATCTTTGGGTCAAAGGTATATAGGTGTAATCTTGACCCGTATAGTTTGACTATTCATCATTCTCAACAGTTGCTTGCTCATGATATGTGTCAAAAAGGTTGATATACTTTGGCGTATACGGTGTGCTAAACTTGTAGGGAGGCGTATCATGTGGTTAAGAACATGTAGAGAGAGAGAGGAGTATGAAGAAGCGATGAAGTCGATTGAGTTTTCGACTTCAGGATATGAGTGATATGGTATGGACCTTGGGTACATGATAAATTGTGAATACATGGTGGTAGGGAAGAGAGGAAGAAGGAGATCAACGGCGCCATTCTGATGACCGAAAAATGACCGAGACTCGGGTAAATTAAATAGAACTAGGGTCGTTGCGATCCGGATCTCGGAGATCAATCAATCAATCAAGAAAAAGAAGGAACATACCACCAATCAAGCAGATAAAATCAAAGAAAATCAAATAGTGGCCCTGGCTATGAGATTAGCCTGGTGTAGCACCCATGGTCGGACTTAGGGAGCACGAGTTGGCCTCGCGGCCTACGAAGTAGTCAAAAAATAAAGGAAAATAATACAAATAATTTTTTTGGTGGTTTTTAATATTTTTATATTTTTTTGAGATTTTTAATAATAATGAAAATAATAAAAAGGCAAATACACACAACTTTAAGCAATTATTTAATTACTAAAAAATGGTCCAAAAATTCAAACAAAAATATTTTTATGTTTTATATGTTTTTTCTGTTTTTGGTGAATTTTTGAGAATTTTATAATTTTTATAGAATTTTCTAAAAATAAAAGAATACATAAATGAAAGTAAACTGTCCAGTCAGGCTTGGAGGACCAAATTAAAACATCAAATGGTCCTAAAAGAGAATGGAGGTATTTCTCATGAAAAGTATAAACAAAAAGGAAAATTCAGAAGAAAAATTTATGAATTTATGAATTTTCTATGATTTTTTTAGAATTTTTATGAGGTTTAAGGGTTTTTTAATTTTTAAGATTTTTATAAATACAAAAATAACCAAAAATGGACAGAAAATCAAACACGCAAAAATAAACAAAACATGATTTTTTTAGAAGTTTTAAAAGGGTTTTAATATTTTTTAGGATTTTATAAACTGGACAGAGGCAAAAATGGTTGTTTTTGAATTTTTAAAAAATAATAAAAAGGATAAAAAATGTACCCAAAAATTGGTGAAAATTTTACACAGTGGCAGGAGCCACGTGCCCAATTTTCACACGATTTGGGTTAAATTTGATATTTTATTTAAATCAAACACAATCACACAGTGCATAGGGACCTATTCACAATAAAAACTATTTCTGAGGGCTGAAATGTAACAAAACCAGGAAACTGGGGGTCCCTCGTGCAAAATTTCCAAACCCCCACGTGTGCTGCACGTGGTCTGGGCATAGAGGGACCTATATGCAATAAAAATTACTTTCAGGGACTTATTAGCAACTGGTGCTAAAAGTCCACGGAAGAAATTGTAAAATGTCCAAACAATTCAGCACATGTCGAATATAAGCATTCACAAGGGCATGGTTGCAAATATTAGAAACTATATTCCATTCAGTAACACGCAGAAACTACAAGCCCAGATAATGCAAATTCACCAAAATCCACGTGATGAAGCACGTGTCTAACATACACAGGGATGAAAATGCAAATATAATAAAGGTCCAGGTCCTATGTGCAATTTAACCAAAATAAAAAGAACTATATTCTATATTTACAGGACTAAATAATAAAAACAAAAAGGAAAAGGGCATAAGGGTAAATTACCCCTTATTATCCGAGGGCTGGAGGCGTGCCACGTGTAGATCAGACGGTTGTGGTTCACTGCGCTTCTATGAAGAACTGCTGCTCGGATCTGACGGCTGAGGGTCAGCCACGTGTGAGATCTGACGGTGGTGGACCAAGGCCTAACCCTTCGCCTGCATGGACGGTGAAGATCGCACCACGTGTAGATCAGACGACTGTGGATATCGGGGCGCCTATTTGTATAAACGTGCGGTCCAGATCAAAACTGGGAAGTCAGGGCTGAACGGACGGCTCTGGAGGGTCCTGGAAGAACACGGCTCCGGCGAACTTCGTCGGAGCACCACGGGTGTGCTGGACCTCCGCTGTTGTTGCTGGAATGTGGAATAGACTCTCCTCGATGCTCCACAGCTGAAGAGCTCCTCCGATAACGCCGGGAAGCTCCGAGGAGCTCCGACGACGAAGGCGGAGCTGGGCTCCTGTGCCTGAATGCGTAGACCCTCAGATGGGTCTCTTCTAACCTGAAAAAGAGCAAAGAAAGCTTGCTGGGTCGAGGGCAAAGTGCCTCGACCCAGTTAGGGGTGGAGTGGTGGTCGGGCGAGGCGAGGCGGATGATCTCCGGCGAGGCGACGGCGGTGGAGATCGAAGTTCCTGCTCCGGGGCGAGACAAGGGGTGTGAGTGGGTGCAGAATGTGAGGAGAGGTCTCGTGGTTGTGATGGTCGAGTCCGATGATCGATAGGGTGACGGAGATGGTCAGAATCGACGAACGTCGACGAACGGATGAATTGGGCGTAATCGAAAATTCAAGAAATATGGAAAGAATTGAGTCTACCTGATGCGTGGGATCGACTGGGGATAAGCTCGCTGAGCTCTGGTCGTCTCCTCGAGGGTCGTCGAAGGCCCGAGGCTCAAGCACTGCTCTGGGCGGCGTACGGCGACGAGATGTCGCCGGATCAGTGGCTAGGACCTTCCCTCCTCGCTGCAACAATCCTCTCCGATAGCTGTCACTCTAGGGTATGGAGCTCCTGGGAATGGAAGACGAGGCCAAAGATGGCGTGAATTGTGGCTGGAGCTTAAGTTAAATAGTGCTAGGGGTTCGAGAAGAATGGGAGTCGGGCACGCATGTAGAGGTACGGACCCCTAAGATCCACCCCGAGCGAAGGTCTCTGATCTACAGGGAAGGATTAGGACCCGTGGTTTAAGGAGTTGGTGGTCGGATCAAGCACGGATAATGGGGAGAAAGCTGGTCGGTAGCTTGGATCCGCCAGGAGGGGGTCCGCGGAGGAGAGTTGACTGGGGGTCAACATCCCCCGTGGACCAATGGGATCGCGCCATTTAATAAATATTTGTAAATTAAATAAAAAATAGTAAATGACTGAATTTCAAAAAAGTTAAAACATAAAAAATGTTTCTTTATTTTTAAATTATTTTTTAATGATTTTATGTATTTTTTTTAAATATAAAAAATGTATTTACAAAATATGATTATTATATATAGGTATATACAATATGTATTTTTAATTTTTAATTATTTATTTTTGTACATTTTATTCCAATTTTATATTTTATTTATTTATAGAATAAAATTTGGAATAATAAGGTATTTTTATTTTATTTTTATTAATTATTTACAAGGGTGAAATAAATAGTTTTATTTATATACATACATGGTATATGTACAATGTTGGTTTTTGAGTTTTATTTTATTTCTTTTTATTTTGTTTTTATTTTTATGGTTTTTATTTTATTTATTTACACCATGAAATTGGGATGAGAAAATATTTTTATTGAGTTTTTATTTATTTATTTATAAGGGGAAATAAATAGATATGTGGCTCTATGTACAAGGTAGGTATATACACTGAGGAGTGAATTTTATTTCTTTTGATTTTTCTCATTTTTATTCTAATTTTATATTTACAAATATATACAAATAAATATACACCCAATTTTATTTTGAATAAGAGGAAAATAATTTTTATTTTATTTACAAGCATATGTACATGAGCTTCCCTATCTCTCTCTACTTGGGTTCTTTTGCGGTCAGGCCCATGCTGAGCCCTCCCTTGGGATTTGGTCGCTCAATATTTATTCTAAATATCTCCCTCTTTTTCTTTTGTTTCTTTGTTCTTTTATTTATGCACAAAAACATGCTAAAAATGCATATTTACACTATGCATGCTATTTGACAATTATTGTTATTTACAGGAATATACATGTGTTTTGCATGGGTTTTGTAGCTAAAATAAAAGAATAAAGTGTGATGAATGGGTATTCATCACCCCCCTATACTTAACTTTGCTAGTCCCTTAGCAAACACTTATTTGAAAAAGAAGTGAAAAAGAAAAAGAAAAAGAACAGAAAATGCATGGATTAATGATGAGTATTAAACTTGCCTTCATTAAATTGAAATATGGAGCTCGATCAGATCTTTGGATTATTGATGTGTCGGAACCCTATTTAGACTTAGGTTTAAAATTCAACAGCCTCTAAGATCCACTAATCTATAATCAAGACTCCTCAATAATCCAGATCAGAACAAGTTATCATACACAAACCCTGAAGACCATGAATCTTTCCTTGTACAGTGTATGTGAAGTATAGCTCTCCACCTCAGAAGTAGTAACTTGACAACCCTCCCCAACAAGGTAACTCTATGACCCTAGTCTGGCCACTCTTTCCTCGAGGAGCGGGGTATTCCCTTTTAAGTTCAAGTTCAACCGGCTCAAGAAGAGGAAGAAGAAGAGAATGGACCATGGCCAGTCTAGCCATGTATCCTTGGGAGCTCAACCAGTGTAGCTAAGTCTCCCTGCTGCAAGCTACATAAGATGGAACATGAGTCTCAAGCTTTGCTTATTTGCACTATATACATACTCCAGTGGGATTATCATTTTCTATCAGACCCACAACTTTTTTGGAGTTATTTTCTTTTTGCATTTTTTTCAAGTGCGTCTGTACAACATATTTACAAGGTGCAGCATATGTACATAATGAGTTTTTCCTCTTGAGCCAGTAGACTATCCCTCTTTTGAAGCATTATTGCAACCCACGACTCCTGTCGTTAGACCTCATGGCAACCAGAACAGGTTGAGACACACTTCCTTCACTAAAAGAAGAAGAGAGGTTCCGCCTAGAAGTACTACCCTCATATGCTACCCCAAGTCAAGGAATACTGCCTCCTCACCACCTCATTCGTAGAGAGCTCGGTGTAAAGTGCGGGTCCAAGTCAAGCCATTGTCTATATGAGTCATGTGTGTGTTGTTAAGTGCTCCACTTAGGCTCATTGAGATGACATGTGATCATAGCCTAGTGGACTCAAAGAATTAAGTCACCATGGACCTGAAAAGCCTTAACCCTAAGCCCTATAAGGTTCCTCTTCCTCTTAGGATTAGGTGGATTAAGATCTTAATCAAGCTCCATTTCTCAATTTAATTCTAGGCTAGTTTAAATGTCAACTATAATCTAGGAAAAACTATACAAGTATATACAAAGATGCTATTTACACAATATTTACACAAATGCAAAATTTTTGAAAAATGTTTTGAAATCATGAATGTGTGCATGAATGCAAGTTTTGCAAAATATTTACACAAGGTTTTTGCAAACTTTTGATTTTCAAAACATTTTGGAAAAATTGTGTACTATATACATAGTTTTGATACACACATATTTACACAATCTTTACACAAAAAGTTTTTGAAAACATTTTTACAAAAATAATTTTGTACAATAGCTATGTATGTGCAAATAAAAGAATGTTTATTTACAGGAAAATTTTTTAATTTTTATGGATTTTTGAATTTTTAGCCATTTTTATTTATTAACACACTCACACAAAGTACGAGTTATGGCTAAAGTATATATGAAATATATACACACCCCCTATACTTAGCTCGAACGATGTCCTCAGAGTCAAGAGCGTTGAAGAAGACATAACTCGTGCTTAGTATAGGGAAGTGAAAAGGAATGCTATATACAAAGACAAATGAAAGAATATAAATCAAGAGGATCTCGGCTTTTTCCCCTATACTTAGGATCAAATAATCCTAAGTATAGCAGGCTGTACACAAAGGGAAAAACCGAGTGAAGAATATACAAGGTCTACCCCTCCTATACTTAGGGTAAAATATCCCTAAGTATAGGCAGCAAAAACAAGGGTAAAAATGAATCAAAAGAATACTCGAGAGTCTTACATCCCCCCTATACTTAGGGTAAAGTACACCCTAAGTATAGCATAATCAAAAGATGAGAAAAGGGATGTGGACTAAAGAATGGAATGATATGGACAACTGGATCTACACAAGTCGAGAGAACACTGATAATCAGGCGTGAGATGCAATAGATGTGAGTCAAGAGACCACATCTCACGTAAAGTGAATAGGGGCAACATCAACGACCTGCGGCTCATGATCAAGATATGGCTTGAGCCGCTGGCCGTTCACTCGAAAGGTACTCTCAGAAGACAACTCAGATATGTCGATACTCCCATTGTCGTGTACCTTTTTCACCAAATACGGTCCCTTCCATTTGCTATGTAGCTTCCCTGGAAATAGACGAAGCCTAGCATCAAACAACCATACTCTCTGTCCAGGCTCAAAATGCTTGTGGCTGATATGAGAATCATGCCACTCCTTCACTCTCTCCTTGTACTGTAGGTTGTTTAAGAAGGCGGTATCACGAAGCTCCTCCAAGGCTGCTAACTCTGCCCTCCTCTGATCTCCTACACGATATGGATCCAAAAGTATATCAGTAACAGCCCAAAGTGACCTATGTCTCAGCTCATCAGGTAAATGGCACGGCTTTCCATAAACGAGGCGAAAGGGAGATGTGCCCAAAGGTGTCTTGAAAGACGCCCGATATGCCCACAAGACCAAGTCCAAAAGCTGTGACCAATCCTTTCGCTCAGGGCAGACAACTTTCTACAATATAGTCTTGATCTCCCTGTTCGAAACTTCGGCAAGACCATTCGTCTGAGGATGGTATGGAGTGGCAACTCGATGGTCTATGCCGAACTCGCTAGCAAGGGCCTTCACCTGGTCGTTGACGAAATGAGACCCCCATCAAATATCAACACTCAAGGTACCCCGAACCGTGAAATGATATGCTTCCTCAAAAATCTGCAAACAGTCCTAGCATCTGCGGTTCGGGCAGGGATGGCCTCAACCCAACGACTAATATAATCTACGGCCAACAGAATGTACTCGAATCCCTAACTCTTAGGGAATGGACCCATGAAATCGATGCCCCATGCGTCAAAAACCTAACAGAAGTGAATGGGCTGCATCGGCATCATATCACGTTGTCCACAAGTGCCCATCCTCTGACAGTCAGTACACCTCTTCACGAACTCATCAGATTCCTTGAAGAGGTAGGCCACCATAGGCCAGATTGGAGCACTTTCTGTGTCGTTCTCCTCCCAGAGTGATATCCTCCTGCCTCAAGCTTGTGGTAGTAAGTGAGGACGCTATGGTGCTCCTCCTGAGGAATGCACCTACGCCAGACGCTATCCCCTCCTTCATGGTAAAGGATGGGATCCTCCCAGTGGTAGGATTTGGCCTTCGCGAGGAAGGTCTCAAGTCTCTGCCTGGGCCACTCTTGTGGAACTTTTTTAGCAACAAGAAAGTTCACAATATCGGCGTACCACGGGAGAGAGGCGATAGGAAGGATCGTCTCATCTGGGAAGGTCTCACATATAGGCTCAGTCTGCTCAGAATCCTCAAGATGCTCTAATCGGGAGAGATGATCCGCCACCACATTCTTGACTCCAGCTTATCCTTAATCTCTATGTCAAACTCCTGGAGTAGAAGGATCCATCTGGTCAATCTGGTTTTGGCATCCTTCTTTTCCATAAGGTACCTGATGGCGGTATGATCAGTGTATATGGTCACTCTCGATCCGATGATGTAAGATATGAACTTATCTAGGGCAAAAACTACGGCTAGCATCTCCTTCTTAGTGACAGTGTAGTTCTGTTGTGCGGCATCCAATGTATGGCTAGCGTAGTGAATGGCAAATGGGACTCCATCCCTCCTCTGTCCCAGCACGGCCCCTACGGCAAAATCGGAGGCATCCGTCATGATCTCGAATGGGAGAGACCAATCAGGCGGCTGGTGAACAGGAGCCTCAACAACACATCGCTTGAGAGTCTCGAACGACGAAAGACACTTGTCATCGACAAGGAACTCGGTGTCTTTCATCAGCAGATCAGTCAACGGTCGGGCAATCCTACTGAAATCATGAATGAAGTGCCGGTAGAACCCGACATGCCCCAGGAAAGACCGTAACTGCCGCAAGTTAGACAGTGGTGCGAGTTTTCTAATGACATCTACCTTGTCCGGATCAACCTCCATGCCCCTGTTGGAGATGATATGGCCAAGCACCGTCCCTTGAGTCACCATGAAGTGATTCTTCTCCCAAGACAGCACTAGGTGAACCTCAATGCATCGCTGATGGACTCAGTCTAGGTAGTCAAGACAGGAGTCGAATCCGTCGCTGTAGATCGAGAAATCATCCATGAAGACCTCCAAGCACTCCCCCACCATGCCCGAAAAGATAGACAGAATGCATCTCTGAAAAGTTGCAGGGGTGTTGCATAGCCCAAATGGCATGCGTCTGAAGGCGTATGTGCCGAAGGGACATGTGAAGGTAGTCTTGTCCTGTTCTCGGGAGCGATGGCCACCTGATTGTAGCCGGAGTACCCATCCAGAAAACAGTAATGGCTCTTCCCTGCCAGTCTCTCAATGATTTGATCTATAAAGGGCAGGGGAAATGATCCTTCTTGGTGGCCTGGTTGAGTTGTCTGTAATCCACGCAGACCCGCCAAGAAGTGGGTACCCGGGTAGCGATCTCCTCTCCAGACTCGCTGACAACTGTAGTGATGCCCGTCTTCTTGGGCACCACATGCAACGGATTGACCCACTTGGAGTCGGAGATGGGGTAGATAAAATCGGCGCTCCACCATTTCGAGATCTCCTTCATGACAACCTCTCTCGGATTCGGGTTCAGCCGTCGCTGGAACTCACTCAACGGCTTTGCCTCATCCTCGAGTTAGATATGGTGGGAGCACAGGGCCGGACTTATCCCCTGGAGATCGGCTACGCTCCATCCTATCGCCTTGCCGTTCTTTTCAAGAACCCCCATCAGACGGGATTCCTGCTCTCCAATCAAATCGGCGGAGATAATGACTGGGTACATCTCATGCTCACCCGCAAGGAACCTATACTTCAACGACGCAGGAAGTGGCTTCAGCTCTGGACATGTCGGTACTGGCGGATCTGGCCTTTGAAAAATCTGAGTGAATGCTGCCAAATCTGCATGGGAAAACTGAAACTCTCGCTCACAATCAGAATCTGGAGAAGGCTGCTCTGCTGGACTGTCTCTGCTCTGCTCGGCATCTACCTCCTCCCTAGCTGCAGGCTCAGTGGAAGTCAGACATGGTATAAGATCATCAAACTCTGCCCAATCAAAATCTGACTCTGAGGGATATGTATCATCATCACAAAAATCTGTCTCACGGTCAAGAACCGGCTCTGCCGACTGGAAAGTATCCTGGATCAGGAATGCGCTCTCCAAGCTCTCCTCTGCTGGCATCTCTGCATCAGCGGACTCTGAAGGTGAGAGGATGGCCTGTGCATCTGGATCTGCCCAAACTGCCTCATCATATGTAATCACGAAGTCGCAGTCCTGGTGGATGTCTGGCCCGGCATCTGTCATCTGCTCTGAATCTGTGGTCGGCTCTGAGCATGCTGAATCTCTGGCTCTAATGTCCTCGACCGTCTCTATTTGTACACTCTTGCCCTCGACGCGAAAGTATACCTTCCCGCTATCATGGTCGGTCACTGCCTTGGCTGTGGCCAAGAACAGGCGATCGAGAATGATGGGGGTATCGGTCACTGACTCAGGGATCTCCATGTCCAACACTACGAAGTCTACGGGGAATTGCAGGCCCTGAATCGTGACGACAACGTACCTCAGCAACCCCTTCGGCATCTTGATAGATCGATCAGCAAACTGAAGGATTGCCCTGCTCTGTCGTAGAGTGCCCAACTCGAAGCGGTCGAGAAGGGCTGCCGGAAGTAGGTTGATCGATGAACCGCTGTCTAATAGAGTACGATCGAACCTCTGCTCTCTGATGTGGTATCTGACATACGGGGCTCCTGAATCTGGCATCTTGGCCGGCAGACGGTTCTGGATCGCGAAACAAGTGGCTCTGGTCAGCACATGAATCTCGGACTGGTGGTTCCTCCTCTTCCTCCTAACTGTGGTCCTATCTCTGAGTGATCTCTGGAGTAGAGGGATGTGCTGCAAAGCCTCCCGAAGAGTCAGCTGAATGTGGAAGCGGTCGATCATCTGCTGGCAGAACTCTTCCTGCTGCCTCTTTTTTGGATTTTCGGTTTTCTTCTCCTTTCATATGTGAAGTGCTCTAGGGAAGGGGATCACAGGGTCCTTCTCAGATGAAGGACTAGGAAAGGGTCTAGGCTGCTCGGCGGCAGAATCCACCCATACATCAAGCACCAGAGGTGGATCAGAAGAAAACAAACCCTTTCCTTTATTGTCAGAAGTGTCCTGAGATACATGAATAGAAGGAAAGACTACAGGACTCTCAGAAGTGAAAATGGTGGCATCAGCACCACCCTCGGTTGGTAGACTCACGGCCTCAGCACCGCGCTCTGGCTCGGCAACATCGGTGGCATCAGTACCACCTCTTCTATCTGGTGAAACGACGGCCTCAGTAGCGTCGGTGGGATCAGCATCCTTGGTGGCATCAGTACCATCGTCATCATCTCTCATAGCATCAGTATCGCGCTCCTCCTCGTCGGGCGCTCTGGAAGTGGCCTCGGGGTGTCGCTCAGACGAGGCGCCGCCTGTTGGCATCCTACCGCTCCTAAGTGTGACAAAGTCAGTATCAAACAGATAGGCAGACATATCACCAAATGAATCACTCGGAGTGGCATACTCTATGAAATCTACCTGCTCAGACTTCCTCTTGAGGTTGTTCAGATTGGGATCGATTTGGGCAGGGATGGCGGCCTTCCCTCTCATAATCTCCCGCATCTCCTGACGGAACTCATCCATCTCCCGTCGGAAAGTAGCCTGCTGATCGGTAAGGAGGTGGGCTATGTCATCTAAGGCGGGGTTCTCATAGGATGGCCCATGAGAGCCTGACGGGTGGCTTCGCTGGTAGTGAGGCTGCTGCTGCTGCTGCTGGTGGTGCTGCGGGTGAGAGGGGTATGACTGTAGATGATACTGCTGCTGAGGTTGATCACGCCTCCAAGAATGTCCCTGCTGATAGGGACGAGGACCATACTACTGTGACTGCTGCTGCTGCTGGTACACTGGGGGCTGCTGCTGCTGGTGATCTCTCTGATGGCCGTACTGGCCACCCTTTCCTGAAGGCTGCTGCTGGGAACTGGCACCTCCGGCTGACCAACGGAATCCGGGATGGTCTCGTCGGATACCGGGATGGGGTCAGTCGTACCAAATCCCGTTGACATCCATCAACGGCTCTGACTCGTATGGGGGTGGCGGGAGTACTGCCAGAGGCTGATCCGACTAGTAGACTACTATCTGTGTGTCTGGGGATGGTTATGACTGGTAAGAAGGCTGCGGCTGCTGGTACGGCTCCGCCTGTACAAGGTGAACCTGTCTAGGCTGCTGGTGGCTGGAGCGCTAGGACGAGCTCTCGGTGCTACTCGGATCGCCTCGTACCTGAAGATGGGGCTGGGAAGTCGTCTGTGCCTCCTGGAGACACATGAGCTGTGTCTTCAAGTCACTCAGGGTCTGTGCCATCTGCTCCATCTGCGTGATGCTCTGGCACTGCTTCTTCTCTATCATCTCCATCCGGTCCAGCTTCTCGCTAATGGTACCCATGTCGGCGGCTGTGGACTCGACTTGTGCTGCTACCGCTGACGAACTGGAAGGACCGACGTCAACTCGTGCTATCCTCTGGTACTGCACGGTCTGTGGCTGGGGGCGTCCCTGTGTGTAGAGGCGGGTCTGGGACATCACCGTGTAGTTCTCGGCCATCTCCTCGTAAATGGCCCAAACCTGGTCCTCATCCTTGGCGAAGTAGGACCCGCCATAAGAAGCATTCACCAGGCCATGTAGCTCTGGTGTCAGCCCGCAGAAGAAGCTCTGAACAAGGTTCGACTTCGAGATCTCATGGTGCGGGCATCTATCTGTCAACTCTCTGAACCTCTCCCATGCTTCATGGAATTGCTCATTGGGGAGCATGGAGAAGTTGCTGATCAGAGCCCTCGCTGCATTCGTCTGCCCGAGTGGATAGTACTTGTTCAAGTACTCGATGCGGAGCTGCTCCCAGGTGTAGACAAACTTCCCCAGATGCTTCAGCCAGGTGGCTGCTCTGTCTGCTAGTGAGAAGGGGAAGGCAATCATGCGGATGGTATCCTCGTCCACCTGTCTGTCGTCGATTGTGCTGCAAATCATCAAGAACTCCTGGAGGTGGAGATGGGGCTCCTCAGTGGCGAGCCCATGGAACCAGGGGAGGAGCTGCAAGGTGTTCGGGGGGAACTTGAAGTCCCCCACGATGGCTGACAACACGACCCAATGGTGCGTCAAAGTCGATCCGGGGTTGTGTAACTCCCGCATCGGTCTCGGCTGGTCCGGTGCTGCCACTGCGGCGGCGGCTACTGCTGCGGCTACGGATGCTACGACTGTTGCTGCATCATTGGGTCTCCTCGGCCCGTCTCCTGGCTCACGCTGCTCGCGGTCTGCTCTCATCTGCTCCATCTCGCGCCTCATCTCAATCATAAAAACTCCCTGATCCCTCAACTGCTGCTGAACTGTCTCGAGGGAGGCGATCAGGGCGGAGTTGATCGCACCCTGGTCCATGATGAAGGTCTGCTGGGGCTGGGGACCTCTGGTGTGATCGTCACGGCTGCCGGCCATGGTCTCTGCAAAGGCAAAAGACCCAAACTCAGGTGCCGATAAATCAGTCTGTGGTCTCTCATCTGGCACTGGCATCTCAGAAATAGAAGAAGGGGGTCGAGGGGGAACAGGGTGGAGTTGAACTCGGGTTCGGAGAGCGGGTCTCGGCTCTCGCGAACCAACCTAAATGAGCGGGAAGAAGTGCTGGGAAGTGGTGCAACCAGAGGCTGCCTAAGGGACCTTCTGCCCATCATCCTGATCTGGCGAATCAGGCGGATGGGATCTAGTAACAACAATGATCAGCAAGCAAACCCCTGATTCACCTACTCAACGCGAGCTGAAGACCGTAAGAGCTCGGTCAATTATCTTGTCAGTTTTTATTAGGTGATCAAGTCAGGATAGCAGAGCAGTTACGTTGGGAGTCCAATCCGCCAATAGAGTGTCCCGTATAAAAGGCCGGTAGTCTGATCGGGGCTCAGATATGGCTCTAGCCTAATGTACGGGTCACTCTCTCGCGCATGCAAACCAGACAATGAGGGGGTTGCTCTCCCAAGACAAAATTTTTTGGTGTGGTGTCTTTTAGGGTCAAATATAGTTAACAGTCCCAATTTTATGGTTTTGATTTTAGGTCTTTTTCAAATAAAAACAAACGCCTAACAATTTTTTCGGTTCTCCTGGTTATTATAAGTCCAAAAATAAGGGGAGAAGTCGAAAAAGCCGATGCACGTGAAATCAATAATGCATGCAGAGTAAGAAATGCATACCTGACTCCAGCAATCTACATGCAAAATGATCCGCGCAGAATTGAAAGACAGAAATAAACTACCTAAATGATGCAGGCGGAAATCCGTGCCCTAAGCAAGCAGTTCTACTCGAAAGAACGGTGGCTAAGTGGTCAATCAAGAGGGGTCGGTGTCCGATCTCAGATGCCGATCGGTGCCCGCCACAAAGGGTCCTGCCAGTGCTGTATACGACCTCTGGCGGCGCATGAACCCTCAGGTGACCAAATAGTCTTTTTATTAGTCTTTTATTCTTGGTCCAATTAATCGATCTATAGGTACAGGAAAGGTTATTAAGGTGTGTGGACCCTACTAATTACGTCACGGTCAAGCAAAAATCCTAAGGCTAGGGGCTGAAATCCGTGAGAATCAAAGGCAGGAAATAAACGGTAGAAAGCCGCGTAAAAACTGTGAAAAACCGAGGCGTCTCCCGAGCACACCGGTGCTCGACGAAACAGACCCCGAGAGTCTAAGTTTGAGTCTGAGTGTCCTGTGCCTGTATTATTACAATAATAGTTCAAATGAGCAGGAAAGAAAACCTAATCTCCTCTAAGCTACTCCCACACTCTGCTGCCTCCTCGCGCTCTCCTGCGGCTCCGTACAGAAGGGAGCCGCCTCCGATTGCTGCGGTTGCGCCGGCTCTTCGAGAAGAGCCGCCTCGATCCTCGGGCCCTCGCAAGAAAACAACAAAGTGTCAAACCAAGCAAATAAAGCAGATAAAATAAGAAAAGGGTATATGTGCAAAAATAGAAATAAAAAGAAACACTCAAAAACAACCAAAAACAAAAGAAAACAAAATAAAAGAAAATAAAAATAAAAGAAGAACAAAAAGCCGCGAAAGCCGTGGATGAAGAAAAAACCACGAAAAGCCACGAAAATCAAAAGAAAATAAAACGAAAAGAAATGTGACTACCAAGCCGTGCTCCCCGGCAACGGCCCCATTCTGATGAGCGAAAACTGACCGAGACTCGGGTGAATAAATTAGAACTAGGGTCGTTGCATCCCGGATCTCGAAGATCAATCAGTCAATCAAGAAAAAGATGGAACAGACCAGCAATCAAGCAGATAAAATCAAAGAAAATCAAATAGTGGCCCTGGCTATGAGATTAGCCTGGTGTAGCACCCAGGGTCGGCCTCAGGGAGCACGAGTTGGCCTCGCGGCCTACGAAGTAGTCGAAAAATAAAGGAAAATAAAACAAATATTTTTTTGGTGGTTTTTAATATTTTTATATATTTTTGAGATTTTTAATAATAATGAAAATAATAAAAAGGCAAATACACACAACTTTAAGCAATTATTTAATTACTCAAAATGGTCCAAAAAGTCAAACAAAAATATTTTTATGTTTTATATGTTTTTAATGTTTTTGGTGAATTTTAGAGAATTTTATAATTTTTATAGAATTTTCTAAAAATAAAAGAAGTAGAAATGAAAGTAAACTGTCCAGTCAGGCTTGGAGGACCAAATTAAAATATAAAATGGTCTTAAAAGAGCCTGGAGGTATTTTTATGAAAAGTATAAACAAAAAGGAAAATTCAGAAGAAACGTTTATGAATTTTTGAATTTTCTATGATTTTCTAGAATTTTTATGAGTTTTTAAGGGTTTTTTATTTTTTAAGCTTTTTATAAATCCAAAAATAACCAAAAATGGATAGAAAATCAAACACGCAAAAATAAACAAAATTTGGTTTTTTTAGAATTTTTAAAAGGGTTTTAATATTTTTTTAGGATTTTATAAACTGGACAGAGGCAAAAATGACTGTTTTTGAATTTTTAAAAATAATAAAAAGGATAAAAAATGTACCCAAAAATTGGTGAAAATTTTACACAGTGGCAGGAGCCACGTGTCCAATTTTCACACGATTTGGGTTAATTTGATATTTTATTTAAATCAAACATAATCACATAGTGCACAGGGAACTATTTGCAATAAAAACTATTTCTGAGGGCTGAAATGTAACAAAACCAGGAAACTGGGGGTCCCTCGTGCAAAATTTCCAAACCCCCACGTGCGCTGCACGTGGTCTGGGCACAGAGGGACCAATATGCAATAAAAATTACTTCCAGGGACTTATTAGCAACAGGTGCTAAGTCCAAGGAAGAAATTGCCAAATGTCCAGACAATTCAGCCGATGTCGAATATAAGCATTCACAGGGGCATGGTTGCAAATATTAGAAACTATATTCCATTCAGTAACACGCAGAAACTACAAGCCCAGATAATGCAAATTCACCAAAATCCACGTGACGAAGCACGTGTCTAACATATACAGGGATGAAAATGCAAATATAATAAAGGTCCAGGTCCTAAGTGCAATTTAACCAAAATAAAAAGAACTATATTCTATATTTACAGGACTAAATAATAAAAACAAAAAGGAAAATGGCCTAAGGGTAAATTACCCCTTATTATCCGAGGGCTGGAGGCGTGCGACGTGTAGATCAGACGGTTGTGGTTCACTGCGCCTCTATGAAGAACTGCTGCTCGGATCTGACGGCTGAGGGTCAGCCACGTGTGAGATCTGACGGTGGTGGATCAAGGCCTAACCCTTCGCATGCATGGACGGTGAAGATCGCGCCACGTGTAGATCAGACGGCTGTGGATATAGGGGCGCCTCTTCGTATAAACGTGCGTTCCTGATCAAAACTGGGAAGTCAGGGCTGAACGGACGGCTCTAGATGGTCCTGGAAGAACACGGCTCCGGCGAACTTCGCCGGAGCACCACGGGTGCGCTGGACCTCCACTGCTGCTGCTGGAATGTGGAATAGACTCTCCTCGATGCTCCGCAGCTGAAGAGCTCCTCCGATGACACCGGGAAGCTCCGAGGAGCTCCGGCGACGAAGGCGGAGCTGGGCTCCTGTGCCTGAATGCGTAGACCCTCAGATGGGTCTCTTCTGACTTGAAAAAGAGCACAGAAAGCTTGCTGGGTCGAGGGCAAAGTGCCTCGACCTAGTTAGGGGTGGAGTGGTGGTCGGGGAGGCGAGGCGGATGATCTCCGGCGAGGCGACGACGGTGGAGATCGAAGTTCCTGCTCCGGGGCGAGACATGGGGTATGAGTGGGTGCAGAATGTGAGGAGAGGTCTCGTGGTTGTGATGATCGAGTCTGATGATCGATAGGGTGATGGAGATGGTCGGAATCGACGAACGACGGCGAACGGATGAATTGGGCGTTCTCGAAAATTCAAGAAATATGGAAAGAATTGAGTCTACCTGATGCGTGGGATCGACTGGGGATGAGCTCGCTGAGCTCTGGTCGTCGCCTCGAGGGTTGTCGAAGGCCCGAGGCTCAGGTGCTGCTCTGGGCGGCGCACGGCGGCGAGATGTAGCCGGATCAGTGGCTGGGACCTTCCCTCCTCACTGCAATAGTTCTCTCCGATAGCTGTCACTCTAGGGTAGAGAATGGAGCTCCTGGGAATGGAAGACGAGGCCAAAGATGGCGTGAATTGCAGCTGGAGCTCAAGCTAAATAGTGCTAAGGGTCCGAGAAGAATGGGAGTAGGGCACATACGTCGAGGCACGGACCCCTAAGATCCACCCCGGGCGAAGGTCTCGGATCTACAGGGAAGGATTTAGACCAGGGGTTTAAGGAGTTGGTGGTCGGATCAAGCGGGGATAATGGGGAGAAATCGGGTCGGTAGCTTGGATCCGCCAGGAGGGGGTCCGCGGGGGAGAGTTAACCGGGGGTCAACATCCCCCGTGGACCAATGGGATCGCGCCATTTAATAAATATTTGTAAATTAAATAAAAAATAGTAAATGGCCGAATTTCAAAAAAGTTAAAACATAAAAAATGTTTATTTATTTTTAAATTATTTTCTAATGATTTTTATGTATTTTTTTGAAATATAAATAATGTATTTACAAAATACGATTATTATATATAGGTATATACAATATGTATTTTTTATTTTTGATTATTTTTTTTATATTTTATTCCAATTTTATATTTTATTTATTTATAGAATAAAATTTGGAATAATAAGGTATTTTTATTTTATTTTTATTAATTATTTACGAGGGTGAAATAAATAGTTTTATTTATATACATACATGGTATATGTACAATGTTGGTTTTTTATTTTGATTTTATTTCTTTTATTTTGTTTTTATTTTTATGGTTTTTATTTTATTTATTTACACCATGAAATATGGGATGAGAAAATATTTTTATTGAGTTTTTATTTATTTATTTATTTATAAGGGGAAATAAATAGATATGTGGCTCTATGTATAAGGTAGGTATATACAATGAGAAATGAATTTTATTTCTTTTGATTTTTCTCATTTTTATTCTAATTTTATATTTACAAATATATACAAATAAATATACACCCAATTTTATTTTGAATAAGAGGAAAATAATTTTTATTTTATTTACAGGCATATGTACATGAGCTTCCCTATCTCTCTCTGCTTGGATTCTTTTGCGGTCAGGCCCATGCTGAGCCCTCCCTTGGGATTAGGTCGCTCAATTTTTCTTCTAAATATCTCCCTCTTTTTCTTTTATTTCTTTATTCTTTTATTTATGCACAAAAACATGCTGAAAATGCATATTTACACAATGCATGCTATTTGACAATTATTGTTATTTACAGGAATATACATGTGTTTTGCATGGATTTTGTAGCTAAAATAAAAGAATAAAGAGTGATGAATGGGTATCCAACAATTATCCGAACAGGAAGCAAAATGGACACAAGACCAACAACACAAGAAAACCCTAGTTTCACCAAATCAACACTTGTGAAGGCCGCAAGAGTCCGATCGATTATCATTTTGGTTTTAATTGAGCGATAAAATAATCTTCGATAAGTATGAGTAATGGAGGTTTGATTTTGGGATCTATCCTAAGTATAAGATTCTCTACTACGTACAATGAGTGGGTAGCTCTCCACTAGACACAAGGTTAATTTTATGTTAATTTATTTATAGCCGCCTTGATTAGCAGTCCTAGTTTTAATTTAAGGTTATCACTTGAGTCTTATCTGACAACAAAAATAACACACGTAATGAGGAGTCCTGGTTCGTTTAAATTCTATGTTGTCATCCTGAGGTAGAGAGGATCGAGAAAGTCGATGCAAGCGTTAATCAATGATGCCCGATAATAAAAAGACTTACAATGATTCCTTGTGTTCTTTATGCAGGATGAAATACATTGAAATTAAAATTTAAACTAAATGATATGTATAGATAAAAATGCCCTAATCCGATAGTTGGTTCAAACACATACCATCATGAGACTTAGACATCTCACACCAACATGAGACTTAGACATCTCAATACAAAAAAAGCAACGAAGTTGTCCTACATCCTTTAGCTCAAATTCGATCGCGGTGACCTTCTTGACATTAGACATCTCATCATCATTGTCACCTGTGAGGATCATGTCAACATAAAATAGGAGGATTCTCGATTTATTTGACCTCTATTTTATAAAAAAAAGTATGATCCACATTCATCTGTGTATATCCACTCCTAAGCATGACAACGTGAAGCCTCTCAAACCAAGATCGAGGGGATTGCTTCAAGCAATGTAAAGACTTCTTTAATTTACAACATTTCATGTATTCTTCGTATTCGGTGGCATCTTCATATAAACTTCTTCGTGAAGACTCCCATTTGAAAAAATATTTTTGACATCAAATTGATGCATTTTCCAGGAAAACTGATACAAATAGTTACTCTCATGGTATTTGTCTTTGTCACATGAGCAAGGTCTCAATGTAGTCAATCATGTACTTCTAGGTGTATCCGTTTGCATTTAATCTAGCACTATACCTATCAACCTCAACTGTAGGATTGTAACTTACTGTGTACTCCTACTTTGAGTCAATCAAATGTATATCTTTTGGGGTAACCACAACAACCCATGTGTCATATTTCTGAAGAGTAGTCATTTCCTCATTCATAGCACTCATCCACTTGGGACCATCTTGATCTTCATGCAGTCTCCTTGGAATATAATTAGACATGAATCTTGTGATAAACCTTATACATCTAGGGCTCTCCTTGTCTCACCTTGAAGTAAGAGACGAATTGGTCCATAGGATATCGAGATGAGGCACGGACGGATCTAATGTATTTTATAACAGTAATGGGCGATCATCTATTACATCTCCATTTCCACGGGTCGTTCCGTTAAGAGGATACTTTGCGTCATGAGGAAAAGTATCCAAAGGATACACAACGATAGGAGAGTTACTTACAATGTTGCAAGGATTTGGAGCTGTTGAGGAGAGATAGGGATGGTGTTTCGGTGTCGTGCTATCTTCAACCTCCATGAGCTCTTCATCCTCTATGACTTTACTAGTGCCATTCAATAAAAAACCCCCTTGGGCATCGTCACCAAGAAGATACACCTCCTTTTCATTCTTCTCATTATTTGTACCTAGGAGCCCTCCCCCTTAAGAACATTCTTTGGGAAGTACGATTTATCCTCAAAGAAGGTAACATCCTTTCTCACACAAAGACAACGAGTCACAGGGTCATAACACTTGTAGATCTTCTGAGTTCCTGTGTAGCCAAGGAAGAGACATTTTGTAGCCCTTGATTCCAATTTTCTTAAGCCAAGCCTGCAGTTGTAAAGAAAATAAGCACATCCAAATACACAAGGATCCAAATTGAACGGGGCTATGTTAGGGTGAACAATGTAGAAGAGGGTCTTCCCCTTGATCACGGTAGATGGAGTTCTATTGATAAGATAGACGACAGTAAGGAAACTTCTTCCCAAAAATATCGTGGTACATTTCTCTGAAAAAGAAGAGCTCTATTCACATCCAACAGATGCTGATTCTTTATCTTAGTGGACCCATTATTTTCAGGGGTATAGCTATATGAAGATTCATGAATGATGGCTTTTCCTCAATAAATCCACGTATAGATCCCTCACGTTACTCCCTTGCATCATCCATTACCACGATTTTGACAGTTGCTGAGTACTGGTTGAATATCATTCTTAAAATATTTTTCACTACCTATAGGACCTCGTTTCTGCTTTTCAATAGATAAACAAAAGTAAATCTCGAAAAATAATCAATGAAGGTAACAAAGTAATGATGACCACCTGGACTCCTCACATTCGCAGAACCCTATACATCAGAATGAACAATTTGAAATATCGCTTTACTATTGTTGCTTGATATAGGGAGTTCTTGTGTGTTTGGTCAGCTGACGACACACCACATATAAGTGAAAATCAGTTTCATCAATGTTTCATAATGTAGGGAATACATTATGAAGAGGAGCAAATCCAAAGTGACCAAAATGCTCGTGTGATTGTTTAAGGTTTTGAAGATCTGCCTTACTTTTATTATCAATAACAACAACCCAAGCAAAGACAACTTTAGGAAGCCGGTAGATGCCATTGTCAACCAAATTAATCCCAATACATTTTCTCGTTTCCAAGTCCTGCATAAAATATCGAAAATCATGCTGACAGTTAAGGTCTTTGGTAATGCGATAAACATATAATAAAATTAAATGGAAAATCAGGAACATAGAAGGCATCTTTCAATTGGAACTTGCTGATTAGAGATATACTCCCTTTTCCAGCAAATGTCGCAGAAGAACCATCAGCTAGATTCACATGCTCTCTTCTAAAGGTAAGCTTATATTCCTGGAACATTCTGGAGTGCCCAGATATATGGTCTGAGGCTCCACTATCATTGATTAACTCATCATTAAGAGAACGATCACCTTCACTAGCACTACAAGAAAATTGACCTAATGCAACGAATAATTTAATATTCGTTGCCATATCTTCCGTAGTTAAATATAACAATGAATATTATTCGTTGCTTACTTCTTTAAATTCGCAACGAATAATGGTATTCGTTGCTATATTCCTCGCAACGAATCATATAACAACGATTATTCGTTGCCGTTTTCTTCTAATTGTTGCTAAATATGGCAACGATTAGCATGAATTTTAACGAATAATTCAACGGAAAAAATCGTCGTTATATGGACCTTTAACAATGAATATGATATTCGTTGTTAATTAAAAGTACAAAAGATCATTTGACAACGATAATATTCTTTGTTATATCTTTAACATCGGAAGATATAGCAATGAGTATTCAAATTATTCGTTGCCTTAGGTCCAATTTCTTGTAGTATAGTCTTGGCTACCAAGGTATTGTTTAGTGCTTCTGCTTTGGCTCCACTTTTGTTAGACATAGTAATCTTCTTTACATACTCCTGCAGATCCTTGAGCTGTCTGTAAGGCGTCTTCCTTTGGCTACCATAGCAGAACTTTCCCAAAGATATGTGATCTTACTAATATATGTTGTGAAGTGATATCGAATAGTCTTGATTGCAATCTTAAGATAATATCAATCCAATTACCTATAGATGAAGTTGAGATATCGTTTAATCAATGCCATGCAATGCAACTAATGGCGTCCCATTCACGATAAAGTGAGTGTCCATTCCATGCAAAGCAACTAATTACAACTCCAAATCTTCGGCTTTTTTTAAATATAAAGTACCTGCAAACATATATAGCATCACGTACAAACGAAGCACTAGATACATATATAATAAATGTGATCAGACACAAAGGCATCTTTCCCACCAATTATATATCAATGGTCATGTCAACTTAAATGGACAGGTGTCGTGATATTGTGTCTCATATGTTATAGATGTACTCCCACCAATTATATATACATTTCAGCAGTGGATCATTGAGTAGAGAGGACTTTTAGCCAATAACAACCTTAAGAATATTTCACCAATTATAGAACATTTTCACATATCATATCGATTTTGAGGTGTGGCAAAGGTGTTGTTTTGAATAGTTGAAGGATTATATATAAATGCACATTATTTTACCATCCGAGAAAGGATGCTTTGAGTGAAAGGATACATACGGCGAGGACATCGTCATGGCTAGGCGAGGACATCGTCATGGCTACAGATTTGAGACGTCCTCAAAGCGTTTAAGTGGTGGCATTTAAACTCGATATGTTCACTATACCGACCATGTACACTAGATTGTGAGATTGAATTTGTTCAGGATCAACGTGCACGCCACAAGGTGCTATATTTCTACCATCGGTGCCTGAAGGAGAACTTTAATGGTTCCTTAGTACAAAGCAGCATCATGACCTTTAGCAACACTTTTAAGGGAAGGTAATGAAGAGGGACATAGCAGATCACGTCAACGATTTGTCTCACATGTCAATTGATGAAGGCTACACGAACGTCTTCCCTGTTTGTTCTAGCCTCTACATGTTACAATGTCGAAGTTGGAGGTCACGCCTACGAATTTTGTGACTTCCTTGCCTCGCTCTGTGGGCATATCAATGCGATATGAATGAGTGTTGATCATATCACCAAGACATCTCACTTTGTGTTTGTCAACATGTCATTCGCATTCATAAATCCGGCCAAGCTCTATAAACAACATGTTCGCTTCACCTTACCCTAATGGGAAGCATTTAGTATTGCTTTGAGTACTGAGTTGTGTCTTAGCTCAACCTGCCTTATATAGATAGATGACAAGAGAATTGGACAATAGACAACCACTTACAATATCTGCTTTTCTTAGCGGTTATTTACTTCTTTGACTCGCATCCCTTCTTGCGCAAGCTTCACGTCTACGCTCCGCGCTATACTTAAATCCACAATGACTTATTAGATGCGATGGGACCAAAAGGGTGAGGCAAAAAAGGACCAAGGCACCAAACATCAAGCCTTTATATTTCCTATATGGACCAACAGTGACATTCTCTCTCACATTAGAAAAAAAATTCAAGTCCCACCTCTCATCACTCTCCCCGAAACAACATGGGTTGTTCTTCCGCATCTCCTTTTTCTTGGGCAAAATCCCAATCACAAATCCAACCTTATAGGTTTAAAGTATGTAATCCATTCTATATATGTGTCAAATATCATATCGATATGCCTATAACTCATTCATCTTAAAAGATCAAAATAATTTGGCTTAATGATTGTTACAAAATAAAATATATACTTCAATTATATAAGTTGTAAAAAAGATGGGGCACATCAGCCCCTGTTGATGTGCCCCTGTTGTGATAAAGCCACAGCAGAGGATATGCTTTGCAATCTCTCATCCATGATGACAACTAGTGCATGTGGATTTGTCTACTACTTCCCTGTTAAAATGTCATTTGTTGCCTTGCAAATTGAGTGTTGTCATCGTTTCTTTAATCAAGCGTGTTGCCAACCTCTCTTTGACATTGTCACTCTACAACACCATACACAACATATTATCGTCAACAAGGCTTCGTTATCTCTATCTAGTTTCTATCTATCTTCCTCAAGAGCCACATGGTTGCCGCATCCATTTGCGATCATGCTAAGAATTCACGTCATGTTTGAGTGTGACCATCACTTCTTAGTCATGCTCAACGATGCTTGTCCTACATTTAGTGCTACCATCACTTCACAAGTTATGCCCCATGCCTACCTCTACCTTTCTTGTATAATTATTTGTGATGTGTGAATTGAAAATCCATTTTTATTTTATGTTTGTATTAGAATATAGAAATTTTAGTGAAATTTTTATAATTAAATTATTTCTAAAAACTCTTAATAGGAGCACAAAATTGTATCCAATAGCATAAAATATATGTTTAAATATGATAAAATGCCTAATGATTAGATCATCAAGTATGTGTTTATTTTATGTTTTGCGCTATTTTTCTAGTATTTATATACAAAATATCTCTTCTCATATGTTAATGTATTTTATTTTTTTAACATCATGATCTAAATTAGTGAGGTGCTTCATCTAACCTTAAATCCTAAGTAAGTCAACATCACCTACCTTTTATCAAGTTTACTTACAACAACTATCATGCTAGCATCAGCATGACCTTTTTCAAAGGCACTCTACAGACATCATTGCCTCACAATAATTTGTAGGTAGGAGATCAATGATAAGGACATATGAAACTCAGACATCATTAAGACCACACATGTAGTGGAGATAGACAAAAGGAAGCTACTGACCATTTAGAGTTGTTATAAGAACTATATGTGTTAAAGGCATCGTGATCTCCACTTCAATGTTGAAAAATATGCTTAGGGCCCGTTCGGTAGGAGAATAAGCAGGAATAAGGATGGGGAATAAGGGGAATAAGGGTCTATTCTCTGTTCGGCTGGAGGATAGGAATAAGGAGAATAAGGTGAAATAAAGGTAGGTAAGGTGGGATAAAGATAGGAATAAGAGTGAAATAAGATGAAATAATGGGGAATAGTCATACCACGGGGAACCGTGTTGGGGGCTTATTCCCCTTATTCCATTCCCCCTCATCCTCCAAATGAACAAGGCCTTAAGGTATCTACAATGAAAGAATTTATAGATTTGGTGTCAAGGGAAAGTTGACACCTTGTGACCTTGATACATCAATTCTTTTGAGATTTTGGCTTACAATGGGAAGGTGGCCCATTACCCTTGCTCCACATCTAGCAGATGTGCGCAATGTCTTCCATCTGTCCAACTAAGAAATGCACATCTAATATCCCTATCACATAATCTCTTACATAGTTCACAAGATCAAACCTAACCTTTCCATCCCTCAAATAAATTAGGTATATCTTGGACTATGAGGTTTTATCTGTGAAGGTTGCGATGAGGAAACTTGAGGTGGACATATTCAAGAATTATCTGTATTATTTTCAACACGAAATCCAAGTTGATTCCTCTATAATATTTTTATGGGATTTTCATGCATCACAATAAATTTCATTTCTTTCCCACTCCTTAATCTCGAGGACAACACTCATTTAAGATTTTTAGTGTGTGAAACTTTTCTTTTTACCATCATCAAAAGTTTAGCTTAAAAATAAACCATGTTAGATAAAATGCCATTCCAAATCTCTCATCGATATCTTTGCAATGATTCAAAGAATATGTTGATCAAAGGTTCCTAGCATATGTATGGCCATGTAAGTTTTAACATGTCAAAATCCTATTGAGTTCCATTAAGATTTGATTACGAGTGTTTCTATATAAATAGGAGGGGTTATATTATGACTTACTTGGATCCTTCAACAGTATTGATAGTCCCCATCATCTCTGCCTCATTGACAATTGGACTATCATTGGAGCTCGATGGAGTTGGTCTGATTTGAAATTTATGATCACCTTTACATAGATAACATTGTGGTTGGCCCTTTTCTCACATCAAACAAGTAATAACTCATTCCTAAGTCTCTATTTTAGATGTTTTCTTTAGATGTTGAACTAGATGTCTCATATTCTCCCTTGTAGCTTGCACACCATGGTTTAGGCCACAAAAGAACAAATGTATGGGAGCAAGTCTTGAGGAAATGTTCCTCTAGATAACGAATTTATCCTTCTTATTGTCAATTCCATACAAGTTTTCTCAATAATATGTATATGAGCACACCTAAATCCATCATGAGTTTCTATGGTTTGGTGTTAATGTTAGTGGTTGATCAAAAGTACATGTGGATAGGCTAGTGATGGGTTACTTTTATGTTCTTCCATTGCTGTGTATGACCCATAAATGTAAAGATAGTACATGCATATTGAAAGTATCCTAACATATTCAAATATGTTTTTAAACCTATGATCCCGCTATTATTTGAACCAATTTGATTAATAAATTCCAGTTACTATCTTGAGTGATCAATCACCCTCAATGGCTTGATAAGTCACCTAGAGGTTGAACCAACATGCACAAAGTTTTGAAAAAGGAAGAAGAGCAGGCATATGAGAAAAATAGATTAAAGGGATCCATCAACCTAAAGGATTCAATAGATCACCATTATATTATGTACCAGAAGGAGTGAACTAGAGTGATCAATTAATCAAAAATGATTTATCAATCACCATATTTTTTAGGATTAGAGAAAAAAGGTCAAGTAATAATCAGTGTGTTGAGTTTGATCGATCATCGATCGTCTAAAGTTATAGTCAAAATATAGAAATTAAAATCGATTAGACTTTGACACTCGAGATGAATTTCTCAAATAAATAAATTGAGTTTTGAAAACAACATTCCATAAAATGATTTCTAATGCGGTTTTTGAAAGTACCATTAGTTTATGGAATCAAATAGTTGATATAATAATTTATTTTTTCGAAACAAATAAATAAGATAAAAATGATAAAGTTCTCAAGTGACCCATCTTATGATGATGTATGATGATGGACATGTTTTCACATCAAGTAGAACTCATTATGAATATGGTTCTAACTACATATTGTTACATCGATGTGTGTATTCTTAAATTAGATTCTTCGTAGGATTGTGCATGTAATTTGGACCTAGGCTATATACCTATCAAGGATCTGACCTTAAATTTCATGTTAAATGGTTCGTCATATTTTTGTCACCCTATTCAAGTTCTTAGGACCTTTATTAATTGTAAAATTGATTATGTTCACACTTTCACTAATATTTTTTGAGTAAAACCCTGGTTTTATATATCTAGTGTTTGGATCCATCACTTTTAGTGTCATTACCAGGGAATCATGCTTAATATTGTAACTCATTTCAGTCATGTACATACCATGCATTTTATTTTTCACTTTTACTTCAATCGTATTTTGTGTCTATGCATATTCTCATGGGCGAAAAATGACTATGAATATTAGATATATGTTCCCCCTATCAAAGTTTAGTTTGCGAGGATGTAAACATGATGGAAAAACTTTTGCTTTTTTAGAATAGGTCAGTTAGATTTAGTTCATGTACATGTTAAGAATAGGAAATTAGTGTTAATAAGAGGCATTTATTTGGTGTATTATTTTTCCTCTCTCTCCATTATCTCGCTCTACAACTACTATTGTAATTAGCTGCTTTATTCGAAATACATTAAATTTTTCTTTCGAAAGGATATCACAATGTAAAAGAATTCCAAATTCCATACAAAATTAAACAAATATTTTATGAGGAGCACACTTGAATGCTGGAGCTATTGTGCATATACTCTACTCTTAGCAAACAATCACAACTTTTTATGGTTTCTTCCCATGTACTTTATTTTTTGAAAGAAAACTAATCACTTAATTCCTTGAACTTCACTTCAAAACAACTCAAATACAAATTTTAAATAAAATTTAAAATCAAGTGGTTACTCAACTTAAAAAATATGGGATAACTTTATTGAAAAGCTTTAATTGATTCCTTTGATTTCACACTTCACATTTTCTTGTCACTTATATATACCTTGGATCACTAGAGTTCTCCCCACTTGTTAGTACCAAGATAAGCTATACATCACTTAAAAGTAAGATGGGAAGTAAAGGCTAGATTTAGGTAGTCTTCTTCCCCTCCCTCCCATGTACATCATGACTAAATACTTAACTCACAAATCGATTAACTCCGAGTTTTATGCAACTAGATGAAACCAAAAATTAAAAATGAAAATACACAACCATCGAGGGCCTTATCAAGTGAATTAATCTAGTTAGGACTTTGTTATGTAATTGTTTGCTTTGGTTTTAGCTATGTACACATGGTAGGAGGTCCTACACCCCAAGTTTTACAAACCTTTGGATCATATCCCTCCATCATCCTTTAGAGAAACCCAACCTCCAAATATCTTTTCTCTCTCTCCATCTGTTTTTCCTATTTTATTCTTGACTTCTTATCCATCTTTTTTTCCTCAAACCTTCTTTCTTATGTATTCCTCTTCATCGTCTCAATTGAATGAATGGATCGATTCATTTGATAAAGAACATAAGATAAACACTCAATTCATGATCACAATCTAAAACATATAAGATAAACTCAATGAGCTTTACTAAAATCTTGATGAGAGTAAGGAAATGAACATTTATATGGAATTCATAGAAGATTAAGAACTCCATAAACCCCCCAAAAAATGACAAAGTCTTCTCCCGCTTTAAGTAGGGTCGGCTCCATGGATTCTTACTCAAATCTATGTGAAAGATCCGACTATTTGTTACGCTGACTATCGGCCATCTAATGCAACCCTCACAAGGAGGATTTGAATCCTAATCTTTTGGATAGTATACCCATTGCAACAAATAAAAATGGAGGAGGTGTTGGAGTGAAAAATGAAAATAAAGGAAGAGGAGGACCCATAATCAATAGTTCCCACTAGAGTCCAATACAACCATTCAATCTTGACTTAATCTTATTAGTAAAGAGCCCCGAAGAATCTAAAGTTAACCGTTTGATAAGCACACTATAATATATGACAAGAAATATATCCGTCATAACTATAAAGAAAAAGTCCTATATGATGTCTCTTGCATGGACAAGTGCCCCAAATGTACTCCAACCCAATGAACTCTTCCTCTTGTGAAACCTACTTTGCATTCATATATTAGTATGATATATGGCCACTCAAGTATTTATATCATCACAAGATAACCTTAAAGATAACTTGTAAGTGGCTCCATGGAGGACTGACATTATTTTCTATTGAAGTATATAATTATCATTCAACTCTACATATGATGGATTTTATTAGTAAAGTAAACTTCATCCTCCTCTTTGTTGAAATAACATCTATAGGCTAGGGTAGCATTCCATCATCTCTGAGGTAAGGTCTCTAATTATTCAATAATGAATAAATATCATTTTATGTAATAGAGACGGACTAATAATCGATCATTATAGTCTTATGAACAGTTGAGTTGTAAATGGGTAAACGGGTCATTGGATGAGGGACCGTTTACCCACCGCCCTATAAATGTACTCATCCCCCTCCTCTACAATTAACCTAGTGAAGAGAGAATCCTAATCCCTTTGAGAAGGAGATTAGGGTTCATGTGTTCCCCCGTGATTTTTCCCTCATCGTAGGGTTTTCCACGTAAATCCCGGTGTTATTCCTTGTGTTTCCTAATGTTTGGTAATCAACATGGTATCGGAGCCACGTTGAGACTCTTGTTTCTCGATCTGTGTGCAAAACCCTAGCCTCGTTCCGTGTGCAACTCCTCCCTGTCGCCCTTGTCGAAGCCTGCCGTCGTGGAGAAGCATGCCCCGTGCGAAGCCCTGTGCACGGTGCTCCTTGCGCACGAAGACCCCCTGTGCGCGTTGCTCTCTGTGCGCGAGGCCCCCTGTGCGCGTGGCCCCTATGCGCAAAGGCCCCTGTCCCCCTGTGCGCGAGGCCCCTGTACGCAAAGGCCCTTGTCTCTCTGTGCGTGAAGCCCTGTTGTGCGCCTCTGTTCTTGTGTGTGATGAGTATGTGCACGTGCGTGGACCTTGCTCTTTCTGTGCGCGTTGAAGCTCCCTGTCCTGCCAACCTTCGACTTTGGTGGTTTATTTGTGAGTTCTCCTCCCTTCTTGCTTGTGGGGTGCTTGTCTTGAGACTTCATGGATTCAGAAAATACTGCGGATGTGGTAACTATTAAAATGGATAATGTTCCGGCTCATGTTACAACTGTGAAGCTAACGAAAAATAATTATCTGATGTGGTCCGCGGCAATGGAGGTTGCCTTAGCCTCCCGTGGTAGGGTAGGATATATAGATGGTCGAAAAAAATTCTTGCGGTTACTGATAAGTCATATAAACAATGGTATATTGAGGATAGCCAATGCCGAAATTGGATTATCAATGCTGTATCCTCCGACATCCAACCGCTCATTCTTCGGAAGAAGTCAGCCAGAAACCAATGGCTCACCCTCGAGAGCATGTATGGGCAGAAGAAGCAAGACATCTGTATGTACCAATTAAGCAGGGATGTTTATACTATGAGACAAGGAGAGATGACTGTTGCGGGCTACTATGCTTCATTAAAGACCAAGTGGGAAGAAATTGATTACTACTGTGATGATACCTGGACCAGCCCTACAGATCAAAAAAAATATTAGGATGAGACTTGGAAACAGAGAATTTTTATCTTTCTTGGAGGACTAAATGCTGAGTTTGAGGTAACCAGAAGTCAACTCCTGGCAGGTGGGATTGGGTCTGATATTGACGAAATCTATCATGTTATTGAGTCCGAGGAACAACGGCGTACTGTTATGAAAGATGATCGGGTATCTCAGTTTGAAAGATCAACCTTATTAACAAAAGGGGGTAAGATTGGGTATTGGAAGGATAAAAATGTGGACACTGCAAGAAGACTTAGCATGGGATTGACTACTGTTGGGAACTTCATCCTAAGAAAAAATTGAACAAAGGAAAAAAACCTCTTGCAATGATTGCTGAAGGAAAGAGATTTACAATTGATTAGATCAAGGACTTGCATGCATATGTTCAGAAGATATCGGTCTCTGATAACACCAAGGGCGATGCTGATGTCATCAATGTTGCCATGGCTACTGCAACATACAAAGGTACAAATATTTTCCATGATGAATGGATTATTGATAGTGGGGCCTCTGACCATATGACAGGAAATTCTAAGATGTTTCACGAATATAAACTTGCTTCGGGATGGGATCGAGTTAATTTAGCTGATGGATCCTCTATATCTGTGGCTGGCAAAGGAAGTATATCTATCATCGATAAATTTATCCTGAAGAATGCTCTCCATGTTCCCGATTTTCCAATCAGTTTATTATCTGTTTATCGCATTGCTAAGGACCTTCACTGCCGTTTAATTTTTGATGAAAATGCTTGTGTTCTACAGGACTTGGGGACGGGGAAGAAGATTGGGATTGATTTGGTAGTTGATGGCCTGTACCGTCTTCCTGCTAGGATCGTATCAGCTTGGGTCGCTGCCGCTACTGGTAACAGACATGAAGATGTTGGAGAATTGAAGAAATGGCATGATCGTCTCGGGCATCCTGGTTACTCTACTCTTTCTGTTTTATTTCCTAGTCTTTGCAGTAAAGTGGACCATGAATTTTTATCTTGTGAAGTGTGTCAGTTATCTAAACACACTAGAACTATCTATCCAATTTCGAATAGTTGAAGTACTGCTCCTTTTCAATTGATTCATTCGGATGCTTGGGGTCCATCAAGTGTGATAAGTTTAGGAGGTCACAAATATTTTCTTACTTTCATCGATGACTTCTCCCGCTATACCTATGTGTACTTAATGAAGAATCGAAGTGAAGTTCCTCAAATTGTTAGAGATTTTATTCTCATGATTGAAAACCAACATGATACCAGGGTCAAAGCCTTACGATCAGATAATGCTAAGGAATATTTGGAAATGTCTCTTCAGACTTTTCTTCGAGAAAAAGGGATTTTGCATGGGACTTCTTGCAACTATACTCCTCAGAAAAATGGTGTTGCTGAGCGAAAGAACAGATCTCTGTTAGAAGTCACTCGTGCTCTTTTATTTCAACATAATGTCCCCAAGAGTTTTTGGGGGGATCACGTGCTTTCGGCGACTTACCTTCTTAACATACGTCCCTCTATTTCTATTAAAAAGTTGGTCCCTTTTTCTGTTTTGCATCCCGAGAAATCACCCTTTGCTCTTGCTCCTCTTGTGTTTGGTTGTGTGTGTTTTGTTCACAATTCTGGTCCTGGCAGACGGAAGTTGGATCCTCAAGCCATCAAGTGCATTTTTCTTGGATATTCTTACAAACAAAAAGGGTATAAATGTTATGATCCGGTATCCAGAAAGTTATATGTGAGTAAAGATGTCACTTTTCATGAATGTGACTCTTACTATGGGAAGTCTCCTTCTCAGAGGGAGTCAATGGATATATTACAAACACTTACTTTTTGGATGAATTTCTGAATCCATATGATGACCATATAGATACAATTACCGCTGATAGCAACAATGATAGTGCCAGGGTTATGAATGATCCAAATGGACGAGAAGAGATATTAGATGCTACGAGAGATTGTGTGGATAATCAACTACCAAATCAACATCCCAATCACTCCCCGGATGATCCAAGTTCCCACGACTCTGTAAGTAGTTCCTCTTCTCCTGGTATTCCAATTGTTGACACTAATGTTATGGATAATGATGTGGACAAGGACGATGGAAGCATGAACGATAACCATCCTATTGTTGTGCGCAAGGCACCCAGGACAATCAAGCCCTCTACTCGGTATCCTGTGGAAGATTTTGTTTCCTACTCGAAGGTGAGTTCGAGGTATAAAAGATTTCTTACTCTTCTTGATTCTTATGATCTTCCAAGGAATGTTGTTGACGCAAAAGGTGATCCAAGATGGGTGTGTGCCATGGACGATGAAATGGCGGCTCTAAAAAGGAACACTTTGGATGTTGTGGACATTCCCAAAGGTTCCCATCTGGTTGGTTCTAAATGAGTCTATACGATTAAGTATAATTGTGCTGGAAAAGTGGACAGATTCAAAGCACGGCTTGTTGCAAGAGGGTATAGCCAGAAGTACGGGATTGACTATCTTGAGACGTTTGCTCCTATGGCCAAAATGAATACGATCCGTGTTATTTTCTGCCTGGCTGTACAGTTCTCCTGGAAAATGTATCATCTAGATGTCAAGAATGCGTTCTTAAATGGAAATTTAAAAGAAGAGGTCTACATGAAGATGCCCCCTGGATATGGGGAACCAAGAAAGTGTTGTAGATTGAAGAAAGCGTTGTACGGTCTCAAGCAATCACCTAGAGCTTGGTTCGAGAGACTGAGGATTGTGATGATCACTAATGGCTATCAACAGGCTAATGGAGATCATACCCTCTTCATTAAAAAGAGGGGCAAATAAATTTCTATCCTCTTGGTATATGTGGATGATATGATTCTGACCGGTAATAATGATGCAGAAATATCCCGCCTAAAACAGGTTCTTGCTACAGAATTCGAACTTAAGGACTTGGGTAGGTTACAGTACTTCCTTGGTATTGAGATGTCAACTTCCCCTGGTGGCTTGTATTTGAATCAACAGAACTATGCACTCAATTTACTCAAAGACTCTGGTCTGCTTGGATGCAAGCCGGTCACTACTCCTATAGACGCTAACCATAAGCTCAGCAAAGCAGATGGTGAACCTCTCAATGAAGCTTCAGCAAGGCGGTATCAGAAACTTGTTGGGAAATTAATTTACCTCACTCTCACAAGACCTGACATTATCTGTGCTGTCAATGTGGTAAGCCAATTCATGCATGCATCCACAACAGTTCATATGAATGTGGTCAACAGAATTTTATGCTATGTCAAGAATTCCCTAGGCAAAGGACTTGTGTTTAAAAAACAAGATAGTGTGCACATTGAAGGTTACACTAATGCAGATTGGGTTGGATCTGTGGATGATAGGCGGTCAACATCAGGATATGCTATTTATCTGTGTGGTAACATGGTCATATGGCGAAGCAAGAAACAGAATGTTGTCTCCAGGCCTAGTGCTTAAGCCGAATACAGGGCCCTTGCAAATGGAGTCACTGAGATCGTATGGTTGAAACTTCTCTTAGCAGAGTTGGGTGTTGTACCTATCGTGCCATTGAAGATGTTCTGTGATAATAAAGCTGCCATAAACTTAGCAAATAATCCTGTTATGCATGACAGAACGAAGCATGTGGAGATAGACAAACATTTTATCCGTGAGAAGATTGAAGATGGCCACTTGTGTCTTCCCTACCTGAAGTCTGGTGATCAGATTAAGGATCTCTTCACAAAGGGACTGCCTACGGCGATCTTTGAGCTGAATGTAGGCAAGTTGGGCATGGTCGATATATATGCCCAACTTGAGGGGGAGTGTTGAGTTGTAAATGGGTAAACGGGTCTTTAGATGAGGGACCGTTTACCCCACCGCCCTATAAATGTACTCATCCCCCCTCCTTTACAATTAACCTAGTGAAGAGAGAATCCTAATCCCTTTGAGAAGGAGATTAGGGTTCATGTGTGCCCCCGTGATTTTTCCCTCATCGTAGGGTTTTCCACGTAAATCCTGGTGTTATTCCTTGTGTTTCCTAATGTTTGGTAATCAACATGAACAAAACATTCATTAAGGATATCCATCTGGCTAGACCTTTAAAACTCCTTAAAATCGATGACGATTAGTAATTTCGTGTTGAATTATCTGACGGAGATGAAAAAAATGATAATAAAGAAAATATTGTTGATTTGGATGTTGAGGAAGAAGGTAGATCCATTTAGTGTTTAGATAACATGGGATATAATTTACTATTATTGTATCCTGTTAATGAAAATAGGAAAGAACCTATTTTTTTGCAATACCAATGATGCAATTTAGGAACTGATGGACAGGTTGTCCAATACTTTTGATCATGAACCCAAAGTAGCTGAAAATATGCATAGTTTTTGAAATAATATTTTGGCTCAACAGAAGATTTCGTAAATTACTTGTTAGATATCAGCTATAAGTGCAAAAAGAACTTGCAATATGATATTTAAAAATGGAGCATGTCCAAAATTTGTCAAAGGTTTGAAACAAATACATCTTGACTGCTATATACATACTTGAAGATTGTGGATCGCAATTACATGCATATGAAAAGAAAAGTCACGTGGAGATAAAAATACCGCAGGTAACATCAATGAACATAAATACATAAATATAGTCTTTTGTCAAACATAATCCATTAGGTCCACGTGATTATCTTCTTATGGGGATCTTGCTGGATTCTCTAGTCAACAAGGTGTTCATGATCCATTAGGTCCATTTGACTTTGGATCATCTCAATGTTCCAACCTATTCTCTTTGATATACAATCTTGTCAAAGAATGTAACTTCTATATCAGTTGATGAACAGTGATGATTTGACTAATTTGGAGAAGTGACTCACTGATACCATTTGAAAATCAACATTACCATTATTACACCAACCTTCGATTTCATTATATAATAACCTCTATGATGATCAGCTGGTATAAGGATCAATGAGCATGTAACACAAGCACTATAATATGCCACTCATTTGAAATAAAAGGTAATGCAAAGAACATAGTAACAACAATCTGGACTACATCAGAGAAAGAAAGGAGAAGATTGAATGAGGGTGGAGAGTACATAAAATTTCTAGGAGATGCATGCGACATGAATTTTTATAATTTATAAAATCCACATGCTAAAATTGGAAAAAATATATTTTCTTCAAATATATTATTTTTTTACCAAGCTTTTAGACTTATATGTAAATTAATGTAGAGAGTGAACCAAGATATATCTGAATGGAGGCAAATATTCCATGTAGTCGGTCATACTTAATGTAAGAAAAGGTTTTGTTGTTGTTTAGACTTGTTTGTAATTTATCATGTAAAAAATTATTTTGTAATATTCAGCATCATAAGAATGCAAAAAAAGAAGAAACTCAAAAATATTAAGCATTTATTTGCATAAAAATATATATTTGAATGTAAAAAATTAGCATACTAAGTTATTTAGTTTTCATATGCATAGAAATAAAAATTATCATATTTTTAATCTACAAAATACGATGTCTATTCTTTAAATTATGCTAATATTTATTTTAATTAAACTATTTTTAGTCATTATATTTTCCTATATAAAATATGTTAATCCCTCTTACATGGACTTCAAAGTCCCTCACCATGTGGAGTGTGGTATCCATATATAGACATCCACCATCTCTAAAGTTGAGCAAACATATGAAATCAGAGAGAAGTACTTTGTTGGAGTCAATGTTAAATGATTAATAAAGATGTGGCAATGTCTCATCACGTATACATGCGATGTGTCATCTTGCATCAACTATATATGGCCTCCATTGCCATTGGATCTCCTTTTGGTCATGTGATTAGATGGGACATCCCACTTCTTTCCCTTTGTGAAGATGCCACTTCTTACTTTTTGTGAAGATTGTACTATATGTTGGATATTGTCTCGACATAGGCCAAATTTTTATGTGATATGCTCGTTTATGAAGTATATTTAGTACATCGTTTATTAACCTCGTTTAGGGAGGTTGAATATAGTTTGATGCATTTGATTTGTGTTTATATGTGTCTATATTGCTAGCATGCTATAGAGATGCCTTTACTAAGGTCATTGAATCTCGACGTAGGTAATTGGTCGTTCATCCTAAAGGTGGCTGGTTATGTAACTCCCTCAGGGGCCCCAAGCTATCCACACAAGGATAACTCTCACGCAAGATCGAGCACAAGCCTTCAACATTTTTTATGCTACTGACAATGTGATGCATGCTACGGAGCATCATTACTTTAAAGTACTTCGAAAGAAGAAAGACATGTGTCTCAGGATCAAGATCAGAGCAGATAATTTGTACAACTATTGATGTTGTTGCCCAAGATAAAGCATCATCAAGCGCACCACCTTGGCTTTTTTTATTGAGTTGATTTTTAATAAAGTTGGATATAATAGTGTCTTGTAAAAACCTTGATGAATCTCTCTCTCACATATACACACACTCACTCACTTGTCTTACTACCATACGAGTACGTAAGCCTTACACATGTGCATACTTGAATACCCATGTATCATATAAGTTTAATTATTGATGCACCCATTTAAACCTTCATACATTGATACACAATCATTACATGCATTTGTATACTTTGTCACACTGGTTCATGCTGTGATAAGTTCCCAAATCTTGTATCACACTTACTGTTGCGCCGGTACATCATGTACACTAGTACACTTTCGATTGTTGGAGATGTAAACTTAGTCATTTCTGCGCGCCTATTCCTATAACAGTCATTGCACATGTATACATTTGTATATACTCCATATATACCAGCCATTGATTTCTTTTTGTAATGTGATTTTACCTTGATGCACTGATACATCTCATTGTGAATCGGCATGCCTGTAGTTGAGCATTTTTTCTTAGCCATTTTAAATGTTATATTTTTATGACTTACTATTCTTAAGGCTCTCTAAAGTCTATAAAGGATCATACACCCCAAGCCTGATGCACACATCAAGAACACAAGTTATCTACTTCCTACTGCACTATCTCTATCCTTGTGAACAAATCTTGCATGCTCAAGAGGAGATTTAACCAAAGAAAGCGCTCTCTGTTTTTCGCATTCCTCACGAACTTTCATCTCTTGATCTCAAAAGCCTTCTACTTTGAAGTTACCCTTGGTTTGCATTTACATTTATACATGTTTACAATGCTCTATTAGAATAATTGTATTTCCATTTATTTTTAGTCAATATATGTCATTGTCTAAAAGGTATTTCATCTAAAAAGGAAGATAGATCCCTGGTGAGGTTGTGTATCTTCAGGCATTCTATGCGGAAGGCTTTCTTCTTGTTTATAAGCTAAATTTATTTGCGATTGTGTACTTTAAGGTGTTTTGCATGAAAATATTTCTTCTTTTGTAGAAGATGAATACATGTGAGTTGTGTGCTTTCTAAGACTGTTTGGACTACACTAGAACTAGTTCATTTGGTATTAGTGTTTGTAAGCTTTGGGTAGGCCAAGCTCGTGAATAGCACGTAGCCCCAGCGTGCATGAACTGGTGTAAATCTCTCCACATTATGGTTTTCTTATTGTGGTTTATTCATTGTACTAATTTCTTTTTAATTGATAATTAATATGCATAAACACTATTCACCCTTCCTTCAGTGTTTCCCTGAGAAGAATTAGAAATAAATGATCCATCGTAATCACTTTCCTATTCTAATGGATTCCAAAATCACTATAGTTGTTGAAATGATTTTAGTCTCTTAGTTAAATAAAAAATATGTATAAGATGGCAGGTGCTTATCAATTTCTTAATGAACCATGTGCATGTTGGAAAATTCCTTTATATATGTTACGTCGTATAGATATACATACATATATACATATACATACATACATATATATATATATACAATAACATTACTTACTCCATTTAGCTCATAATATAAAAATAAAAAATCTATCACTCTCCAAGGAATTTTTACACCACAGTCCTTGTAAACTTTGCTAACTATACCACAATGCATGACTTCTTTTTTACCCCAAAGATCTATGTAAACTTACTAACTTTTATACCACTATTCTTAATTCCCATCTATTTTATCCCAAAGTCACCAAATTCCATGAAAATTATGTTAAATCTACCCTTTATTCTATTAAATTTACATACCACTGCCATTCTTCTTCTTCCTCCCTTCTACTCCTCCACCACCTCCCTCGAGCCACCTCCTCTGCCGCTGCCCCTCCTCCTCCCCCATCCCCTTCCTTTAACCTCCATATGAGGATTTCTTCCATGAATCGTTTTGCTAAAAATCCCATAGCTCTTAATCTTCATATAGTCATCGACATCGTGGAATGCGATATCGTTCATGTATCCAAAAATCGTCTATTTTCATTTCAAGATGTAATGCATGCGTGGAATAGTCCCGAGATTGGCTCTTTTGTTAACCCCTACCAATTAAGAAGATATGTTACGGCAAATTGAGGATTACTAAAACAAAAGCACAAACTTCTCATGCCCAAGCAAGATAATCTTATTGACTTTCATCATCTGAAGAGTAGAAAGGGCATGTCCTAACTTGAAATAGAAGATAAGGTCCATGATATTTAAAGCATGCAATAGGAGAGTTTGCAAATGTTACATATGATGCAAAAAAACTCAAACGTATTCTTTAGTTGATATGATTAAAATGATCCAATATATGCTGAAGCTTTACTTAATTGTTTATCCTCACCATATTGTTCTTGATGTTACCGTCATTAACAGAAACAATGATACATAAAATTTGTGTGTGTAATTGGCAACCATGGGAGATCTCAAACTTGTCAGGAGTTTGCATGATTATACTCTTACACATGAATAAAGCAAGCAGATCCATGCCAACATGAAGTATTTTTCAATTGAAACTTCAATCTACTTGAATAAATGGTTGTTATCCTCAATGATATTCACACTGACATCATGGACTATATCTCCCTTGAAACACGTGCAGATGTTGCTTTCAAGAATAGGTGGGTTGAATTTGAGTGGGAAAATAAGGTGGTTGTAAATACCATTATTCATGACAAGGACTTTATGAATTATATCATCAAGTCAACATACATGAAATGTCTCACTCCACCATCTGCTATTGTTGGATAATTTAGTATCCTTGCTGCAAACATGTATGCGAAAAGCATCTTTAGAGAGGATGCTCTAGTAAATGTTAGCATCAAGCAGCATGGAGATGACAAATTGAGTGGCTACAAAATAGATTACAAAGCTAACATGAAATACAAAGAAAAAGGAGAGACCGGATCGATTCCTCCTAGTCATAAGAAGGCCTCATCCAACATCCAACCTTTCATGCCCCAAACAATCTCGAATGTCACTCATTTTCTCATCCTCCGTGACAAATCACCTTCTCCATTGAGCTCCTCGTCAACATCTTCAAAACCACTGACGCTCGCGGTGTTGTCATGCATCTTGAGTTGCTTCTAGATCTAGAAGGGAGTGGAAAAGGAAAAAGGGAAAGAGGAGAAAAGAGAGAGGAAAGGAAAATTCCACATTTGGATTTGCATGGGGTTTGATTTACTAAAGACAGTTAACTCAACAAGAGTTAGCAGAGTTTGTGGCGCAAGGCGTCGTAAGTTTGTAGGGATCATGAGGTAAATATGAAGAAGTCAAGGGTTGCGTGTTTTGGAAATTCTACAAGGGTTGTGATGTAAAAAAAAATCCTTTTTCCAAACTCTCGTAAAAATCACATCACAACAAACCATCCATAGCTTGTCATCTAAACAATAAGGCAGCGTTTACTTGGTGAGTTACCCTTCTAAAAAAGGGTTACCCACCACCTTCCAACAGAGGTCAAATCCTTTATCCTACTCATTGGTCACATCAATTCTCTCTCTTCTTTCAATCAAATATCCATTAATATCTCTTTCTCTCTATTTAAATCATATTTCTCTCAAATAATATCCACTTTCTTCCTCCCCTATTTAAATAAAAAATTATACTATCACATTTTATTATATAAAAATTATAAAACAATAACCAACCAATAATATTTCTAAACTAAAATGAAAATTACATCTATCTACCCATCATCCAAACAACAGAACAAACAAATAATTTACCTACCATTTTAGCCCTTCAAAAAAGGTTGCCCTTCTATCTGCTTTTCCAAACGTGACATAAAATAAAAAAATACCCATCAATTTAGCCCTCCACATATAGTTACCATTATCAGTCTTTTTCTTAACCCATTGTGCAGTCTAACCTACTTCAAGCCATATATGTTCAGTTGTGCTTAAACCCTAAGCCTAACAAAAAAGATGGAAGAAGAAGAGAATGGACTGTTGTACACCAAAACCTGTTGTACGGCTCATGATCGAGCGGTTCACATGCAAACGGTCAGAAAACATGGATTTTGTATGAACTGCTTGATCATGATCGAGCGGCACTTACTCGTACATCATTAAAGGATCGCTCTAAAGGAAGAAACCTTTTGAAGATGATGAATCTCCATTTCATCACCTTTATTCTTTCATTTTAGACTTAAATCCCTACTTAAATGCTTGTGTATAGTATTAAATTGTATAAAATAATAGTCAATTATCGATATATAAATATCGTATAAATCATTGTATTTAATACCAAAATAAAAGAATAAAGAAAAGAAAAGAAAAATAAGGAAGTGTCAAAGACACTAAGTGACCCTAAACCCGGATATCCAGTCATCATGATGACTCGATCAACAAGGAATAAAGTAGGGGGAGATAAGGGCCAATAAATGCACAAAAACCCTAAGTTTAGTTCTTCAATTAATAAATTTTGGGACCCATTTTATTTTCTTTTTTATCTCTCAAATCAATAAACTTTGGACAAGAACATTTCACATAAAATGTAAAGAAAAATACAAAATTTATTTCGCTAAAAAATATTGCATAGTGTGCCCAGGATACACAGAATAAAAAATCACAAAGAAAACTTTCCAGACCTATATCTTCTCCATATAGGCTCAAAATTCACCAAACTCACCTTTATCATTCATAAAATTAAATTATCTATTTGTTGAAGGTGGTTTCATTCAATTTGGAGTTAAGATGCAAAAGTTGGCTTTTAGGTCCTTATTGTGCAATATACATGTATAAAATAATTAATATATCTATTCTTTATATTTCACACATTCTTATAATTTTATAAATTTGTAAATATTATTTAAAATATATGTACATAATAAAACTAAAATGAAACCATCAAAAATAAAATAAAATAAGTAATATATTTTATAGGTTAAGGACACCTATTATATACCTATATGTTACATGTACCTATTTGTTTAAGTAAATAAATAACTTAAGAAAATAAAATAAAAATATATGCATGTGTATTTAAATAATTTATAATTATGAAAATTGTGTATTTAAAATAATAAAATATAAAATATAATACATAATATATAGGTAAATATACTTATAATTATAGATGTAAACATTTACACCTGATAAATTGACTTGTAAAAATAAATAAAAATAATAATAAAATACTACATAAAATAATAAACATTTTTTTATATTTTTACAAAAAAATAATAAAATTATTTATTATTTAAAATTGATTTAATAAGAGGATTTATTCCATGTTTTGTCGTCATGCGGCTGACGTGGCCCAATCAAGGGCTAGACTTGGTTGAAATGGACCCATCAAATGGAACCCCAAGCCTAAACCAAACAAAAAACTAAAACCCATAACATCTATACACTTCGAACCCGGATAACCAAACTCCCGATCCCCATGGTCGCCCCTAAGTAATGACAGCCACCAGATGCCATGGATCCCTTATTTGAGGAATCCTTCCCCCAACTCCCACCAGCCCACAACCCCTGCAAATGGCCAACCTCACCACAAATATCGAAGGCAGGTCAGTGCACTCATGCTGGGTTGCTCATCAGGATCTGAAATTTGACATCCACTCAACCACACCTCCCAAATCCACCCCCTCAGACAGAACCCGTCCCTCAATGCCGCCCTCGGCCGAACACCAAAGGAACAGACAATCTAGGAACCCCTGGTCGATCCCAACCACACGAAACCTTATCGAAGGTACAAAAATTCCAATAGAACCCCTCATCACAATAAAAACCCTAGCTCGTAATAAATCTTGAGCCTTCTTGGGCCCCACAATATTTTACCAACATGCTCTCCCCTGAGTTCTTCTACAACCCCTAAGACATCCCCAACCATGTGCACCTCTCGCTCTCTGCACCACAAGCAATCTCGCACCTCATGTCTACCCCAACCCCCCCCCCCCCCAACCGGGATAATAGATTTAGCTGCATGCCCCCATCAAAAAACGTATATCATCCATGCTAATAAACCCCATAATATCAACAAAAAGTCGGGTTGTTTAATAACATCACTACATATGGACCAATGCTAAACACCATCTGCCACTCATGAGAAGAGTAACCACCACCCCCGCTCCCCTCATTACCGACCCTGACCCTCCCCAAAGAGACGCCCCCTCAATCGCATCACGTTAATCGTCTCATCTCCTCCCACCCCCCTCGACCCCTCCGCTTGCTTCAAATGCCTCAAAAGAAGGAATATGAAGAGATTATACCCTAACAAAGTCATATGCTTTGGGTGCCATCTCTCATGACATATAGCTTCCTGTTGCCCCCAAAATCTCACCATGTCCTCCCCCACCAACCAAAACCACGAAGAACCCTCCCAGAAGTGCAAGAGAAGTTCCTCCCCGGCCATGTAGCGCCAGCAATATGTTCCAAAGAACACCAGTTTCATACCTACTATCGGCAACCATCGATCCTCTCCTCCCTGTTCGAGAAAGACCCCTCCTCCCATGCAAAGGTTATCATCAACTCCATCTAGAGGGTGAAGGTAAGTGCCAATTCCATAGCCTCCAAGAATCAACTCCTCTGATATGTCATTATGGAATTCTGTAAGGAAATACCTTCATTCAACTGGGCAAAGAATGCCCTCATATGCGAATTTGGTGAGGATTCTTTTTGCCTCTTCTAGAAGATCACCAAACGCCAAATGGTGGCTGAGGTAACAATCGAAAAGATGTGCAGAAGCATCATCGACACATTGGTGACATCGCCATATGGTTATGCAGGCGGTACCCCTCCTTCAGGGCAAAATAAATTGAAGAGGTGAACCCTTATTGAATGGCAATCTTAGGTCTCACGCTACACCACCGCTACCCATATATCCTCAACAACCTCGTCAAAAAGTTCGAGAAGCTCCTACCCTTCGAGGTTCCCTCACATTCTAAGGATGTTGATGACGCTTCCGTTGTAAATATATTGATGGATATCCAAAAAATACAATCCATCTTGAAAGCAATTGAGGTCCTAGCCATTGATGGAATCTTTGAAGTCTCCTTCCACCCCCATCAACCACTCCATTGAGGTCGCCTCATACACTATGATATCCCATCTTTCGATAACACCACCCAAAGCATCATGGTCACCAAATATAGACAAAGTGACCAACCCCAGAAGACCTCCCTCACCTGGAGTTGTGAGACGAATGCCCCCCACGCAAAATCTTGAACTCGCTCCGGTGGGTTTCGACCCATGCTCAGACTCCAGCCAGGAAAAGGCTTGCATCAACCCCCTATCGTTCCCTATGCATCATGGATTCTCTAATGACGCAAACTTCATATTCATGAAGGATTTGGATTGTGAGTCCGTCGAAAATGTCATCCTCTGGCTGCAAAATTTTGGTGCAAGAATTGATAAAAATGTTCCGAAAACATGATGCATGGCTGCCATCAAAGAGATTGATGGAAAAATTGAAACAAATAATGGGACTCCAAGTAAAGGAAAAGTCCACACTATCCCCCATCATCACTCGCGTGCAATAGACATCAAAGCCCCTAAGTCTCAAGCAGGCGGCAACTACGTTGCCTATGTCTTCCGTGCAACAGACGATAGCCTTATCTGCTTCAACATCAAATACAAAGCCAACTCCCTCCACCACCACAGGCATGTCAATATCATTTGGTTACACTTATGTTTTTTCTTGATGATGATTCCGCGTCCTCCCCATGACGAGTATGAATTTGGTGAGGGTTTAATGTCCTCCCCATGACGAGTATGAATTTGGTGAGGGTTTAATGTTCTAACAAGGCTGAAACACCAATCACTTGGGTGACTGCTTGTAAACCCGGATTAGTCAATAATCTACCCATGATGAATGATAAATCACTTCCAATGTGTGAGACAAAATTTATTTTTATTTTTATTTTAACTCTACATAATATGTGTATAGTGCATAAGTACGTAGAGTATGTACCACATTGAGCAAACGGTATAGATTACTAAAATTAATTATTTCTAATTAATTCTATTTCTTGGTTATTTTCTTTTTATCTTGTTTTTTGTTTTTGAATTTTTTTGGTTTTTTAATTTAATTTTTGTTTGATTTTAAATTTCTTTGCAAATGATTTTCTGATTTTTTTAGATTTACAAGTCATAATAATATATGTCGATAATAGGAAGAGATAAATAAGAGAAAATATTTTGTGATTTTTTCTAAAATATAAAATAAAATCAAAATAAAGAAAGAAAGACTTTTTGTATTTTAAATATTTTGCAACTAGATATCTGATTTTAAAGAGTTTTTATAATTTTTGGGTTTTTATAATATTTAAAAGTGTAAACAGTGAAGAAGTTAAATACCAGAAATTATTTTGGATTTTAAAAATAGATAACAATGTCAAATATTCCCAAAACTATTTTTAATTGATTTTATATATAGAAGAGAAAATTCAGATATAGAAGGAAGTATTTTGGAGTTTTTTATAATTTTCTCTAATTTTTATAAGTATTATAGGGTTTTATGATTTTTAAGAGTTGTGTTTGTTTTTTTAATGATTTTCAGGTATAAGTTAGAATGTAATATTTTAACAAGCATAAAATTTTTTGTAATTTTCGAAGAAGTTTATATATTTATATGGATTTTAAGAATCAAACATGGAATAAAAATAATGTTTCTTATTTTTGAAAATAAGATATTAAGTTAAAATTCCTAATAAAATATGTCATAAAATGAGGTTCCAGTAGCGTATGCTTAATTTCCTAACATTTATGAATAATTAGTTACATTTAATAAAAATAAAATACATAAAAATAAAATACACAATAGTACAGGGACCTAATTGTAATTTCTAAGATGTTTTAGAGAATTTAATAGCACTTTCTTAAAGTCCAGGGGCATACATACAATATTCGCATAATTAAATACACCGCCTAACATGGATATAAATGCAAATATACAAAATCTCATGTCCCAGCATGCAATTTCTCCAAACATTTCTTTACTAAATTTAAATATCTAAACCCAGTGGTCCTTAGGTGCAAAATATCCAGGATCCTCAAGTGGAGAGCCATGTGAGGCGACCTGGTAGAGGACATGAACGTAAATAGAGAAATGTTTGGGGTCTTTGATGCAAAATATACACAAATTTTACAAGTATAAATTAAATATTAAACACTAAAAGGAAATATAAAAATGTGGGGATGAGAATTACAAAATACTCCTCCACATGCTAATCCAACAGCTAAATGATCTTCACTTAAGTGTTGGACGATCGAGATTAGATGATACCCCCTCACTATCTATGGCACTGTTTAGATCTTCAAAGAGATCTGACAGCTCCTAGAGGGCACGATCCAAGGGTGCTGATCAAAACTGGACAAGGGGCCTCGATCGGACGGTAGAGAAGGGACTTGGAAGAACATGGAAGATTGTCACCTAGAGCCTCCTTCGATCTGTTGAATCTCAGTCCTTCGATGGACTTGTCAGTTGTTGATGGTTTCAATAGACTCCTTGAGGTGGTTTGCGCCTGATAGAGAGCTCAAATGGGTCTAGGCCCCGTCGATGGCGACCTGTAGCTTGAGGAAGAGTAGCAGCTTCTGGAGATCATATGTAGGGACAAAATCACTTCTAGAGGGGTCTCTCAGATGCTTCAACATGCATGAGAAGAATAAGGATTCGAGGGTAAATTGCCTCGACTCATTATGGGGTGGAGATGGGTGTTGGTGTTGTGCAGTGCGATAGAGGTCTCTAACGTAGTGGCGGAGGTGAAGACCTAATATCCTGATTTGGGCGGGATTAGAGGGAGTGGAGATGGTCTGGAGGTGGAGAAACGAAGGGGAAGAGGTGGTGGTGTCAGGTGGTCGGGTGTAAACGAGGGTGAACGATGGTTAGAGCTCTAAGCTCAGGCATACTATAAGTTGACTAAATATACACTAAAACAACAGAAAACCATGAAATAAATTTCCGAAAGTGAAATACGAAACAAAAACTTACCTAGAAAGCAAGGAAGAGGCCTCGACCTGATCCTAGGATCAAAGAGGCAAAACCACCAGGAGGAGGACCTCCGGTGATGGCTGGATCGCTACTCTGACACCTCACGCAGGTTGCAAACCCGACGAGGATCTTGATGTCACCAATCTCCACCCATCTATGTGTCGATTCCGAGGGTTCTAGTGAATGAAGAACGATAAAGATAAAAAAGTTGGATGCGGGGCTTGATTTATAGACAAGGGTGAAGGGCTCGAAAGATCACATGATTTAGGGCGATGGTGTGTAAGTATAGGTGATATGGGGATATGGCATGATGGTGGAACATGTTGGGAATAGTTCTTGTGAAGGGATCGAGATGTATCGAGTAGTGTATCAAGAGAAAAAATAGGGAGAAGAGAGGCATGTCAGAAGCTGCAGGGAGACCGGACAGTTGACCCACAAGTCAACAGTCCAAGGCCCTTGGTTGGTCCACTTGGACCAATCAAGAAAATTCGAGGATTAAATCCCTTATTAATTAGGTTAAAAATAATAAATGATTTTATTATTTAAAATCAAAAAATGGAAAATATTTATTATTTTATGTACTATTTTATGGATATTTTTATTAATCTTTACAAGCTTTTTTTAGTTGCTAATTTTTACAAGTATACACATAGGTATAAATACCTATATTTGACCTATTTTATTATTATTTTGCCTTTTTTATTTTATTATTATATTTGCATGTTTTTATATATTTATAATATATTTAAATAAATTTTTACATGTTTTTATTTTATTTTTCTCATTTTATTTATCCACTTAGATAAATATGTGTATATACAACATATGTATAGTGCACTTATATAGTTTACTACGTTACTTATTTAAGTATATTTAATGGTTTTATTTTATGGTTTTATTTTTAATATATTTTAGATAATATTTACAATTATCTAAAAATATAAGAAAGTAAAAAATATAAAGGATAAATTTAATGAACAAAATCTACATGTATACAGTATGATAGGACCCCCAAAAGCTGGTTTTTGCATCTTATATTCTTTTTTTAATGAAATTACCTTCATAAAATAGATAATTTAATTTTAAGAATAATAAGGCAAGTTTGGTCAATTTGAATGTTTAGGTGGATGAGATATTGATGAAACCCTATTGGTGGGCAGTATTAGGTCTCCCTTTACACCACCGCTACCCATATATCCTCAACAACCTCGTCAAGAACTTCAGGAAGCTCCTAGCCTTCGAGGTTCCTCACTTTCTAAGGATGTTGATGATGTTGTCATTGTAAAGCTGTTGGTGTATATCCAAAAGATACAAGCCATCTCGAAGGCAATCAAGGTCATCACCGTTGACGATATCTTTGAAGTCTCCTTCCACCCCATCAACCACTTCAGAGAGGTTGCCTAATCCATTGTGATACCACATCTTCCAAGAACATCACCCAAAGCATCATGGTCGCCAAATACAAACAAAGCAACCAACCCCATAAGACCTCCCTCACCTAGAGTTGAGAGACGAATGCCCCCCTATGCAGATTATCGAACTCGCTCTGGCGGGTTTCGACCTATGCTCGGACTCTAGCTGGGAAAAGGCATGCATTGACCCCCTATCATTCCCCATGCATCTGGATTCTCTAATGATGATGACTTCAGATTCATGAAGGATTTGGATCGTGAGTCCGTCGAAAATGCCATCCTCTGGCTGCAAATTTTTGGTGCAAGAATTGATAAAAAGTTCTGAAAACATGTTGCATGGCTGCCATCAAAGAGATCAATGGAAAAAAATGAAACAAGTACTGGAACCCCAAGTAAAGGAGAAGTCCACACCATGCCCCCGCCATCACTCCCATGCAATAAACATCAAAACCCTTAAGTCTCAAGCAAGCAGCAACTCCATAAGATATGTCTTCCGCGCAATAGACGATAGCCTTATTTGCTTCAACATCAACTACAAAGACAACTCCCTCCACCACCACAGGTATGTCGATATCATTTTATTACACTTTTGCTTTTCTTGATGGTGATTTTGCATCCTCCCCGTGACGAGTATACATTTGGCGAGGGTCTAATGTTCCAACAAGGTTGAAACACCAATCATTGAGGTGACTGCTTGTAAACCCGGATAATTAATAATCTACCCACGATCTATGATAAATCAATATCAATAGGTGAGTTAAAATTAAATTTTTATTTTAACTCTACAAAATACGTGTATAGTGTATACGTATATAGAGTTTGTACCACATAGAGGAAATGGTATATATTGATGAACTAAAATTAATTATTTCTAATTAATTCTATTTCTCGGTTATATTCTTTTATCTTATTTTTTGGTTTTTAAGATTTTTTTGGGGTTTTTTATTTAATTTTTATTTGATTTTTAGTTTCTTTACAAATGTTTTCCTAATTTTTTTATATTTACAAGTCATAATATATATATATATATATTGATAATAGAGAGATAAATAAGAGAAAATATTGTTGTGATTTTTCTAAAATACAAAATAAAGTCAAAATAAAGGAAAGAAAGTATTTTTGTATTTTAAATATTCTACAAATAGTTTTATGATTTTTAAAGAATTTTTATAATTTTTGTGGGTTTTTAAAATATTAAAAGTGTAAAATAGTGAACAAGTTAAATAACAGAAATTATTTAAGGTTTTAAAAATATATAACGGTGTAAAACATTTCCAAAACTATTTTTAGTCGATTATGTATAGAACCGAAAATTCAAAATAGAAGGAAGTCTTTTAGAGTTTCATATAAATTTTTTTCTAATTTTTATAATTATTTTAGGGTTTTATGATTTTTAAGATTTTTGTTTTGTTTTTTTGTGATTTTTTAGGTATAAGTTAGAACATGTAATAATTTAACTAATATAGTTTTTTGGAATTTTTGGAGAAGTTTATAGATTTTTATGGATTTTAATAATCAAACAAGGAATAAAAATAATGTTTCTAATATTTTAGAAATAGGAAATTAAGTTAAAATTCCTAAAACACAATGTCATAAAATGAGGTTCCAGTAGCTTATCCTTAATTTCCTAACATTTATGCATAATCAAAGATATTTAATAAAAATAAAATACATATAAAATAAAATATACAATAGTACATGGACCTAATTATAATTTCTAAGAAGTTTCGGAGTATTTAATTACACCATCATAAAGTTTAGTGGTATAAATACAATATTCACATAATTAATTACAATATCTGCCTGACAGGGGTATAAATGCAAATATATAAAATCTCATGTCCTAGCATACTTTCTCTAAAAATATCACATTGTTCTTGCAAATTAAAATACTAAATTTAAATATCTAAACCCATAGGTGATTGGGTGCAAATAGCCAGGCACCTCAAGTGGAGAGCCATGTGAGGTGACCTGGTAGAGAACCTGAACATAAACAGAGGAAAGTTTGGGGTCTTTGATGCAAAATATATACAAACTTTACAATTATAGATGAAAAATTATGCACTAAAAGGAAATATAAAAATGTGGGATGAGAATTGCAAAATACCCTCCACGTACTAATCTAACGCCTGAATGATCTTCACTTAAGTGTTGGATGACCGAGATTAGACGATACCCCCTCATTATCTAGGGCACTTATTAGATCTTTGAAGAGATCTGATGGCTCCTAGAGGGCACTATCTAAGGGTGATGATCAAAACTGGACGAGGACCTTGATCGGATGGTAGAGAAGGGACTTGGAAGAACAAGGAAGAATGTCACTTAAAGCCTCATTCGATCTGTTGAATCTCAGTCCTCCAGTGGACTCATCGGCTGTTGATGGTTGCAATAGACTCATGAAGGTGGTCCGCACCTGATGGAGTGCTCAAATGGGTCCATGCCCCGTCGATGACATCCTGGAGCTCAAGGAAGAGTGACAGCTCATGGAGATCATGTATAGGGACAAAATCACTTCCAGAGGAGTCTCTCCGATGCTCTAACATGCACGAGAAGAATAAGGATTCGATGGCAAACTGCCTCGACTTGTTATGGGGTGGAGATGGGTGCTGGTGCGGTGTAGTGCGGTAGAGGTCTCTGACATGTTGGCGGAGGTGAAGACCTAATATCCTAATACGGGCAGGATAAGAGGGAGTGGATATGGTATGGAGGTGGAGAAGAGTAGAGGGAAGAAGGTGGTGGTGTCAAGTGGTCGGAATGAGGGTGTAAACGAGGGTGAATGATGGTCGGAGGTCTAAGCTCCAGCATACTACAAATTGACTAAAACTATACTAAAACAATAGAAAACCATGAAATAAATTGCGAAAAGTGAATACGAAACAAAAAATACCTGAAAAGAAAGGAAAAGGCCTCGACGTGGTCCTAAGATCAATGAGGCAAAACCACCAGGAGGAGGACCTCCGGTGATGGTTGGATCGCTACTCTGACACCTCACGCATGTTGCAAACCCGACGAGGATCTTGATGTCGCTAATCTCCACCCATCTGTGTGTGGATCTGAGGATTCCAATGAGCAATGAAGGATCAAGATCAAAAAGTTGGATGTGGGGTTGTATTTATAGACAAGGGTGAAGGGCTCGAAAGATTACATGATTTCAGACGACGGAGTGTAAGTACAGGTGATCTGAGGATATGGCGTGATGGTGGAACATGTTGGGAATAGTTCTTGTGAAGGGCTTGAGATGTATCGAGCAGTAGATCAAGAGCAAAAATAGGGAGAAGAGAGGCATGTCAGAAGCTCTGACAAGGGTTGCAGGGAGACCGAACAATTGACCCATAGGTCAACAATCCAAGGCCCTTGATTGGTCCACGTGAACCAATCAAGGATTAAATCCCTTATTAATTAGGTTAAAATAATAAATGATTTTATTATTTAAAAGTCAAAACATGGAAATTATTTCTTATTTTATGTACTAGTTTGTGGATATTTTTATTAATTTTTACAAGCTTATTTTTAGGTGCTAATTTTTACAAGTATGAACATAGGTATATATTTGACCTATTTTATTTTTATTTTGTGTTTAATTTTATTATTATATTTGCATGTTTTTTATATATTTATAATATATATAAATGCATTTTTACATAATTTATTTTTATTTTTTGATTTTATTTATCTACTTAGATAAATATTTGTATATACAACATAGGTATAACATACCTATATAGTTTATTACATTACTTATTTTAAGTATATTTAATGGTTTTATTTTATGCTTTTATTTTTAATATATTTCAAATAATATTTACAATTATTTAAAAATATAAGAAAGTAAAAATATAAAGGATAAATTCAATGAATAAAATATACAAGTATACAGTACGACGAGACCCCAAAAAGCTGGCTTTTGCATCTTAACTATATTTTTAATAAAGTTAGCTTCATAAATTAGATAATTTAATTTTAAGAGCAATAAAGGTAAGTTTGGTCAATTTGGATTTCAGATGGATGAGATATTGGTCATTGAAGTTCAGTTTGCGCTTTTCATCTGTGTCTCAACAACCCTTAAGATCCGCAAAACTATGTTCAAGTCTCCTCAAAAGCCAGGTCAAAACAAGTCTACTCATACGTAAACCCTTATAATTATGAGTCTATCTTATATAGTGTTCATGAAATGTAGCTCCCCTCAACTGAAATGACAAAGGGACAGTCTTCTCCAATATGGAGACCCTAATTCTCCAATCCAGCAACTCTTTCCTCGAGGATCAGGGTATTCGCTTCTAAGTTCGAGTTCAACCGTCCCAATAAGAGGGGGTAAAGAAGAGAATGGATGGAGACTAGTGTAGTCACGCATCCGGGGATGCTTGACCAGTGTAATCAAGGCATCCAATTGTAGACATCCATGATATCTTTGACTTTGAAGCATAAGCCTTGCTTATTGAATACATAACTCCGATGGGAATCGAATTTTTCTTTTATTTTTGCCTGTCTAACTTTTATGGAGTCTTTATTTCATTTTTTTGAAGGAATATGCACAATAGCATTTACATAAGGAATTTTTCCTCTTGAGACAGTAGTATATCCCTCTTTTGAAGCTTTATTGCAACCAACAACATCATGTCTTTAGACCTCACTGCTACTGGATGGGGTTCGGGGGCACCGACCATGTATGTTTCCATTCGTGTACATCTCATGTCAGCAAATCCTGCCCTCCACCACCTCACATGAGTTGAGCTAAGTGTAAAGTACAGGTGTCCAAGTTAGGTCACTATCGACAATACTCATGCGTGCATCTCGAAATATTCTAGTTAGGCAGTCAAGGTGGCATGTGAACATAGTCTTGTGGACTCGAAGAATTAAGTCTAGTCGACCTGAAGAGCTTCAATTCCAGTTCATATAAGGTTATTGTGATTAAGTGGATTTAGGTCCAACCAAGCTCCAATATTCGGATTTTACTTAGATCAGTTCAATTGTCATTATCATTCTGAAAAAATGCAAATGAAAATATTCATGTTAAACATATTCACATATTTTCTGGTTTTGAATTTTTTATGGATTTTTGAAAAAATTTTGCAAATTTTTATGGGGTTTTGAAAATTTTGAATTTCTAGGGGTTTTTGATAAAGGTTAGTGAAAGGTGTACGTATAAGCATTCACAGTTATTTACAAAGGTTGGGTGTGTATTTTACAAATGGGCTTTGTACACAAACATACACAAGTTAAGTATAGGTTGTTATTCACAAGTTGCAAATATGTGGATTATACAAGGATTATGAAGGATATTATTTGAGTTGTTATTTACATAATTATGTATAAGATTCTCAAAATAATTTGGAGCATTTTTACAAGCATTTTCAAAACTTTATTTTAAAAGTAATTTTCACAAATAATTTACAAATATTTACAAAGTTTGAAAATTACTTTCTAATTAATTTTCAAAGGTATAAATAGATTTTTCATGGCAGTTCACAATTGTTTTTCAAAATCATTTGCAAAGTAATTTTCAAAAGATTTTATTCAAATAAATAAAACAAATTTTTACAAACATTTGCAAAAGTTTTTACATAGATTTGAAAATATTTTACAAAACATTTTCCAAATGGTTTCAAAAGATTTTTCAAGATATTTTACAACCATTTTGCAAAACATTTTTAAACCGGTTTACTAATCCAATTTACAAAGAGTTTTAAATTTATACTCTTACCCATTATTATTTTAATTATTATTTAATAGCCATATTATTAAAAATATGAAAGTACGAGTTAAGGCTAAAGTATATACAGAGTATATATGACCCCCCCATACTTAAGGCGAACTATGTCCTCATGGTGATCAAAGAGAAATAAAGGAAGATATAACTCGTGCTGAGTATAGCAAAGTCTATACTACAATGACTAAATCAAAGATTAGAAAGTCAATCGTCCCCCTATACCTAGGATCAATTAATCCTAAGTATAGCAATATGTACAAATTGAGTATGATTAAGGGCTAGAGTGAACAAATCAACAGCTCGGCATGTCTCCTCCTATACTTAGGGTAAAAGATCCCTAAGTATAGCATAGAAATCGACAAGTGCGGAGATAGGCGAGGGAATTGTGGAAATAAAAATAAAAAAAGTAAAAACGAGAAAATGGGCACATCATCCCCCCTCCCATATTAGGGTAAGAGATCCTAAAGTATAAGCAACAACAGGAGTGATAATACATAACGAAAAACACAACTCACTGTCTACACCCCCCATACTTAGGATAAAGTACATCCTAAGTATAGACACAAATACACGATGAAATATCTGGGGTGCAATCAAATGTAAGAATGAAGGAACAAAATACGAAACACATATATACAAGTGGTATGGAGTGCTGAGGTGCCTCTCAATGAGCGTTAGGTTTTACGCCCCTAGCCAGGCATAAAGATTAGGATAACATTGAGTTAAGGTTCAGGACGACATCTGTCAGTCGAATGGCGTACTCTCGTTGTCGTCTCAGTGTGAGAACAACACCAAAATCAAAAAGGAAAAGAAAAACACATGAATAAGCAATCAAGTGGGTTTATGCTACTAGGACAAGAGAATGGAAAACTAAGTCAGAAGTGTGAAAGGAATCATTGGCTTATATGAATGGAATGAATGATCAAAGCCGATAAAATCAAATGTGGAAAAAGATGAATCAGTCATACAATCCTCCACATCAATCACAATCTCAATCAAATGAGAAAAATCAAGATCGAGACTCACTACGAAGCTCGATATCTGATGGACATAATGTCGAAAGATCATAGTAATCATCGAATATTTCTAAACATGGTTCATCCTCATGAGGATATTCAAGGATATCAGACTCAAAGGAGTCACAGAAATCAAAAGACTCGATCTCGACAGTTGACATATCAGTTGCACAATCAGCGCGTGAAACCAAGTGCAAAGAAAGTGTTGCATTTACCCGTAGAAAATCCTAAGGAATTAATGCAAGTTGATCATTGGAAAGCAAGGCAATGCTAGCATCTTTACTCTCATCCTCGAAGAAGTTATCAATCTCATCAATCGGGAGGACAAAAGGCTGATGGGAGGGGCTAGTTAGTTTTGGCATATCATCATGTAACTCCTCACATAGCCACATATGTTGGAATGGCTCATGGTATTTATTAAAATCATCTATGTGCTCTAAGGGGATAATGAAGTCAGGATGAGGGAAATAGATCAGCTGATATGATGGCTGAAATAATGTTGGTTCTTGCCCCTTCTTCTGGAGTATCGAAGAGATGGTACAATAAGCTCCTGAATCATCACGTGCAGAACCGACTCAAGGATAGGCATATGGAAATGGAAACACACAACATCAGTCTCATCATCCAAAATTTGTATGGCCTCTATGATCATATCCTCATCCTGGTGTGCAAGAGTAGAAGCCTCGATAGTAGCATAACACAAATCAGGTCCTCAATCCACCAAAAAAAGCACACTCATTCCAACCTCAATCCTACCCGTCTTAATAATATGATAAGTGTCTTCAAGAAGGAGAAGAAGGTGATACGGGAGGGAACGAAGAGGACAGGTGAGACATGTGAAACAAAATGCCGAATAAGACACTGATCGCACAAGGTTTGAGGTCAAACAAGGGGACTGCTAAAACAAGGGGACTGCTAAATAATGTTTGACCTTAATTAAAATATGTAATGAACTTCATTGTTTTGGGTTCATAAAGCCCTTAATGTCTTCAGGTACCTTAGGAGGGAACCAAAAACCCTCCCATGAGTGAGGCATGACCTGCTAAGGATTAAAACCAAAAATCTATTCTGTAATTACCTTGTATATCGCATGGATTTCTGAAGTATTAGTGTTTCTATCGTACGTGGACGAGTAGGACCTAGTCAATGATGATGTTCTCACCTTGTGTATAACGTCGACCTTGTCTGAAGTACTGAGCTTAGGCCACGCCCTTACGGGTGTGCATGTCTCATTGTCTTGCATCCGAATAGGACCTTGCATTCTCATGGGTGATTCCGTTGCGAGCGGGGTCCGAAGTAGTGATTACGCCTATCAACTTCCTCTCTCTCTCTCTCTCATTATTTAGCTGAGTAGGGTTCCATGAAGGGTTACAAGGACCTCAAAAAGTGCAGACTACATGTTACAAAGGAGAAGGACAAGTTTGGGATGCTTTTCCGGCATTACTCTGGCTCCTATAGGATTAGCGTCTAAGGACTTCTTAAAAGATATGCATGAAATAACAATTCTAAAAATGGAAAGACAAAAATATTCGATCCCTTATGGCTTCACATGTGTAGAGTTGGTGAATCTAATTTTGTAGTGTGTATTGTATGGATCTAGATTAAGGTTCAAAGATCAAGTCCCGCGCACTTGCGTAAAATTTTGTCATAAGTGTTTCCTCTTTGACCCCATGCTTGTCATAAGTGTTTCCTCTTGATCAGTGAATCGGAGCTCCTCTGCCATCTCTCGTCGGAGCTCCTCCATTTCGCTCACCCCACATGCGCAGCAGCTTCACTTTGGCTTGAGGCGACTTGCCTCGAGCCCCTGAGCCTTCCTCTGCAGGTATGCAATGCCAGACACCCTCGGATATTCGATTCCACAACATAAGGGGGGTCCTAGGTACCCCATTCTTCATTGAGCTCTAAGCCTCTGCCCAACGAGGCTCGGACTATCTTGATAGTGCTAATCGGTGTGGCACGCATCCAAGAAGCTCAGGAGACCCCAGGTAGCCGAAACGAGGAGCTAAGCATGATCGAAGGAAGGACAGGGAAGTGCTCTTCCTTGTTCTTCCTCATATCTTCATAGTTGGATCTTCAGCGAGGCCCAGATCTAATCTGGGTCGTTCACATCAGACGAACGGGTGCCTCTCCTCCAGCCATTGATCGAGTTAAGTGGCGCCTACGTGATGCCACTACAGCCATCCGATGGTGCGCACGTAATGGCCAAATATCACAGATGCCCCCCATTTTTTTGTATATTTCTATCTGATACTAAAATTTCAGTCTGAAGTGTAAATAATTGTGGTTATATTGCTTGGAGCACCTCATCTTTTCCTATATTTACATCTGTGTCCATGCTAGCTCACCTCATGTGGCCCCCATGTGAGGTGGGTATTTTGCAACCATACTCCTGTAGGTTTTTGTATATGTAATTTGTCTCAAAATTTATATATGTAGTGTTAATTGTTGTGGAAATTTTATAAAGAGGGCCTTGAACTTTTTGTATATTGCATTTATGCCCCTACAAGGTGCGTTCAATTTAAATATTCGCGGATAGATTGCAATTTAGTCCCTTGATTTTGGTTTTAAGGTTCTACAATGTATGTAAACTTATTTATATTTGCAAAATAGTCCCTACCAGCATTCATTTTTTTATGTTTGTTTAATTTTTATAAATATCATCCGTGATCCAAAAATTATGCAAAAATAGGATAATATACTTGGATGCATGCTATTTCACGCTACATATTTTGTTTTACAGTTTATGCATATTTCCTATTTATTAAAAATCAAAAAGAGCACATTTTGCCCCTTTTTTACTTACAGAATACTTAAAATTTATAAAAGCTTTTTGAAATTATCTAAAAATATATTTTTTTATATTATATATTTTATAGCTTCAGATTAAAAATCCCTAAAAATAGAAAAAAAGATAAAAAATTAAAAAGCTCTAAAATCCTATAAAAATGTAAAAATTCTTCAAAAAAATCTAAAAATGTTAGTTTTTGTTTGATAATTATCTTTATATTTTTTACATATTAAAATTACTTTTAGAAATTTTTTACTATATTCTGATTTTTTTAAATTCCAAAACAATTAGGCTTATTAAACTAGTCACTATTTTTTATCTTTTGGACTTTAAAAATACCTAAAAATTAGCAAAAATACTTAAAAATTATAAAAATAGTAGAAAAATATGAAAACACAAAAATATTTTATTTTGCAAATTTTTATTGTTTTTTACTATGTTTAAAATTATAATACCCTATAAAAATTTTAAAAATAAAAAATATATAAAAATTTTAAAAAGTAAAAAATATATAATATAATGGACTAAATTTCTTAATATCTTTATGATTATTGTATATTTATTATATAATATATATGAATATACTCTATTATCATATATACATTAGCTTATATATATATATTCATATACCTTACATACATATATATATATAATAGTATATAATATTCGAATTAGAAAGAAATTAAAATTTATAAAATGAAAAAAAATGAATAAAAAAATAAAACAAAATTTTAAAAACCAAAAACCCACACAAAAATACCAAAAGGACACTTGTGTACATAAGTCATTGTGATTAGAAATAATCGTTAGACTACGTTGTTTTCTCTCAGTGGTTTGATCTCTACATGCTTACACTATACACCTTTGTTTGTAGAGTAAAATTGTACTTCACATTTTTGTCATTCGTTGATTACTCATATGTTGTGGGTACTTGTTGTTTGAATTGAGATTCGTGAACGGTCGCCTCAGCGACACTCTATCTTCGCTTTTCAGTGAGGATGATTTTTAGACCCTCGCAAATTCTCCAGAACAACAACCATCCCATGAGATACGAGAACTGAAGGTCATTTTCGACGATACCCACCAACCCCCCCCCCCCCCCCCCCCCCGCGATGACTCGACCTTTTTCCCGTGTAGAACCAACTCCATGCGACTCACAAAAGACCTATAGTCTCTTTTAGCCCATGGAGGGCCAAGCCCCAAACTCCATATGCAAATTCTGGTCCAAACCCTCCACCCTTGTGTCTCTTTTTTTCTCTAGTCGATCTCCCACAGCAAATCTTAGATTCAAGACAAGATTGGTTTCCTAACCACCCCCTCGACAAATGCATGCCCCCTATGCCTCGAGGCAGTTGAAACCCTTGAACACATACTCCTCAACTATCGGTTTACGTTACATGTGTTTGCACTTTCTCACATTTCGCCACCATGGACAACTTGCAATGTTTCTTCGTGCATCATAGCTTAATACCTCATTCAAAATCACATTGGCAAATAACCGCCAAGAGTGCATCAATCTAGCGGTTGATCTAGAAGATGATGTACGAGGTTGCTCCAGGGTACATCCAAGACACCCTGTATCATAGCTAAAGATGCTGCTTTACTTTGTGATTTTTCCCTCTAACCTCAAACCTTACCCCCTGCCAACTAATTCAATACTCTGCCCCCTTATTGTACTTGTTTTGCAGAAGCAACCTAGGGAGACATGCCAATATGCGCCCCCGCACTCATCGCCAACGCTCCAGGAAATTATGAAATGTTGGTCAATTATCGTCCAATCTCACCTGGGAGATGTGCCTCGTTTGCGATGTTTTAGAATGTTTTCTTTTTTATCTTGTTTTTATCCCAACAAAAAAACTCTGAACATTTTACCCTCCACAAGGGCTTGCCAGTTGTACTAAATGTTGGGCCCTTATGAAGTATCCTACCCTTTATTTTAGTGTTTGATCGAACTGTTTGCCGGTGTTATAGCACCTTGGGTACACTATACCAACATCCCCCTTTTTGATGAAATGAAATGCAGCCTTCTTTCAAAAAAAACGTTGCGAATGTACACTATGCAAAAGTTCAATTACAAAGTATGAAATGAAATACGAGACTAAACCAAATTTTAATCAATAAAAATATCCTGGATTTTCAAGCTCACTTACCCATATCATTTCTGAGACGAGAAGAATGCCGATCTCAACAAGATATTCTTTTTGAGTTTCAGTAAAGTCTAATATAAATATCAAAGAGGGTCCTTATGGTTGTCCCATCATGTTTCCCCGTTAAAATTAGTTTAAAAACACGCAGTGGATGACTTGCACATGATATAAATGTACTAAATCTATTTATTCACTACATATATACTACATATCATGAAAGATGGCATAAACATATTAAATATATTTATTCAATTGAATACTAGTTCATAGATGCATATAAGCACCAATGCATCAAATGGGTAAAATGAACCTATCAAATCTTTTAATCAATTTTTATTTTACCTTAAAATGTCATGGGCGTATCTATATTTAAGATGGGAATAGATAATCACCCTTCCATCTTAATCTAATTATATAAGTTGAGTCGATGTAATTAAGTGACTTAAAGCACTGTGATCTTGATGAATTTGATATTTGTATTATCATTTTGCTGGTACAAATTCAAACAGAGAATCGCCTTTTAGTGCTTGAGCTGGCGGCATATTATCCTTTACTACGCCATATTTTATAGTTGAGGGTTGCTGCAGCTAGCAATTAGAGCTCTTGAGAATCGTCACGTGTACCTCTAACTCCCACGCTCTCGAGCATAGACAGATCTTTCATCTAATTCAAGAGAATAGTATTTTGAAGAAAAACTAAGACGGGCTCAAATGCAAGTCCTGATCAGCCACATAGAGACAAATTCCAGAGGTAAGCTCATATAATCCTTTCATATCATGTAAATATTTTTCATGAGAAGTAATAAATTCCTATAAAAGATATCGTAACGTTGCTTGTCAAATGGAATTGGCAGATGTCCAAGTCAGGTAATGGTTAGGAATTCCTTATCTTCAGCCTTAGCTCTGGATGGGAATTTGTTGGGTTCCGTGGACTGGAAGGAAGAGTGCTGAAATTTTGAACGAGGAACTTGAAACATGGTAGAAATACCACGTAAAGGACGCCGAGAATGATCGGTGCCATCAGAGACCAGCCTAATATCTGCAGAATTGGAATTAGTGAGCATGAATATTTTGGATAAAAAAAATTAAAAGCGTAATTTCATGCCAAGGAATAATTTTCTAAGACATTTTATTTACAATTTCAGTTCTTTCGCAGGTAATGTTCAGGATGTTAGAACTTATATGTTGCTTGGATTCACAGCATAAAGAAACGCCGTTGGACTAAACAGTTCTGATTACTCTCACAAGATAGAAATGAATCTGAGCATAAAGTGAATGCAACTATTCTGCAATTTGGCTGGAGCATTGCTCCATTTAACAAAAGGAATCAGGAACACTGAAAAGATGCTTGATGTTGAAACTTCATAGAAACGAAAAACAGGAACCTTGCCCTACAGTACCTTAATAGGAGCTGCACTGTATTTGCGTAAAACCAAAAAGCCGAACACTGTTGCAATGCAAGGCTGTGATTGCCCCAAAAAGCCAACAGTAAACAAGATCTCTATTTTCACTTTTTATTGTTTCCATGGAATCAAAAGGAACTGACTGAAACCTTTTAAAATCCACCGGAATATGGTTCCCCTGCTTATTTCTGATGTAGCCTTTTGCATGCACAACTGATCTCCATAGACCAAAACAAAAGCAAATTGAAATAATTAGCCGCAAGCACCGTTAGATTTAGAGAATGACGGACGGGCAGCGAGTGTCCATGGAAAGACCTGCTACTCGCCATAGACTAGAAAGATTTTTCAATTCTTTTAGTTACTGATTTATGAATCGGGTTTCACTCGCCCTATGGTGGGGAACTCATGATTGATTCGGTCTAAAACGATTTTGGATGGTCTCATAATGATCAAATTTTATCTTGGCTTGCCTTGCTTTTACTTGAGTGAGCTATTGACTGTCTACGCTATATTGCATGCTTGATCTATGCAATAAAGTCCAATCCCTTATAAACATCACTATCAACCTCAAATGTTTTGGAGAAATCGAGAAGTGCGAGAACAGGGGCTGAAGTCAGAAGATCCTTAATGCATTGGAAACTTCCCTTGGTGGTTGGGGTGCAAGAGAATGCATACCCATGCAAAAAAAATCCGTAATAAGCACAATAATTGAGCTGAAGTTACGAACAAAGCACCTATAAAACAAAGCCAAGCTACGAAAGCTTTGAATCTCATTAACAGCCTTCGGTGATGGCCAAGAATGAATTAAAGTGATTTATGGGGATCAATTTTAATTCCCCCGACAGAAAGTATATATCCCGAGAACATGACAGAATCAATAAACAAAGTGCACTTCTTAAGATTAAGGTAGAGCTTGTATCCCCTCACGCATGCAAAACATGTCTCAAGTGTGACAAATGGTCAGGTTGATCGGTGTTATAGATAAGCAAGTTATCGAAGTAGACGGCGATTAACTTCCCAATGACGGGTCGTAGCACCTAATTCATAAAGTGCATGAAGGTACTAGAGGTGCTGGAAATCCCAAAAGGCATAACCAACCATTCATATAATTCTTCGCACATCTTATATGTGTCTTCTATTCATCAGCTGGTTTAATTCGAACTTGTTGATTGCTGCTACGAAGATCCATTTTAGAGAAAGCAGTGGCTCCATGTATCATGGCAAACATATCATGTCACATGGCAAGCATATCATTAAGTCAGGGAATTGGAAATTGATATTTGATAGTGATTTTGTTAATGGCACGACTATCGACGCACATATGCCAAGAGCCTTTCTTCATAGGGGTAATAAGGGCAGGGAACGGTAGGGTTCATACTCTTGTGCACGAAGCCCTTGTTCAATAGCTACAAGACTTGGATTTGCATTTTCGGCATGCTTAACAGGACCCATTCGATAGTGGGGAAAGTATGGAAGAGTGACACCTGATACTTGGTCAATATGGTGTCGAATATCACAAGTAGTTGTAAACCTTCAGGTAAGTCCTTGGGCATGACATCAGAAAACTCTGATAGCAAAGTTTGTACTACAAGGAGTACATCCACAGGGCCAGGATGGTTAACATCTTTTCCGAGAGTATAAACCACTTGTGCAAAACATGTAAAATGTTCAAAAGGAGTGAAGTCGATGAGCATGACCGAATCGGCGATTGTTTTATCATCACAAGATGGTGAGGATGTCATCTGGTGAGGGCTAAGAGCACCACGTTGGGGGTGGGTAACCTGAGTTCTACCTAAAAGGAAGGAGTATGTGTTACGTCGCCCTTTACTGGTAGTATCTCTATCATACCGTCATGGCCTACCAAGAAGGATACATCCATAGGAAATATGGCACCAAATCTCATCCTTGTAGATAGGTCCAATAGAAAATTGGATGTGACACTAGAGTTGGACATGTATTAAGGACCGTCCTTTAAATCATGCCATGTTGTATGACTGGTCCAACGGTTGGGTTTTCAGGCCCAGCTTCTGCACCATGTTTTCAGAGACAAATTCTCGACACTTCATCAATGATTAACGGTTGGGTTTTCAGGCCCAGCTTCTGCACCATGTTTTCAGAGACAAATTCTCGACACTTCATCAATGATTAACGAATAACACCGTCCCCTGTAGGAACAAGTGGTAGGAAGATGCTAAATAGCAATCAAATATCTTCATCATCAACATGAGGAGTCAACATCATTTACATGATAGCCTCCATAGGTCCACTAAGATCCCCTAAGGATTGCTCATGCTCAATGAGTAGGAATAGACCAGAAGACTCTCCAACATCCACGTAGTCAAAATCCTCATCCGGGTGTGTGTACCTAGCCACCATTGCGAGATGGTCATCAGCATCAGACAAGTCAAAAGGAAGTTCAAGAGATTAATCCTGAATTAAATGTGCACTTGCTCATCTGGATTAGGGTACCCAGCAGCCTGGTGTATAATAGCATCAGAAGCAAGTATCATGTTCCACATTATGTCGGGAGCCTAAAATTCTGGACCACTGTGGCCAGGACAAGAAGAGGATTGTCCCGTAGGGGGACAAGAAGGAGCTTTAGGTGGGAGTTGAGATATACTCCCAAGCAGTGTTGCGAATTTCGCAAAATTTCGGCAAAATTTCATCGAAATTTCAGTTTCGACACTTCACCGAAACCCAAATTGAAATCTCGATATGGACCCTTCCTTCACAAATCTAGGCTGATTTTGGCTGAAATTGGCGAAATCTCATCGAAAGTTTGAAATTGTTTCATTTTTTCGACATCTCGAAACGAAAACGAAATCGAAATCGAGATTTAAAACCTCGCTCCCAAGGTACCTATGGACAGTGGAATAATAAGATGTTCCGGGGGGAGCAGCGGTTGTTGTTATTAAAGTCTTTCGAGTAGTAAGGTGATCTAACTTAGTTTCAACTCGCAATGCTCTATCCTGTGCAGCATCAACGCTCTTATAATCACACATGCAGACTCATCTTGAATATTGACCCGCAAGATAATAAGAAACTAATTGAACATCATGCTCTCGTAAACTTTTCCTAGACACTAAGGTTTGAAATTCATGTGTGTACTCCTTGACCGTATGAGTGCCCTGTCAAAGATTTTGCAAATGAGCATATAAAAAATTTGGCAGTACTCTTACAGGAGACATTTCTCCTTGAGCATTGTTTGCATCTTAGACCAAGATCGAATTTTGCCATGACTTGTGCAATGACAATCATCTTGTATATACTTCCATCAAAGTAGAGCATAGCCCTTGAGTTTGAGCATGACAAATTGAATCTTCCTCTCACTAGGTTTTTTTTTGAAGAAATGAGTGAGGTGGTCCATCCATTGAAGGAAAACATCAAGGTCGTGACACCCATCGAGATCTGGAACGTCAATGTGAATGCGGGGATCCCAGCCATTATCTTGTCCAAGAGTTAGATTATCAAGTTCATCTTGTAATTCGAGTTAGATTGTCATGTTTATCATGTAATTCTCCTACAAATGGGTTTGATTCTACATCAGAGATGGAGCTATTAAATTCGGAATGAGATGAGGAATGGGAGCGATAATCATGACAACGTCGATGAGAGTGACTACCCGAGGATCGACTAGATCCTCGAAGATGGTCTCTGCCAATCCTATCCATGAAGGTAGCCATTTGTTGACCTCTTAAAACATCAATAGCCAAGAGTATAATTCAAGCGTCAAAAGTCTTGTGTCTTCTCTATTTTTTTGCAACACAACAACAAACTCAAAAATGGAAGATGTCAAAGCAACTTGTACTTGCAAAACAAAGGATGGTGAAAAAAATAAGTACTCTTTTTATGCAAATGTAAGGAATACAGCATTAACCAACCCTTCTCTCAGCGTAACAGGTAGCAGCATTGTTACTCTTTGAGTCTTTTCGACGAGAGTGTAGGCATATCCAAACAAACTCTCGTGAAACGGTCGGCAGAGCCGAACACTTCTCATGGGATGGATGGCAAGCCATAAATTCTTAATATAAGTAGATAGCAGTTCTGCTGAGCCAAACACTTAGCAAGGAAAGAGGTTCGACACTTAATAGAATAAGTACGGTCGCACTTACAATAACCAAACACAAGCTTCTCCAAGCATATAAGAAAATATGGTACACAAGAGTATCTCATGATTGCAATGCAAATGAAAAAAATCAGGCGATAATTTTGTTTTGAAAATGATGGATGGAACACAATTGAAGAATATGGCAAATTGACGAGTAAAATATAGTGGATAATTTTTTTTGTGATTCATCTAGGCCAAACAAAAAATTGTAAACACATGAACACAAGTTGTGGATCTGATACCAGTGTTCGGAAATGTGGTCCATGCGGCAACATATGCGTATTCGGTCACTTGACCGAACCTCATATGCCATATGCGACAATATGCGGTCAAAATGCATAGGCAGCCGCATATGCGGCCGCATATTTGATAGGATTCATGTTAATCCATGACATGTTGATGACACATAAACTCGATTTTTTCCAAGCAACTTTTATATTAGCATTTACATTGATGCATCTTTTTATTAATCTCGTATATGTTGCATTTGAGAATACAATCTAGGTATTTTTTTCTCATATCCATTTTTCCATTGTTCTCAACACTTATTAATGAAATGTTTACTGTTTTTTGAGTTTTCTATCTAATGAAATTCATTCTAATTCTTCAAATAAAACATGAAATAATTGACTAACAGACTGGCACTTTACATTTTCGTGCTTCTAATAAATTTTATGTGCAAATACAATTCTCACCTATATTTTGTGTCAACATGTTTTGTCCCTTGGAGATACATATATTTGTATAATTTTGGGTGTATGATTTGTATACCTATGATTATTCTTTAGCTTTTGTTATCTATATGATATTTATATACATTAAAGATTTTCTTATAGAATTCATGTGTTCTCTGTTGAATCCAAATTTGTATATATATGTATATGCATTAAATTCAAAGTACACACTGAAAAAATCAATTTATAATATCATGCTTATATATCTTATTGATTATAAGATAATATTTGAAATTTTTTATTTTGGATTTTGTTAAATCGTCAACTTTTTTTATATAATCATATTTTTATTGTATAATATTTTAAATTAAAATATATAAACCGTATATACCTCGGTATACTCATCCGCATATCCGCTTACTCGCTTTAGACCGCATGACCGAACGAATATCACATATCGCATTTCTGAACCTTGTCTAATACCACTTGATGTAAACCAAGAACCCATGAGACCACCAACTAAATGTATGGATATGCAAACAAGATGCAAGTTGTAATTTTCCAACTAAATGTTTGATCAACACATTCAATACAATGATGATGGGGTTTACCTTCCCCGTAAATGCCAAACAGAAGTAACAATCAAATTGGGGTGGAATACTGGCCGTAGGAAAAGAGAGAATTTAACGCGCAGAGATCATAAATAAGTCACAATAGCAATCAAATAAATGGTCAAATAGATAGGACCTTACCCGTTTTAAGAGAAGTAAATGATAGGATCTTGAAGATAAAGACTACAGAATTTTAATACGATAGAAGAACCAGGACTCTGAAACAAATGTCGCTAAAACAAATAAATAAAACTATCTCGAACAGAACTCCGTGACCAAAATAAGTAGCACGACCGAAACCCAAGGTCTTGAGGATAGCATGGAAGGAGGAAACGGCACCCAACCAAAGGAGCTGTGTTGGAAGAAATGAAAGAGAGAACTTGTTTATTGCAGGGAACCCTAGGCTCTCTTATATAGAGGAAGCCTATAGGTAAATTACATAAGATGGAATGACGAAAATAAGCATAAGACATAAGTACATAAATACTAGAAATATCTCTACACTCCCCCTCAAGATGGAGCATAGATGTCAATCATGCTCAGCTTGGAAGAACATTTCTGAAACGGCCCTCTGAGCAATGGCTTAGTAAAAATATCTGCAGTCTGCTCTCCTGAACTAACATGGGAAGTAGAAATCAACCCCTTCTGAATCATATCCCTGGTATAGTGGCAGTCTACCTCAATATGATTCGTCCTTTCATGAAATGCGGGATTATTAGCAATAATAATGCTGCTTGATTATCACATTGTAACTCCGTGGGGTAATGGTACATCTATATGCAGATCTGCTAATACGGCTCGAACCCACATCATCTCCGTACTTGCCTGTGCCATGGCTCTGTACTCAGATTCAGCACTAGATCTAGCCACCACTGTCTGTTTCTTGCTTTTCCAAGAAACTAAGGAACTGCCAACAAACACTGCAAAACATGAGGTAGATTTCCGGTCTCTGGGACATCCTGCATAATCCGCATCAGCACAAGCAGAGATAGAAAGATTTGTTTCTTTCCTGAACAACAATCCTGCACCCGGAGACGACTTTAGATATCTTAGTACCATATATATAGCATCTATGTGTATCTGTCTGGGTTGTTCCATGAACTGACTCACCCGACTAACTGCAAAGGCAATGTCAGGTATGGTGATAGTAATATAGAGAAGCTTTCCCACCATTTCTCTATATCTTCTTTTGTCAACTTCCTCTGTATCATCTCCATATAGCTTCATACTGGGATCCATGGGAGTAGTAGAGGGTCGACACCCGATCATAGATGTCTCAACAAGCATATATGTAATGTATTTCCTTTGGGTCATCACAAGACCCTGCGCATTCCTCGCAAACTCCAATCCCAGAAAGTATCGTAGAGTACCAAGATCCTTCGTCACAAACTGATGGGCTAAAAATGTTTTTGCCATCTTTATCCCCTGCATGTCATCTCCCGTAACAAGTATATCATCAACATATACCATAATAACAACAGTACATTTGGGAGTCTTCTGGACAAACAAAGAGTGGTCAGCATTTGATCTTATGAACCCTTGCTTCTGGATGAGATCTGAAAGCTTCTGAAACCATGCCCGCAGACTTTGTTTAAGACCATATATGACCTTGTGAAGTCTACACACCTTATGACACTCCCCCTCAGCAGCAAACCCCGGAGGCTGCTGCATGTAGACTTCTTCCTACAGATCTCCATATAAAAAAGCATTTTTAACATCAAGCTGGAATAAGGGCCAATCACGTACCACTGCGACTGACAGAAGAACACGTAGAGTTGAATGACGGGCCACCGGGAAAAAGTGTCCATATAATCCACGCCATAGGTCTGAGTGAATTCACGGGCCACTAGTCTTGCTTTGTAGCGATCAAGACTGCCATCCGTATTATATTTGACAGTAAAGACCCATTTACAACTGACCACAGAAGCTCCTGGGGGAGCATCAACCAAGCTCCATGTACCACGAGATCGCAATGCAGCCATTTCCTCTTCCATGGCTAACCGCCAGCTACTGTCTTTCAAGGCATCCTGATAGTTCTGTGGTATCTGCACGGTAGATAGGGCAATAGCGAATCTCTGAAAATCACCAGTGAGGCGATGGAATGAAACCTGTGAAGCAAGTGGATAAGACGCACACGTCCGCTTGGATTTCCTCAAGGCAATAGGTACATCCAAATCATCAGCAGTGTCCACCTGTACATCATTGTCCTGCACTTGTGCATTGTCAATCCCATCATTACTAATATCACCTGGACATACCCGGGGCGTGGTGGATGAATGACGACCTCCATGAGCAGGATTCTTACGACGAGTATAAAATTTCGGTAGAGGTGGTACTGGTGGTGGTGGAGGTGGTGGTGGTGGTGGTGGTGGTGGTGACGGTGGTGGCACAGAAGCATTAGATATGTGATCAGACTGACATACAGGAGGAGGTGGCACATAAATGTCATCATCAGTAGTGGAAGGAGTCATCGTGTTACCTGTAGGCGAGAAATACATGATATTTTCAAAGAAGGTGACATCAGCATTGACATAATATCTGTTATTCACAGGATCATAACATCGATAACCCTTTTGAGTACGAGAGTACCCCAGAAACACACACTTGACAGCCCTAGGTGAGAGCTTGTCAATCCCTGGAGTGAGGTGATGGACAAATGCAACTGAACCAAAAACACGAGGAGTTAGTGAGAACAATTCCCTGTCAGGAAAGACAACAAAAAGAGGAACTTTCTCACCCAACACAGAAGATGGCATACGGTTGACCAGATAACCTGCCATAAGAACAGCATCACCCCAAAAAGACAGAGGAGCACAACTATGAATGAGTAAAGTCCGAGCCACATCAAGGAGATGACGATGTTTTCTCTCTGCAACACCATTTTGTTGAGACGTGTAGCCAAAAGTTGTTTGATGAATAATGCCACAAGACAAGAAGAAATGGGACAGAGTACGAGTGCAAAATTCTAATGCATTATCTGTGCGCACAATCTTCACATTAGAAGAAAAAACATTCCGAATTTCATTGATAAGATTTTTTATTACATTCTCCCGCTTCGGATTTATTTTTCAATAAAAAGACCTAAGACAATCTAGAGAAATCATCAACAACCACTAGGTAAAATATGTGTCCCTGGTGATCAGGTACACGACTCGGACCCCAAATGTCAACATGCAATAACTCAAAAGGGGAGCGACTGCTCCTATACTCACGACGAGGGAAAGTAGACCTGTGATGCTTTCCCAACTGGCATGCTTCACACTGAAATGAAGACTTCGGTGAAATCTGGGGTAAGATATGACGCAACTTCTGAAGAGGAAGATGACCAAAACGCAGATGCCAGGTAAAGGGAGAAGCAGATCCACTGGACTGAGATGAGACACCAGCATAGGAGGTGCGAACCAACCGATAAAGACCATCCTGCTCACAGCCACAACCAATCACCCTGCCCGTTAGAATGTCCTAAAAAATAAGAGATGATGGGTCAAATATAGCTCGACAATGCAAATCCTTTGTAAGCTGACTAATGGAGAGTAAGTTCATCGAGAAATCTGGAGCATGCAAAACATTCAGCAGGCGAATGGAGGGTGTCAAACTGATCTCCCCCTATCCAATGATGAGGGAATGAGTCCCATCTGCTATTACTACCGATCTCCCTGGGAAAACCTCCATGCATGATGTAAACTTATCTCTATCCCGACAGAGATGATGTGTCGCACCGGAGTCCATGATCCATTCCGAAACATCAGAACTGTGACATGATGTAAAGGCATATATGTTACATGATGTGCTTGCCGAGGCTGAGGTGGTGGCAGAGGCTGAAGCTGCGATGTCTAAGTGTCCTCCTGGTGAATCAGTAGTGACAGGAGGCATGATATCCTGTAGTTTGGCGACAAGATCCTCAAACCGCTGGTCTGAAGTAGATGGCGGTGTGGGCACAGCATGCTTGGCTACATGGGCAGATGCAGGAAAACCATGCTTAGAATAGCATGTATCTTCTGCATGACCTGCGCGATGACAGAAGATGCATGGCTGACGAAAGCGGTCACCTCGACCACGACGTCCACGACCGCGAAAAGAGGAGGGGACACCTCTGCCTCGGGAAGCAGCCATCGCTTAAGGGGGCGGCGTAGACGCTGGAGAGAAAATCGAAATTCGGCTGAGTAGTCGATACACTTCCTCCAGTGGAGGAATAGTAGAATCTGCCAGTATCTGCGAGCGAGTCGCATCATACTTCGGGTCTAGTGCTGCTAGTAAGACCCCCACCATTGTAGCATTCTGGAACGTCTTCTGCTGCTCAGGGATCACCATCAGTGTAATGATATTGTAAAGCTTCTCAGACATCCCCCGTGGGGATGTATACAACGAATGCAGCGGTCGGCCATTCTGCGTGACCGTAAATATGTCATACTGAAGTTGGAGGATCTTGGTCTCGTTCCTCATCTGCGAGTACGTCGCAGCAAGAATATCCCACATGGACTTAGCCGTGGGCTGATGTAGGACATAATTGACAATCTCCATTGTTAGAGTGCCAGAAAGCCAGACTTTGGCATACGAATCATCAGCCTCCCATGAGGCGTAAATCCCCGTCTTCTCCGACGGCTCATCTTCGGTCAGAATGTGCTTCTTACAGTTGGACTTCACGAGGCTCATGAACTGCATCACCCAGAGCACGTAATTCGTCCCATCCATCTTGACTATTGGTGTTGGACCTTTGAAGGCACCAATGGAGGGCATATGAACCTTATTTTCTGACATAGCTGCCGGAGACGAAGAACTAGATTTTGTAGACCAATGAAGAATCGTCTACATAAACATGTGGGGATATGAGTGCGTATGTAGACTTACGCACTCATACCCATAAAGAGAAGAGGCGGCGCCGAGTTGGAGAGAAGAGGCGGCTTAGGGCCCACGTACGGCGCCCTTGGTGAGGAGGAGAGGCGGCGGGGATGGGGTGGGCGGCGGGAATAGAGGGGCGGCTAGGGATTAGGGTGGAGGCTCTGATACCATGTTGGAAGAAATGAAAGAGAGAACTTGTTTATTCCAAGGAACCCTAGGCTCTCTTATATAGAGGAAGACTATGGGTAAATTGCATAAGATGGAATAACGAAAATAAGCATAATACATAAGTACATAAATACTAGAAATATCTCTACAAGCTGCTGCGCTGCAGATGGCTAATGGAGGTTGATGCATGTGGGAGGTTGGCATCGCAAGTGGTTGTTGTTGAATGGGAGACTAGAGGTGGTGGTGCAGTTGGTTGCTAGATTTAGGGCTAAAAAGAGATGAGAAGAGAAAGGGGGGAGGGAGAAAACCAGTGTTGCTATAGTCAGCTAACTAGGTTGATTATTTGGTCCGACTATGAGGTAAGGGGGGTCCCCGACTAAATAATCTTTAGTTGGCAAATAGTCGACCTATTGATGAATCCTCATTTCGTCACCTTTATTCTTTCATTTTGGTCACACTCAATAATTCACAATTAATATTATATAAATACTGTATAAAAACACTGTACAAAATATTGTATTTATGTCAAAATAAAAGAATAAAGAAAAAAGAATGAGGTGTTAAAGATATCGAGTGACCCTAACCCCCGAGATCCAGTCATCATGATGACTTGGTCGACAAGAATTAAATTAAAGGATGATGGGTGCCCAATTGTACAGAAAATACACTCAAAAATCCTAAAATTTATAGGTCAATAATTACAGTTTGGGACCTACTTTATTTTTTTATTTTTATTCATCAAATCAATAAACTTTGAACATCAATATTGTACATAAAAATACATAAGAAAAATATAAATTTATTTCACTTGAAAATAATGCACAGTGTGCACGAGACACAAAATAAAAAGCCGTAAAGAAAACTTTACAGACCTATATCTTCTCCATACCGTATTAAAATTGACCAAACTCACTTTTATTGTTCATAAAATTAAATAAGCTATTTAATGAAGGTGGTTTCATTCAATTTGAAGTTAAGATGCAAAAATTAGATTTTGAGCATTCATTGTGCAGTATACCTGTATAAAATATTCGATATATTCATTCTTTATATTTTTCAATTCCTTATATTTTATAATATTGTAAATATTATTTAAAACACAGGTACATGATTAAAACAAAATCATTCAAACTAAAATAAACAAATCAGACTAAAATAAGTAAAAGATTAAAATAAATAAATAAACATACTTTAATATACATATGAATTATACTTGTAAGTGCCTATATAATAAATATGCATATTATTTAAGCAAATAAACAACTTCAGGAAAAATACAATAAAAATAGCTATATGTGTGTATAAATAAGTTATAAATATATAAAATATCGATATATATTAATAGAATATAAAACTAAAATACACAAATACATGTATAAATACTTATATATACATATGTAAAAAGTAACACATAATCAACGACCTTGTCAAAATAAATAAAAAGCGTAATTAAATACTACAATAAACTACAAATGTTTTTCATGTTTAAATAAAAATTTAATTAATTCATTTAATAATTAATAATGATTTTTCAATGATTTTTGGCTGAGGAATTTGTTGATTGGTCCACATGGACCAACCAGATGATTGGAAATGTTGACTCCAATCAACTGTCTTGCCTCCTCCAACCGCCGTGTCAGATTCTCTGACACCCCCATCTTCACCGACTTTTCATGCCTCCACCTTGCCTCCATATTCATCGAGACCTCCACCAAACTATAGCCCTTTTGTCCTTCTCCCTCGCTCATACTGGAATCCCCATATACCACCTTCGATCCTCCCGCCATCACCTCACATTTTCGGCCGGAACCCACTCCTATAAGATACCCCCTCCAACCTTCGTTTCTTTTGTGATCCCTCTTCGACCAACATAACCTCCATTAGACCTCACTGTTGAGTCCGGTGACGACAGGAATGACTCCGACCATTTGTGGCGCGAATAAGGTGAAGAAGAGCAAGAGCCAGATTCACCAGACCCCCCTCCGACGACCCTTCCCCTGCTCTGAGCTCCAGATCTCGTCGAGCTGCTAGGTAACTTTGTATTCCTCGCATTTATTAGGCTCTAATTTCATCTTTTAATCATGCACATAGCTTAAGTTTCAGAAATAAAATCGTCGGAGCTTCTTGCTCCGGCACCAAATTCATAGTGACTCTCCATCGTTTCGACCCCCTATCACCTCCATCCGACTCCTCGTCGCCTTCTCCATCATAGCCCCATGTTTCCCCCATTATTCCTTCGAGGAATCACTTCGTTGAAGCATCCTCCACTACCTTCGTTGGAGCTCCTTCCATTCCGCTCGCCCAATGCTTCAGCAGCTTCAATATAGGGCCGAGGAGATAGCCCTCGACTCCCTTAAGATTTTGGCGCAAGACCGCAACAGCCAAGATCACTTGGAGCTCCACCCAAAGCTCTGAACAGGAGCTTAAGGTCAGCCGACCTCCAGGGCTCTTCCAATGAGCCCCGGACTTCGAGGAGGTACCTGTCGGACGCGCAAGGATCCCAGGAAGGAGGAGAACTTTTCAAAGGAGAATGAGGTCAGAGGCGACCAAAACTCAAGATTCAAACTCGTCGACAACGACTTCTTCCCAGTTCGTCCAGCGAGCTTCCTAACTATCGGATCAAGCTCGGGGTCCAGATATAATCTGAGCCCTCGATTTCAAACGAAGTGGTACGCAACCAGAAGCGTCAGATCCTCCACGTGGTTGCACCTCATCCCTCCGATCGTACGTAAGTAAAGGGGTAATTTATTAAGTAACTCCACCTTTTTGTAACTTTAATATTTAGCCTAGTAAATGTTTTGGTATGTTATAATTTTTGTGTAAAAATTGCAATTGGACCCCCAAGATTCCTAAATATTGCATCTAGGTCTAATGCCACATCGACTCACATAGCGCCCCAAGTGAGTTGGCTATTTTGCATCCAAGCCCCTCTGGCTTTCGATATTTATACTTAGTCCTAAAAATTGTAATAAACGTTCAAAACTTTAGGGTATGTAGCATGTAACCCCATGACTATTTTTACTTGCAAAAATATCCTTGCCAGGCCTGTTTAATTTATTTTATGTATTTCATTTTGAATTAAAGCGCTACATTGCTCTAAAAATTGTGCAAAAATTGTTACAAGGTGCGTCACGAATATGCTCACCCTCAGCCAATTCACTAGGCCGATGATGCACCACACTACCTACCAAGCCTGAGTGTTCTAGGGGCTGAATGTGCTTCGAATGATACTTATTCAAGCTGCCATTTTTATTTGTCATTTCATTGCATTTTCAATTTATTAAAAATCATTTTAATGCTATTTATTCAATGTTTAGAGATAAAAATACAAAAAATAGAAAAACACCTTTAAAATTCCAATATATATAGTGTATTACTACATAGTGTAGCTACAAACCAAAAATCACAAAAAATAGCAAAAGAAACCCCTAAAAATTAAAACCCTCTCTAATCCTAAAAAATAAGAAAATATATTCAAAAATACAAAAAATGTTTTTTTTTTATATTTGTATATACACATAGTACTATATATTTAAAATAGTTTTAAAGAATTTTGGACTATTTATCTATTTTTAAGATAATAAAACCTTCGGCCTATTAACTCCCTGATTTGGAGTTTTTTTACTTCTAAATACATAAAAAGTATTAAAAATTGCTAAAAATTTACAAAAATAGAAGACTGATCATAAATCAAAAAAATATTTTATTTTTAAAATTTTGACTATATATAACTATATTTATAAATATAATACCCCTTGTAGTCTATATATACACATATATAATTATATATAGCTATTATTATTAATTATTATAAATACCTAAATATATTTTTAAATCCTTTAAAAAATAAAAAGAACTATTTTTTATTTGTATTTTCTGATTTTTATATATTTAGTATATATATTATACATAATCCTTTGTATCTCTCTGAGGTTTGACACCCGGAATACTTGTACCCGATACACATTTCTATCTGGGTTATAATAAATTTTGACCCGTTGTATATTGCATTGCTTGATTCTCTTATTATGGGTTGATTGTTGACTTAATTGGTCAGCTCTCATGATCGGTCACTTCAGTGACTGAGGTCCGCCTTGTGAGACTGCATGACCGCCTTCACGATGTTCTTCCGATTGATCACCTACCCGAATAGTCAAAAATATTATTCGACCAACTGGCCGACCGGTAGTTAACTGCTGGAATTTTATATTATTTTTTATTTTCTTAAATTCTCAAGAATTTCCATTTGTCATGATATTATCAAAAATATCAAAGCTCTGTTATGTTTGTTGTTACTAGATACTTTTATCTTGGATTCTTGTTGATTGATGATAATATACATATAAATATATAAGAATATATGTATTAAAAATCACTTTTAAATTAAAAATAATTTAAAAAAATACAAAAACGAATAATTCTGAATAGTCGGCTTAATATCGATTATTCTTTATTCAGTGACCCTCCAACTGAATACTGAATACCGACTTCTGCAACACTGGAGAAAACGATGGGATTAGGGGAAAAGTTGGGGAAGGGAGAGGAGCCTGGAATATTGAAGAGAAGGAACGCAAAGGGGAGTTGTCTAGGTGGGAAGAGAATAGGAGGAAAAGAAGGAAGAGGGTTGGGAGGAGAAAGGTAAGGACCCGTGAGCAGTCTAGCTTTCACCTTAGGTTATTCCTTCCCTCCCCTTGAAATCCTCATTTTTTTAAAAGAAAAAGGGTGGCGTCCCAAGTTGGGACCCACCACAGTAAGCATATGTGTGTGTATAACTATAAAAAGGTATTACATCATTTTACATTTGTCACGCTATACAGAGCATCAGACAGTGCCCTAATACATTCTCGGTATGAAAACTAGGGGTGCACATGGATCGGATAAAATCTGTAATCCGATCCAATCCGTTGTCATTGGATTAGATCGGTTTGGATTTACAAGTTCAATGGATCGGATCGGATTGGAATTTTACAAATCCGTTCATCTATGGATTGGAGGATTATTATCAAAATCTGATCCGTTAATCCGTTAATAAATAATATATAATAATTTATTTCTTATCATTAAAGCAAATCATATATCTAATTTTATTTGAAAGCTATATTTAATATCCAAGCTATTCCCTTTATAGTTAAAATTTATTCCAACTCAATCTTTACTCCACACCACTTGCTGGAAACCTCCTTACCCACCTCACTTGTCGGTTTTAAAAAAAGCATTACATACCCACAATGTCCTTCGAGCCCTTTCAATTTTCCAAACAAAACACCCTTCTTAAAAATAATAATACCTAATCCTAAACAACCTTGGGATCCTTCCAAACAAGACAACCACTCGTGCCGCACACATCTCTACCCTTAAACGCACACATCTCCGTCGGATGTTGTCATCGTACCCAGTTGTGCGCATGCACAACCCAATCTTTCTCCCTACGCGTGACCAGACCTCGTCCTCGGCTCTCCCAGACCTCTCTTGCACACGTGTAGCCAGATCTCCACCTTAACCGTCTCGTCCTCAGCTACGCCCACCTCGTCCCCAGCCGCTCGCATGCATAGATAGGCTCCCCTCGCACATGCACAAACAAATCTTATCTTCGACTCTCCCAGACCTCCCTCGTGTATGTGCAACCAAGAACCTCACCCCGCACCGCGCAGTTGTGCATGGTTCTTTTCCCAGACCTCCTTCGTGCACGGTCCTCTGTCCCGTAATACGTAGCCAAACGGGTTAGTTGTAGTTCCCATTTGTTATATACAAACTTGAATTTTAGTCAAAGTCAAGGTGATGCTTCAATGGTTTCTATGGATTACAATTATGTTATTTATATTTAGTTATAAAATGATTGTTCGTACTATATCCGTAACAAGCGTAGTTTTTGCTTTCCAAAAAGTAACTAACATTTTCTTTACCCTTATCCATATCTCAATTTTAGAATCATGATTTAAATATCAAGGTCTAGTGTGCTTCAAACTTAATCTTAACTTAAGTGCAATGTTCAGGAAGGCGGCATGAGGTATTCAGTCGGAGGGGTCACTGCATAGAGAGTATGCGGTATGCGGGAGAGTATGCGGGGAGTATGCGATTTTATGCGGTTTGGTATTTTTTATTATTAAAAATATAAATAAATTTTTAATGTCATGTTAATAACCTCTAAATATTATATTCTTGATTATAATAATAAAGAATTGAAGGTACTAGGAACAAAACTATTGGGATAATAGAGTCAAGTGAGCAAAAACATCAATTGAAAGAGCGTTACGTCGGATGTCCGAATTTAGGTTAAGGTTTTAAAAAAGTTTATTCGAAAATCGGCCGCATAAACGGCCGCATATACCGCATACTCGGCCGAGTATGCGGCCTGACCCGCCTAGATGACGATTTGACCATACTCGGTGCGCCAAGGCTACTGAATACGAGTATACGGCCGAGTATGTGGTATACTCGGCCGATTTCCTGAACACTGCTTAAGTGAGTATTAAAAATCCGAACCAATCCGATCCAATCCGTAATCCGGTGGATCGGATTGGATTGGATTTGCATGTTTAGTGGATTGGATTGGATTGAAAAAATAAAAAAATCCGTTAAGTGTGGATTGGACACGGATTGAGCCAAAATCCGATCCAATCCGATCCATGTGCACCCCTAATGAAAACTCTCTGCCCCAAAAATGACCTTGTTCCTTGCACACCAGATCGCCCATGCCACTGCAAATGGAAACGAACAGTTTTCATGCCCAAAAATCGTAAACTGACCTAATATTTCGTCAAAAAGTAGTACAATCGCTCCGCGCCAACCACATGATGTTGGCCCTATTTCAGATCTCAGTTGAGAAAGGACAAGAGAAGAATAAGTGATTCACTTCCTCCCTTGCCCTACCATATCTATCGCAAGTAACATCTTTCAAACCCAGCAGCTGCCCCCGACGACCCTTGGTAAGAATCCTCCCAAATCTGAAGAGCCAAACCATGTTTGGCACACGACACTCCCATATCAATCATGAGTCCACACGAACCTCTTCCTCCACCTCCTCCCCTTCTTCTACCAGAAAACGATAGGCCTTCCGCATCGAGAATTTTTCATCTCCCCAAACAAAGTGGTCCCTACCCGAAGACGGACTCGCACTCTGCAACAACTCTGTCTGTAGAGAGAGGAACTCCTCAACCCTCTGATCCGACAAAGCAGATGAAAACGTTGGAGACCAGGCCCTATGGTCCCACACCTGTTGCATCCTCACCTCATTGTCCTCCGTCAACTTCAAGAGGCGTGGTTATCGTTCCCCCACCACCCCATCCCTCATCCAATCGTGCCTCCAAAAACAGAACCCCCTACCATTTCCCAACATCGGTCTCAATTTAGTAGCAATCTCTGGAATAATCACAGTAATCCCCTTCCACTGGGATGAAGGAAGACGTCCCGAGACGACCTCTAAGGACATAGTAACGCCATAGATTTTCCTAAGAAAGCGTCAGACGAAGTCATGCAACTTCCCTCATATTCGCACCACCCACTTTGCCATAAATGATTTATTCATATACTCCATGCGCAACACTCCTAAACCGCCTTGTCTCTTGGATAACGTCACCCTGTCCCACTCTACCATATGAAAGCCCTTCTTGTCTTGCTTACTGTCTGACCAAAAAAATCTCCTCATCAACGTGTCAATCTTAACACGTATCCCTGCAGGCAGCAATCTCATGGAACATGAGATGGGGATGGCCGAGAGAACATACTTCAACAACAGCAACTTCCCTCCCTTCGAGAGTATCGCCTTCCAACCCGCCAGCCTTTCCTCCAATCTGTTTACCAGCCCGTTCCAATCGTCGGACTTTGGCTTTCCCGCTACCAGAGGTAGTCCCAAATATGTAACCGGCAAGGTCGTCGTGGGAAAACCCAGCATCTCAGACACCCGTCGTGAAACATTCTCCGTAAGGCCGAAAGGAACTACCACTGACTTCTCTCTGTTGATTCGAAGACCGAAAATTCCCTCAAAACATCTATGATGAGTGAGGCCCTCTGAATCTTCTCCTCCTCCGCCCCTAAGAACAGCATTTTGTCATCATCTTACTATAGAATTGAGATAGATATGTCATCCCTCCTATATCTAGCACACCATTTCTCCTGAACTGCCAGCCTCATCATCACTGCCAGAGATTCTGCCACAGTCACACAGAGAAGCGGAGCCATCAGACATCCCTGCCCGATACCTCTCTGTGGCTGAAAGAAACCCCCCTCCGATCTACCATTAACCTGGACTACGTGAGAAACAGTTGTAACACATCGCTTGATCCACGCATTACAAGTCTTCAGGATTCCCCTTCTCTCCAACGAGGCCCACGGGAATCTCCAATCTATACAATCATACGCCTTAGAGAAGTTGGTTTTCCAAAGCATACATGTGATCTTGTTCCTTTTCTAATATGTCACTATTTCGTATGCCATCACCATCCCGTCAGTCATAGCTCTCCCAGGCACAAACGTCATCCGCACAGGCGAGATAATACGATGCAAGACTACCCTCAACCGGTTAGCCAAGATTTTTGCCACCAAAAGATATATAGCAAAGGACAACGCGATGAGCCTGGAGTCCTCCGCCCTAACCGGTGTGTCCTTCTTGGGCAGCAGAAAAATGAGCGCCTCGTTTAGCCTCTCGAAACACATGTTTCCTTGCCGAAACTCCTCCAGTACCCCCACCACGTCCCCCTTGACTGTCACCCAAAATTTCCTAGAAAGAAATCGGAAACCTATCTAGTCTCAATGCCCCATCCGCATTCAATTGAAAAAGTGTCTGTCTGGCCTCCTCCTCTGTCTGGCCTCCTCCGTGAATCCCCTCACCAGTCTCCCAGCCTCAGAATCGGAGATCCACGAAATACCTCTCCCTACGTCCCCAACCGGCTCTAGATCATCTCCTGTCGAATGCTTGAAAATGTGACCTCAACGCAAGTCCCGCCTATCATCCCCCTCAACTTCAGACCCTCTCACGAACGAGTGTATCAAATTCCTACACCTCCTCCCATTGATCATGGCATGAAAAAACCTCGTTTTTACATCACCTTCTCTCAACCACCGCTGCCTTGATTTTTGCCTCCATGACACCTCGTCCTTGTCTTCATCCAATATTTCACTTAAGTGGAAGTCCCTGCCCGCGAGCTCCTCTGCCATCAGTTGCCTTTCATCCCCAAGCTTATCCAGCTTGTATACCTCTTCTTGTGCTTTCATCCTCATGATTCCTCTTTGCGCATTGTTAGTTCTATTGAAATCCATCAAGTGCCTCCTGAGTGAGGCGAGCTTGCTTGCCAGCCGGTAAGTCGTTGAACCGCTCGACATGCATTCCTCCCAGAACGCAGCCACAGCCTCACGAAAGCCGTCCTCCAGGAGTCAAGCCCGCTTGAAGCAGAAAAATGCCCCTTGACGCACCACCTCTCCAAAGAATCATATGAACGGAGTATGATCCGAGTACGCCCTAGGCAGCGCCGGAGCACCCGCCAAGGGGAAAGCCTTCACCGCCTCATCATACATCAAGAATCGATCAATACGTAACCTAGATCTTGTGTTCCACCAAGTGTACACATATCCAGTCGCATTAACCATTTGAAGACCAAGCTCATCCGAAACACCCTTCAGCATCGTTGATCTATTATCCTGCCCTCCCCGACGGACGGGCATCCGAGAGCAACGTAACATTGAAATCACCCACAATGATGCAGGCCATATCATGTGCAACTTCCCTCTCCAAAATCAAGTCCCCAACAAGTTGCGTCATCCGACCCCATTGCAGGGGCCATATACGTTCGTGGCTAAAATCATCATCCCATCCGTTTTTCGTCGTAACAACATCGTGACAGAGTATCTTCCCCGCAGCTCATCCCCCTCCAATTCAAATTTGTTGGCATTCCATCATGTTACCACGCTGACAGACGCCCCTTCGGATTTAATTCCTCTACATCCAGTCAGCTTAGTCCCCCCAACTTCCTTCCAAGCCTCGGCAAATCCCTGCAAAATTTCCGTCTCCTACAGCATTACCACCTTCGCTTGTTGCTCCACCAGCGATCGTCTTACAACCATTCTCTCATACGCATGTCCTAATACCCTCACGTTCCAAGAAAAGAACTTCATTTGTGAACTGCCAAAACCTCCCTAGGCGACACCACGCCAAGGCACCACAAAACCTCTCGTTCCAACCCCTGCAAGCAACCTCCATCTTCTCATACCCCCACCTCACCCCCTTCCCCTCCATCTTCCCGCACCCCCACCTCACCCCCTTCCCCAACCTCCAGCAGCCGTATACCTCCCCCGCCGACCGCATCCCCCTGTACCCCCAAAACCATCGCCTCTAACCGATTCCTAGCTATCGTCGCCCCTTCCTTATGCACTTCCTCTCCGCAGCGCCCCCCCCAACCCCATGTACATTGTCGCCCGAGGTCGCATCATCCTTTCTTGTAAACTACATCACACGTACCGACGCCCAAACCTCTATGTCAGTTGCTCATCGCCATGCCGAACTGCCTCCAGAGAAGGGATTCAACACGTTCCGCAGAGCTCCCAAGCCCATCCGAGTGCCCCGACTTCAGCCTCCGAACTTCATCGTCGCGAGGCAAAGAACACCTCGACGTCGAGCTATGGCCATCATAACCCAACAATAGAGCTTCCTCAATGCGATCTGCCCCTCTGCGGCCCAACCAAGCAGTTTCTCCAGTTAGCCAGATCGAGTCAAGGTCCATCACCAGGTTTAGAGCATCAATGCTCTGAAATACCACCAACAGGTCTAGATCGTCAGCATGGTTTTAAAAAGCGCCGCCTCGAGGCGCAAAGGCGTACGCCTCGAGGCGAGGCGTGCCCAAAACGCCCCGAGGCGCACGCCTCAAGTGAATCCAAGGAGGCGTACGCCTCAGCCTCGCCTGAGGCGCTCGAGGCGTGAGGCGCTCGAGGCGAGGCTGAGGCGTAAGCCTCAAAAATGGCTCTTTTTTTTAATTTTCCCGGGCCACGTGCAAAGCACGTGACCTTTTTTAATACATTCGAACCGTCGGGGGGAAGGGGAAGGTTCTGTTCGACAGAATCGAAACCCTCCCCCTCCCTTCCCCTGAGCCCCGCACCTCCCTGTCACGGCCCCGCCTCGCCGCCAACCTGCCATCGCCGCCCTCCGGAGTCGCCGCCCAGGCCTCCTCTCCATCGTCGACCCTCTCGCTGTCCAGCCGGAGTAGGTATGCACCGCCGCCACCTCTGAGTTTGTTTTTTTTATTTTTTTCAATTTTTTTGTGTTTTCCAATTGTTGGGTTAAATTCTTACATATGGATATGAGTTATTAGTAGATATTGCAGTAGTTTCGGGTGTAAATGGATCCTAAGTTCCTAACATTATATGCTTTCTCTTTGACATTAGAGAGTTCTCTTTAACATTATATGACATTCTTTGACATTAGAGAGTTCTCTTTGACATTAGAGAGTTCTCTATTTTTTTGCAACATTATATGCTTTCTCTTTGACATAACACCTAGGGATAGGATGTCATGTATGTGCAACTATGATGTATGTGCATTTTTTTGCTAGGCTATTTTTTTGCAACTATGATGAAGGATTACATGTATGTGCATCTTGTACTGTTAGTATATATCAATATGTGTATGTTATTGTATAACTTGTAGATATGGGAAGGAAAGGCCAAAGTGGGGGCGATCGGATCCCGGATGGAGATACTGTCGAGAACTTGAAATGGACGAGCATCACAAAGGGAAAGGATATGTATATGTTGAATGCAATTTTTGTTCGATGAAGATCGCCGGTGGGGTGAAGCGGCTAAAAGACCATCTTGCAAAGACACGCAAGAATGTGAGAGCTTGTCCAAGCGTTCCTATTGAAGTTCAACAAGAGATGAAGATGTTCATGGACAGCAAGGGTAATGAAAAGAGAAGACGGTTTGAAGAAATGGAAGAAGTTTGCCGAGTTGGGATGCAAGGGCCATCTGGAGGTGACGAAAATGAACCGGCACAAAGAGCACCGACAGATTCTAGTGGTATCAAGCTAGCTCGAGGACCGATGGATTTTTTCATTGCACATGGAGGTAGGGGTGCAGGTAGTTCGGATCCTCCCTCTCAACAAGTCACTTTGAATGCAAGCTGGAAAAAAGATGAGAGAAGGAGGATTTGCAGGAGCATTGGGAGATTTTTTTTTGAGAATTCATTGGCATTCAACATAGCCAATAGTCCTTCTTATCTGGCGATGATGACTGATGTATGTGGATATGGAAGGGGTTTCAAGCCACCAACCATGCATGAACTCCGAACTTGGATTTTGAAAGAAGAGAAGCAGGCCATTACCACTCTTGTTGATGAGGCGAAGGCTTCTTGGATTGCCACGGGTTGTAGCATCATGTCGGACGGTTGGACCGACACGAAAGGACGCACATTGATTGATTTTTTGGTGAATAATCCCAAAGGCACTTACTTCTTGAAGTCAATTGATGCATCCGATCAAGTTAAAGATGCTAAGATGCTTTTTAAAGTGCTGGATGAAGTTGTTGAGGAGGTCGGAGAGACGAATGTTGTCCAAGTCATAACGGACAATGCATCCGCTTACAAAGCTGCTGGACAAATGTTGATGGATAAAAGGAAGAATCTTTATTGGACACCTTGTGCAGCGCATTGTATAGATTTGATGTTGGAGGATATCCTCAAATTGCCACTTCATGCATCGGTGTTCAAAAAAGCAAAAAAAATTATCAATTTTGTGTATGCTCATGCTTGGGTTTTGGCAATGGTGAGAAAAATTGCAGGTTGTGATTTGGTGAAACCTGTCGTTACAAGATTTGCCACTGCATTTCTTACATTGCAAAGCTTGATTAGAGCCAAGGATTCACTTGAATCCTTCTTCACTTCCAGAGCATGGAAGAACAGTTATTATGTGAATCGCCCATTGGGCCAAAGTGTGGTGAACATTGTTGTGAAGAGCAAGTCTTTTTGGCCTGGTGTTGCATATGTTCTCAACACCACGAAGCCTTTGGTCACCGTTTTGAGGTTGGTGGATTCTGAAAAACCTCCACCGATGGGATTTATTTATGAAGCCATGGACAGGGCCAAGGAGGAGATTGCTAGAAATCTTGAAAATGATGAGACCAAATATAAGGTTATTTGGGATATTGTGGATAGCCGTTGGGATCGTCAACTTCACAGGCCTTTACATGCTGCTGCTTATTTCCTCAATCCCCACTTTCATTATGAACCGACATTCTCCAACCACTTAGAGGTGAAAATGGGATTGTTTTCATGCATGGAAAGATTGATCATTGATCCAGATGCGAGGATGAAAGCAGATTCACAACTTGATTCCTTCATGCATGCAAGAGGTTTTTTTGGATGGGCAAATGCTGTTAATTCAAGGAAAACAAGAAGTCCTGGTGAGTATTGTAAATAAATTTTAAGAGTTTTCCATATACTACATAATTACTAAAATGTGTGGTTGACCTTTACCAGCGGATTGGTGGACGTTGTTTGGTGATGAAACACCTGAATTGGCAGCATTTGCTATTAGGGTGTTGAGCTTGACTTGTAGTGCTTCTGGGTGTGAGCGTAATTGGAGCTCTTTTAATCAAGTAAGTGGTTAAAGCATTATTTAATTTTATGATAGTGTTTTTGTTTCATGTTAATCACTTAAACCGTACGTATGTCTATATAGGTCCACACTAAGAGAAGAAATCGTTTGTCACAAGCGAAGCTCAATGATCTGGTTTACATCATGTTCAATTTGAAATTGAAACATAGAGAATTAAGGAAGAAAACAATAGAAGATCCATTATGTTTGGAAGACATTGACTCTGGTGATGAATGGATTTCAGAAGCACACGATGTCGAGGCGTATCAGGATCTTGATGCAAACATACCCCTTGACGATGATTCTCTTGAGGAGGAAGGAGGTCAAAGAGGTGGAGGAGCTCAAGTCGCTCGGCCTAAAAAGAAGGGGAAAAGAAATGACAAAGGTGCAATACAATAATTATAAATTAAAAGAATGTTCGATGTTTTTTTGTGAATTGTGTTTCAAATGGTTGACTATGCAATATGCATATTACTTTCTTGATTAGGTAAAGGAAAAGCTCCAATTAATGTTGACGAGGAGGAGTACTCCAATTCTGAGGATGGAAGCGAGGATGAAGCTGAAGATGATGTGCACTTGAATTTTATGGATGACTCCGATGACGATCCAATGAGTAGCAGTGACGATGACGATGGCGGTGACAACACTGCTGAGGGGCGAGATGACTGAAGTTGATTCGTTGAATCAATTTTGATGATTTGTGATTTTGATGTATCACACAATAGTGATGGAACATATGTTGCATTAATTTCATGCTTGTGTGAAACTTTATTTCCTACTTTATGTTTTCTTTTCTACTTTCACAATCGTATTTGAACTTTGGACAATCATAGTTGTAGTTTGTAGTTTGTATTGAACTTTAGGACAATATATTGCAATTGTTTGTGTTGTTAGTATTTATTCCAATTTATTTTGCTTTAATTTTAATTTTTCTTTCCAAAAAATTGAGGCTTACGCCTCACCTCACATTTTGGGAAAACGCCTCGGACCGCCTCACGCTTTTTTAAACCTTGATCGTCAGTATTACCTGCAACAATCGGGTCCCAAACATCAGGTGCAATCGGTCCACCTCCCGGATCCGGGCGATGATCAGGGTCACCATCAGGAGCGGACTCCGCAACCTTGGATCTGGACTCCATAACCGGGATCCGCCAACCTTTCCAGTATGATCCATCGATATGCATGCAATATATGCGAAGGAGGCTCTACTCCTGGAGCCACTCCCCTCTAACGTTGGGCCTTGCCTTGTGCCACAAGTCTACCCCCCTTTCGAAATAGGAAATCTAATTTCAAATCTCTAGAAAGTAGTTCCCTCCCCTTCCCTCTCCTTCCCACCCGACACCGCCCCTCTCACATCCAGCCAACTCCAATCCACTTCAGCCATCGGTTCCTCTTCGTACATTTCCAAGCTAAAGGCGCTACCTCTAAAGCACGTCTCAAGAAACATAAGCAAAGGCCAGATGATCCCTGACCCCTTCGCCGGCACCCATGGTTGTTGTGATGAAGTACGCTGGAAATGATATGAGTCACCTCCACCAACGGCGCCAACATCTGTCTCACCTTTCCAAGGTCCCCTCCTACGAAGGGGAAGTCCCCTAACCGAAATGACCCTCTCCTTCCGTCGTAAGTCGCAAACCCCATCACGTAGCAACGGGGTTCTCCAATGCACCATCCCCACGATGCGTCTCGAGAGCTCGAGCAGCCTTCCTGTCTCCCCTAATGATAGACCACAGGTACAAACAGTCGATGCCTCGAGCTGATCTACATCCCCCCCAAAACCATCTCCCACTGAGATGCCTATGTCATCCATTGTGTCGGCTAAGGCATGTCCTTCTCTTCGACAAAACCCTACCAGAAATCTCCCAGCTTCCTTTCCGCTTACGGTTGTCCCCGACCTACGTGCATCTACATTCTTCGGCCCATGCACTTCCCTCCGCAAGCAGCAGGAACTACGATGTACGCTCCCTCCGCAAACAAAGCACCGCAGGGGTCACAACAAATTGTAGCGTTGACCCCAACCCCCACACGGGAGGCATCTTCCACTGAAGCTGCACACATTAGTACCATCCGACCTACTCGCTGACCCTGTTGCCCCCCTACCGTGCCGCTTTCTCCCCTCCACCTTCGCCCAGCCCCTAGAACGGTCCCACGCCATCCTCATTTATAATGTGAGGCCGCACCACTAAATTGCCGAAAACAATATAAATTACATGGGGTTGCACCACTAAAATTGTAGACACAAAAACGAAACGATCCAAACTACATTTAGGCTCCTTAAAAAAATAAAACTACAAGGAGACTCTTGGATTCGCTGAAATTTTCGTTCAGACCCTTAGGTACAGCCCTAAACTCCGTCACTTTCATTTTTGGTGAAGATATATCCCAGAGAAGATGAGATAAAGAAATTCGCATCAGCAGCTAAAAGAAAGAAATAAGGATAACAAATTTCATTCACAAAATACACTATGCCTTCATACCGCCTTCACGCGTAAACGTAACTCGTTGTCTGAGTAGACAAAGCGTCCGCTGTCACTTGGAGCCATATAGCTTTTGAAGCCATGAAAGATGCGTGTGGCAAGTGGCACCTAAGTTAAATCACTAGGTATACCAAAAAAAGTTTAATTCAGCTTATCGCAAATAGGACAAAGTTTTGACCTTTGTTTTCCTTCTCATTCTTAGGACCATTTTTCTGACCTGGAAGGTGCAGTCACTTTCTCGATGGTTGTTGTATCCTATCGATGTTTTAAGGGAAACTGGCGGATTGCTTCTCCCAATCCCACAAACTTCCTTTTTTACGTTTGCAATTCCAACTATAATATCCAAAGCAAACCCCAATTTCTTAATCGTAACTCCATATTTCGCTCTAGACTAGGTATATGCATTCCACCTTTATTATTAGTCCAATGCAGTGATGTTAGCTTTTCTACTTTCGAGATCCTCACCTAAAGCTTGACACTTCAGCATGCCCAAGGTGATCCCTGGATTTCATCCCAAGCCTATGCATGGCTCCCACATCCTCATTGAAGGAGGATGTGACCAAGGATGCTCTTGCAGAGATAACACCACCATATCATCTATTTGCTCGAGAAATGACCCTTTTGTGGGAATCTCATGTTACACTAAGAACACCATCATATCATCAATTTGCTCGGGAAATGACCCTTTTGTGGGAATCTCATGTTACACTAAGAACGCTTGGAAGCCTAATAGGTTTAAATTGGACATATTGGCCTCCACCTCAGACCAGTGAACACTTAGCTTGCAAGCTTTGTGAAAGTTTGTTGTCCAATGATGCAATCGTGGTGGATGATATCAAGTTTGATTGTGTCCTCTACAATAATGAGTTTGAGACTTTAGAGGACCTCCCAATCATAATTCCCATGCACATTCTCGTCGAGCTTCCGACCGACGTCACTGTCACATATGAGTCACTGTCACATATGTGTTAGAGTATTTGTTATATGTGTCACTTGAGTAGATGGTAAATGGATCCCTCCAAGATCCACTTACCACATCATGTGGTTTAGTCCCACATCTACCGTCTGTGGGATGGAGACCCGATGAGAGCTATATAAGAAGCCCCTCACCCTCCGTATCCAGTGAGAAAGTGCAATGCATACATCATCCTTTTGAGGTGTTCTCCCGTGTTTTCATCCCGCTCCTTAGGGAGTAGGGTTCCACGTTGAATCATGTGTTCTTCAATATTTTATTATTTTATTCTGATATGCTTCCGCATTCCTATTTTCTAACATGGTATCAGAGCGGGTTCGATTCTCGAGGGTTTTTATGTTCTTTGTTTATTCTTTTGAGATTCGATTTTGGTATTATGTTCATGAAGATCCTTATTTTTGGGATTGTTCAAGTCCATGTTCTAGGGTTTCGTTGAAACCCTATCTTTTGCTTGATGAACATCATCACCTATGAAGATCGTTGTCGCAGTGTTGATGGACATCGTCGATGGCCTTGCACAGAGCGGATTTGGTTCCTACGGGAACCCTAAATCTCTGATTTATCCTCCCACGAATTGGGAGGATACCATGGCTTCTGCAAGCAGGAGCGGAGAGTATGGTGACCTCTTTGGGTCTCTGGACTCCCCTACTCTCCTCTCCCCATGAAGAGCCTTTTCCTTGAAGCAGTCCCCACGAAGATTCAAAAGCACATGCTTGCTCTCCGGTGGCTATGGAGGTCCCACCGAGATCTGGCTCGCTCGTGCAGGCGACGCGAGCTCTCGATCTCCTCTAGCCGATTTCCACGGCGGCGCAACAGTTCTCAGTCCCTTCTCCAAGTCGCAGTTCACGCACAACACAGGCGGCGAGCTCTCAATCTTCTCGTGCCCCCATGTCGGCAACGATCAGGTCGTGCTCTGTTAAAAAGAAGAAGAAGAAGAAGAAGAAAAACAATGGGGTCGTGGTTAAAACAAATTCTATGGAAAGCCGAAAAAAATGAACGGGGTCTTGCAGCTCTCCCATTTTTCCAGAAACGGGGGTACCTACACGGCGCTTCTTCTCCAACCTCGTTGCCATACATCTGTGCCCCGACCCCAGGCGGAGCCCTCCCGTCAGCAGCTACTTCCTTGGCAGCGAGCCCCATTGCTCCAGGCAGAGGCTCCTCTCCTCCACATGGATCCAGACACTCTAGGCAGCGTGCGAGCCCTTCTCGCATCTCCCAGCGACGCCCTCCTCTTGTAGACTTCCGCGTACGCCAGATAAGGCATGGTGAGCACGCCAGCGGCGCTGCCAGTTCGAGAAGATGGCCCCCATAGAGGCAGCATGTGTTTCGAGAAGAGGATTCCCACGAGGGGAGCCCTAATTAAGCAGACGCCTAAGTGGGCTTCACCTTAAAAAAATGTAAGGGCCCAGGTGGGCAGAAAGAGATGTAAAAAAAAGAGGGAGAGTGAGAGATCGTAAACTTCTGTTAGATAAATATTTTAAGAAAAAAGGGAGTTGCGTACAAAAAAATATGCGGAAAAAAAGGAAAGCCATAGAAAATGTGAACGGCTTATTTGAGAAGAAAATTAACGGCTATTTAAAAAATGAATGATGAATGAAATAGCTGAAAGAAAAAATTTAAGGCCGGAAAAAAAATGTGTGATCGGCTTATTGGTTTTTGTTCAACCTGTTATCTTGTCTTCTCCCAACTTTGTCGATATCATTGTTTTCCGACAAGTATGGGAGAAAGGGGGAGCGTGGTGTAGAGTTCTACAGGTCAGTTCGTTAGATTCCAGATTTTCCAGTCAGAGGCGGGCCGGATTTTCCAGACTCTACAGATATTCAAACTCGGCGTCAGATTGGTTTCGAGTCTTCAGTTTCAGATACGCACATGTATACGGTCTTCAGTTTAATGTGCACATGTTTGCCATCATTGTTTGTGGTCCCATCTTTTGTTTCGGCCAGGGTTTTCATGTGATCTTTAGGTACTCCAAAGTAGAAATCTAATTTCCTATGCCATGTGGGCTAAGGTTTTCATGTGGTTTCATATGGACTCCAGAGTAGAGATCCCATTCTTTGATCCAGATGGGAGAGACCCAGTTCTCCGACGAGGAGACTTTTTGACTCCGTTCTCCAATGTTCATGAACTCCAATATGAGATCCTCCCGAGGTTCCTATTAGAAAGAATCCACTTTGAGGTCCCTATGAGAGAGACCCATCTTCAGAGATCTACGTATTAGAGAGAACCCATGCGTGGAAAGAGGATCGAGGTCATCTCGCCTGCGCGAAATCTGAGAGCATCTCGTCGTGTCATCTGCGCGAGATGTTACGACTTCGGGAGGAGGATCTCCGCCTGGGCGATGGCGACGGAGAAGGGCGGTGCAGTCATGGAGGTTCTGTCATGGAGCTCTGCCTGGAGAAGTGGAAGGGGAGGGTACGGCCTCGCCACTGTCACTGGACTTGCGCCATTGGAGTTGTGTCGATCACCGCCACCAGCGTGAGAGAAGGATGCCTCGCTTGGAGATGGCACCAGCAAAGGGAGCGAGCACTGAAGGGGCATGGAGGTGCGCCTAGATGGGTGCAGCACCGCTGCCTTGCGCGGTACCTGGAGATTGCAGATCGAGCGCAACCCCTCTTTTTTTTGGAACTGCGACTGGAAGATGGGTTGCGTTACGCAAGAACAAGGAACATGAATCTTCAGGTCTTGCATTGGATGCTGCTGGAAAACACAAATCTAGATCCTGGTTGTGCTTGTTGATAGGGTTTCAGAACGAAACCCTAGAACTTTGAACAATGATGCTTGATGTTGAATCTGTGCAATATTAGTGTTTCAAAATAAAACCTAGAATTTATGGAACGCCATCATGAATAAATAATCTTTGCGAACAATCTTCAAGATCAACAAATGAATGAATCTTGAAATGATCATACAGATCTTCGGACAACAGTAAATAATCTTCATAAAAAACTGACAATCGGATCTCGACCAAGAGCATAAATCTTTAAGAACAAATCCATGAGAATAGAACTCGCTTTGATACCATGTTAGAAAATAGAATGCGGAAGCGTATCAGAGAATAAAGAATAAAGAAGTGACGAACACGGGATTTAACGTGGAATCCTAATCCCTAAGGAGCGGGATGAAATCACGAGAGAACGTCTCAAAGGGGGTTGATTTATGCATTGCACTTTCTCACTAGTACAAGAGGGTGAGGGGCTTCTTATATAGCCCTGCCCACATCCCACAGACGGTCAATGTGGGACTAAACAACTGATGTGGTAAATGGATCATGGACTGATCTATTTATCCATCTACACTATAAGTGACGCAAAACACAAATACTCCAACAAGTACAATCGTGTTTCTCAGTGAGACTGTCCATGAGATTTGAAGGTTAATTCTAGTCGCATATGAAGGTACGTGTAAAGTGAAGAGTTCTAAAGCTACTACGTTAACCAGGGAGCAGAACTTTGAGATGAAGGAAAGAGAAACTGCCAAGGAGATGCATACAAGATTCACAACTATCGTAAACAACCTCAAGGCTCTGAGGAAGAACTTTATCAAGGGAGAACTGGAAAGGAAAGTCATCAATTCACTCGGAAATGAATGGGACCAAAAGGTGACGGTGATAGAAGAAGTGAATGTCGTGAAAGACATCAAGATGGACAACCTCATAGGAAACCTGATGGCCTAAGAAGTCAAGAAGACGACCAAAAAACCGATCGAGGAGGAAAAGAAGAAATCTCTTGCTTTCAAGGGCAGTACCCAAGATTCATCAGATGAAGAGATGAATGATAAAGATCTTGTGCGCTGAAAAATTCAAGAAGTTTATGGGAAATAAGAAAAGGTTCAAGTCAAAGAGAGAAGACAATGAAGAAGCACCCACATGCTACAAGTGCAAGAAGAAAGGGCATCTAAGAAGAGATTGTCTGCTACCGAAGTACAAGAAAAGAAACAAGAAGGAGCGATCCAATAAGAAGTTCAAGAAGGTTCACAAGAAGAGAGCATTGTAAGGCACATGGAGTGACTCGGATTCAAACGACTCCGACTCAGACTCAGAAGACGAGAAATCTGCATATTTCGGATTGATAGCGCTCTAGAAGATGAGATATCTCAAGAAACTTATACTGAACTTTCAGATGCTTTTCATGAAGTCTTTGCAGAATTGGAAATGTCTAAATTAGAAGAAAAATATATGTGATCGGCAGCAGAACTGGAAAAAATGACCAGGAAGACTGGAAATTACTGTAAAAGAAAAGAAGATATTTAAATAAATGAAATAAAACTCAAGTGATTCTGGAATTAAATGACTACCGAAAAGTAACTAAGTACGGGAGAAAGAAACGATAGCAATCTGAATGAGAAGTACAATGCTATCCACGAAGGATGTCAAACCGAAATAATTAACAGCATCTTTGGTTATCTATTTTAATGTCCACAGTACAGTAGGGAAACTCCACCAAATCAAGAAAGGGTAGAACAGGCCACACTAAACGGGTGACAGAAAAAAATGTATTTGGAAGTAATCTCACCACAATGGACGGAAGGCATGGGAGCATCCCTAAGATCTGATCACAGGCAGCACGACGCAACACAGGGGACGAGGCGAAGCAAGGCTGGCGGAGGGCGGCAGCGTTGAAGTAGGGTGGCGGTGATACAGGTGATAGGAGACGTCGACTGGAGGTTGTGGAGGTGTTGGGCGACGGGTGCGGATGTGGAGGCGGCGCGGGGTGGATGATAGGATGGCGGCGCGAGGAGAGGAGGGGGCAGGGACATTGGTGAAGGGGAAAGAAGGGAATGTCGGTGCGGGAGGAGAAAGGGGGTTGTGGAATCGGGAACGAGAGGAAGAGACAGGGGGAGGGCGTGGTTGTAGGTGGGGAGAGGAAGAAGGGGCGGCGGCGTCGGGTAGAAGTTAGGGTTCGTGGAGAAAACTCAGAAAAGACTAAGGGGTTGTTCTGCTAGTAGGGGGGTTTACCCCTCTTAACCTATTTTTTCTCCCTCCATGTGGGTCCCACTCTTTCTCTTTTTCTAATACAATAAATAAATCATTTCTCTTTTATTAATTCCATCAAAAAATAATATATTATACCATCATATCATATAAAAATTATAAACTACTTCACTTCTACTCACTTTTCCAAACTTCAATATAATCGCATCACAATAACTACCTACTTTTTCAAACTTCAATACAATCATATGACAACAAACCCACCCCCAGTTTAACCCTCTATCCAAACACCAAAATAAAAAAACGGGTTGCCCCCTACCAGTTTAACCCACCCTAACCCGCGTACCAAATGCATCCTAAGAGAGGGGAGGAAATGAGAGAGAGAGAATTAGTGGAAAAAGTATTTTCATTCAAGTCCTTTTCCCATGGGGTAGGGGGTCTTTATATAGGCTAAATCCCACCAACATACAACTAATTACTTCAAATAAAACAAAATAAAAACAAAGATGACAAGGCCATATATAATGGGTCTTTTTACATAATCAAATAAAATAGAATAAAATTTTAGACTCAACTGCTTAAACTAAAACTTGTTATGTAGCCAATTTGAATGGAATTGAATAAAAATTATCCGCAATGGTATTCATGTTGCATCAAGAAGGTGGTCAGAGGAGGAGGAAGAGCTGAAGGGGGAGGAGGGAGGAAGAGTAAAAGGAAGAAGAAGAAAAGGAGAAAATGGACTTTTTTACCCTCAAATTTTATCTAATTACATGTGTGTCCCAAAGTTAACATCTGTTTGGGATGGGGATAGACAGCAACTAACCTGAGGGGCACAAGTGATCATTGTGAAAGAAGTCATGGGCATAATTAATATTCCGACAAAAGGGAGGGGTATAACTGATATTGCAATATCTCAGTGGGGCATAACTGATAAAAACCCTATTTATAATTGTATATAACATATTTCTTTATCTTTAACAAAACTCTATAAGATTATTACCAAAAGAAATATATCTTTTTTTCATTCTAAAACTATTAAGTGCCTATATTTATGCTTATCTACAAACTATTACTTCTACTGTATCATTTATGTCAATCATATACATTCTATATTTGTAAAAATAAAAATATATCCAGACATTTATCATACTAAACAAAATGAGACATCCGTAGAAAGATATTTTATCCTTGTTCGTATTTAAAGTCCTACTCCAATCCTGCAACCATGGAATAGAGTTTTTTCACATTCAAATTTATTTCTAGTGTGCTATTACTTCTAATACATTTTCCTCATATCCATTTATAATATTTGTATCAACATCCAATACCCATTGTAGTGCAGTGTGCCTACTACCAAAAAGAGCAGGGTTCAAATACCTCCTTGTAGGGATTGCGTTAGGTAGCCGACTACAAGTCGTAAAAATAGTCAGATCTTTCAACATGGATTTGAGCAAGAATCCATGTAACTGACCCTACTTAAAAGTGGGAGAAGGCTTCACCATTTTTTTATTTGTATCAACATCCATATATGTATTCATATTTAAAGGCGAGGAAGGATGTGATAGCATTTACATCTGTTTGATATCCATCTGTTTATCCTTAATAAATCTACATGCAATGTATTTGTGATAGATGCATGACTTATAGTTTCAATCTATTAGCCATTACATCTTACTTTTTTTTAGAAGGCCATTACATCTTACTTAAATATCCATATTCAGTAAATATGCATAGCATGCAACAATTCGTTTGACTTATAAGTGGGAGAAGACAATTATCATTTTTCCACTGTGAAGTGCAGGCATGACACTACTGGTAGAGATAAACATGAGACATTTGCTTCAAGTCAGGAGGGGAAGAGCATCTAGTTATTTAGACGATTATCATTTTTCTGTTGTGAAGTGCATGCATGACACTGCTGGTGGTGATAAACAAGAGATATTTGCTTCAAGTCAAGAGGGGAAGAACATCAAGTTATTTTAAATCAACCCCTCTTTTGAATCTATCGTGAAATCAATCTTTGGTTTTATGTAACATAAAAACAAACTTACAGCATGGAGAATGCTTAGAAGTATTTCTTTGGAAGCTTGACCGGTGATGGCCTTTTTCAGTGCATCAGATGTCAATGGAAAATGAGGCCCGCCAGAGATTAGTTCCCCCAGACGCAAGAAAGGAATCACCAAACTAAAGAATACCACACAACAAGAAACCTGAATTTGTGATTAGTAACTGCGCTATCAACATAATGCTAGTCTAGATTTGTGTAGGGTTGATTGCTATAGAAAGAAAATATCATAAACACCATCCAGTATGCGTGTTTTTAAGTATTTTATCAAAGGCACAAATATGAAGAAACGTGTAAAACATTATGCAAAAATATTGTGTAGGCTCCTTCACAGATAAACAACCTTAGATTGGAATTTATTACATAAAGGACATGCAATTGGAGCTTTTCCTCATACCAATAGCTTTTTAGTATCAATTTTCCCAGACAGAAAATCATATTGAATTGCGTGATGTTTTTCTTACCATTTATTTATTAATGTTCTTATGGTCTGAAACAATTCAAAACAAACTACTTTTTCAGGTCAGATGGGTTAAAAAGGGAGTGGTATAGGTAATTTGGATAGGATGGAATGAAGACACTGATGCAAGGGAATTTCTTTGGATGGAAAGAAAAAGAAGGGATCTAGATGGAATAGGGCCAATAGGCTGAGGGAAGACAGCAGATAAATTTTCTAATATTTTGTTACATCGGACTTAGGAATTTGAAAAAAAAACTGCCATCTAGGACAAGGGACGTAAAGTAGATTTACTAGTAATTCTCACCCATTTACGCAACTCCTTTTAGAAACTGGTACTGTTAATCCCAATTCATCGCAAATATCCATCAACACCACCCTGAGGAAGGGGTTCTCTTTTTTCTGCCTTTAATCATATTCTTTCAAAGAAGCTCGTTAACTAGCATGAATTGGTAGAAGATATTCATCTTACCGTATGTTCCTACTCAAAGTTTTAAATTCGAACTTCGGGAAAAAATAGTGACAGAGAACAATAAATTATCAAGGATAGTACAAATTCACCTAATCTCAACAGGAGTTGCAACAAAGTTTGCAAGCATCAGAGCAGGAGCATGGCACCTATGTCTAAGCAGACCAATGGCTATACCACAAAGGAAAGCAGTCACACCTGTCCACAAGCGAGAAGTTTGGTCAATCAAAGGTCATTAACAGAATATGATAAGAATTCGACTTCTTTCGAAAAGGAGAAAGGATGGAAAAAAATAAATTATCCGGTACAAGCTTGCAGTGCTTGGCACAAACCAGATGTGTTTTTTGGATAGATTAATATTTAAGCTGCTCGATCACTTTCAGCGTATTAGATAGAAGTTGGAAAGTAAGCATAAACGACCCAGTCCAGCAAAACTTTCTTATTCTCGGTATATGATTTTTCTTATTCTTTTAAACGCAAAATATCTAATTCTGCGCATCATTACTTACATGCAGTAAACGTAACAACATCGGCTACCATAAATTTCCAGAAAGTAAATACTAATTTAGAAAAGTTCAATAGTTTAAGGTTTAGCTTATGCATATCATACACATGATGTAACATAATTCCACTTCATTTTCATCAATTTCGGAAAAAAACTCATGGGCATAACTTATCAAGAAACTACTTCCCAAGATCTTATTCTACATGCAGGATATCTTTCCTTGTGCAATTGGTCAACAAAAAAACTTACCAAATGTCTTCTGGACAATAAGTAGCGATTCATGATGAATGAACATAACATACCACATATTGGGAACAATCCCAAGGTCACACCCAATGCAGAAGAGAAAGACAGCTCCTTCGGTTCAGCTCCCCTGCCAAAAGCACCAGTAAAACAAAAATCGTGAACACCTATGTCGTCGCATCAAATCTGCCTAAATGTATAAAACTTTCCAACTATCGGCCAACACTCCGAGGCAGCACGCTAAGCATCTAGGGTGTTACGATTTCTTACGTTCTATCATCAATGGTAAGGTTTAAAAAAATAACATTGTTGAAGCTCGATTGAACATGGTTAATTAAAGATCATAGAAAACACGAATCGCAACAGTAGGGAATAGAAGATCGGAGTAAACTATCGGGGGCGCAAAAGCAATTGCCTTCTGATGATCTGGAGAAGAGGGTCCGCTATCTTCCTCTTGAGCCAAGACAACATCCCGAATCGCCAAATTGGCATTTCCCGATCGATCGCGCAGGAAATCAGGAGAAAGGAACCAACTTTGCTAGTCGATTCGGCATCTCGAGACAAATCCGGGCGCAACAAACATCTCCGGGATGATCGGAATTGGGGACAGGTACCCAAATGAGAGAAACCCTGGAATGTCGGGGGACGTAAGTACAAGCCACTTTGATCAAAGGGGATGGAATCGCCCCTTTTAACTTAGCTACGGAGATACATCTGAAATGTTAGTTGGATTTGGTTCGTGAAGAGTGGCTGGGAACTGTAATCCTCGTTGGACGTATGTTTTTAAGTTTAATTATTACGAGTTGTCTTGGTTTCGTGCAGGGTTGGACAGGGATGGACATGCCCAATCTCAGGTACTCCTACTTCCAACCCTCCCAATCATTCTCACAGTTTACTATTCACATGGGGTACCCCAATCCAACTCAATCCTTCCCAACCTTGCAACCCAACGAGCCAAGTGATATACTGAATATTTGCATAGACATCCATGTAATGTAATAATAAATGAGTTTATATCAACATCAAAATTGAGGTCAATTGCACTTTAAAGAGATGAATTTTTTATTATTTCGGATGCGGATGCCTCTCCTCCACGAAAATCATTGAAATAGAAACTTTATTATGTACATTTGATTTTATAATTATGTTGTAATGGTCAGTAAATTATAGGAATTTTACAATTACACCATGATGATTACTGATTTCTATTCAAAGTGGAAAGATGGCATGACGTTGCTTTTATGATTATGAAATGAATCGATTGGAAAATTTATTATTATATCACTCCTTTGCTTGCAAATATAGTAATTTTGTCCAGAATTATGACAACAGTAAAATATGTTGTAAGAGGTGTAATAAAGGTTGGAAATGGAAAAGATAATAAATACTTTTTATGGATTTATCCTATTCACATCTAGCCCTAGCAGTTCATGATTTCCTCATTAAATTTAAATGAGAGTAATTGTAAAACAATAAAATGCCTAATAACATTTTAAGATAAAATATTAGTTGTAGTCACAATTACCATAAAATAAAGAAGGATATACAAATAATATTGAATTTTTGAGAATGTCAATTGAAAATTTTGGGAATGTGCCAGTAAACCAATTCAGTGCAATATTGATAATGAACTTTTGTGAACCACGGTAATTTGAAAATTATATGCTTTGTCTAAATGTAGATTATAATAAAACAATGGACAACTCAAAGATTCTCAGGACTGCACCCCTGTGTGTGTCTTGCGTATATGGAGAAGGAACCGTGAGATCTGAACAACTTGATTCGTAGAGGTGTATTGATGGAGATCTCATGCCGTTTGGAGGTGGTTCGAGAATTCCCGTCTTGTCAAATTGTTGAGATTTTTCATTCTTGTAAGTTATGATGTCGATCCCATGTTCGTATATAATTTCAACTTCCGAAGATTTATACGGCACTACAACAAAATTAATTAAAGGCAACAAATAATTTGAATATATGTTGTCATATCGTTCGATACTAAATATATATCATTGAGTATTATTCATTATAGAATGAACTATTCTTCTTAAAATTAGCAATGAAATTCGTTAAAATTCTTATTAATCTTTGTTAAATTTAACTGTGATTAGAAGAAAAAGTCAACATTTGTTATATGATTTGTTGCAAGGAATATAGCAACGAATTGGATATTCATTGCAATTGTAAAGAATAAAGTGATGTATAATATCTGTTATTGTATATTTAACTACGGATAATATTACAACGAATAAAAAGTATTCATTTCCTTAGGCCAAATTTGTTGCATTGTTGGTGGAAGTTGAATAGTTAAGGATTCAAGATGGAATTTAAAAAGGAGATAGTGTTAATGGGTGAGGGGTCCTTACTATTGTTAAGATGAGAAACAAAACAAAAAAAGTATGGCAACTTGATTGGGCGTTCGTAGTTGCCAATAAAATAAAATTCAGATACGACATGTTTCATATACATGATACTTGAAATTTTTGGGAGAGGGAGCCATGGCCCATACCTGCGCCCCCCTTTCCCTCTGCCCATGTTGCTAAAGCAGATTTCTCTCGTCAACGATCCAAAATGCTAATGTTATTGGCTTTTTCACATCCCTCACTTGTTAACTCACCCTTGTTGTCGCCTCGTTCACTCACCTTGCCTGAATTTCTATGTTCTCGTATTAAGGTTCTAATTCTTTTTTCGTGTTTAGATCTAGGGAAAAGAGATAGATGCTGACATCTAATTCTTGTTTTTTCCTAGAAGAGTGTATATCGCGTCTAATTACAAAATCCTCTCTAAGATTGTATGTAAAATCTATTTTTTTCCATTATTTAGTTATTGGGAAAATATAGTCAATAATATCTATTTTCGTTGATTATACGTTTTCCTTAGATTGAGCCATTACATGTACAATATGGAAATTCACTCGGATCCCTTCCTAACTTCAAGGTTTAAAATATTATTAGTTACCATTCTCGCAAAAAAAAAAGAGTTTGTCATAGGTGTTTTTCATAGCCACTTCATAATGAAAGAATTATACAATCGTCGCTCGTTGTTAATTTGTACATATGTGACTTAAGGCTACAAGGTTTTAGTTATCTTAAACAATGGGTTAACATCTCCTCTTCCACTTCCATTTAAGACTCGTTGGTTCAAACTCAAAGATATCATTATTAACATGAGCACTTGTACATTGTTTCTGCTAGGCGTGTGAGCTCATGATGATAAAGTTATTGAGAATTTAATCATTCCATGTATGAAATAGAACATTATCGTGTTTGCATTATTGTTAAGGTCCCTTCGTACGAATAGGGTTAAGTGTCATGGCCATTTTGGTGTCATACAGTTGTTGATCTAAATAGATAGATCATAGAGGCTGATGAAGAGTTGTGGATAAAAAGTGTTAGATTGAGGTCACGACTTATGTTGTAGATTGATGTTTAAGAAGGATCTACAGTATGAGGAGAGATGACAATCTGTTCTAAAGACTAATATCGGACTGATACTCTACAAATCCTCTACATAGGATAAAGATTCGTAGGTGATGGATGAGTCAAGTTAAATAGTTAACTTGACGAGATCGAAATATTAAGACCCATATCTTATATTGTCACAAAATGGGCACACGTCATTTGAATGTTGACATGTATAAATCCATATATATATATATATATATATGAGTTTGTGCATTTGATAGATCAATGAGTTGATGTCGTGATAATGCCAATATACCAGCGAGGTGGGTGCATACAAGAGAATATGAGATGTTTGATCTCTCAAAGGAATCACATGTCCATGCTTACTGAAATGAAAGATGGGAGCTCACTCGTATGTTATTGGAGTCACAACAAATTCAATCAATTGTCATCATGTTCATGAAACATGAAAAGAACTCGAGAATATTAATACAGGTACTTGGTGAGCATATGATTGATTAAGAAATCGATTGATGAACCCTTGAAGGAGAATGCAAACTATGAGATAGAACTTCGAGTTGTTCAAAATCTTCCAGTATAGATGATGCATTAACATCAGAAAATGCTCAAGGTCGATGCTATCATAATAGATTGTATACCATTACGCCTCCATTCTACGAGAATGATGAAACCTGATGGATTTAAGTGACTCCACTTAAATGTCAAATGAACGAGAACTAATTGGATCAAATCTTAATTCATAGAATTGTATTATAATCCAAAAAGTTGGAAATTGATATGAAATTGTTCAGAGTTAATTTGAGAATTGATTTGAGACCAGATTCAATCAGATAACTCAAAGCGGTTTGAATCATGATATTACATGTAATTAAATACCAAATCACTATATGTGTGATCAGCTAAAAACGTGGGTGTTAAGATGTGCAAAAACATATGTTGTTGTGTGACATGATCCTATCTCAAATCAATAATAAGATACCAACTCAAGACAACAAGGCACATGTATAATAGTGAGTAGCAATCTAACCACAGAGAGGCATGAATGCATGTATTGTGTTTATTCCCCCTTTTCATGCTTTTAAGAAGAGATGCAAGATGATGTACTTGCAAAGAACAAGAAAATTACTTGCAACAAAAACAAAAGTGCACTAGAATTTATGTTGAATAGCACCTCAAATGGAATGTAAAACTTAAACCATGGAAACTAAAAGGAAGGGTGGAACTCAAAGTCAAAGTTCGGTTTCTATAAAGATGGAGACGAGAGCCATCAAGCTAGGTGGGATGGAGTTTCGCCCGAATGCACAAAATGTACCCCTGAAGAAACATTAAACATGACCAAGAGGTGGTGTGGGTGATCCTTGTATGCTAGCCAAATGAAGGGCTCGGTTCCTTGCTCCATGAGGAAGAGGAAATATCTACCATCTACCTACAAGAAATGAATATAAGACTGCATAAACATAGTAGAAACTAAATGTTGAGCTACAACAATAGAAAACATCAACAAGAGAAATGACAAGCTCGGAAATACCCTATATTAATTATGTCGAAATAACCATGTTGAAGTTGTTTTAATCAGGAATTTCAATGATTCGTTAAAAATGATCATACCGAGAAATGATATAGAGAATCAATTCTCAATGCAATCGAAATTATTTATTTTTACTTGGGCAAGCCCCAAGGTCGAACTCAGGGAGGTAATGTGAGGGTTCAAAATTAATCTTTAAGTAATCTAAGAAATTACGTTTTCAGAAGAAGATGAATATTTTTGGTATTTCTGAATTTTTAGCCTTTATGGTTTTTATTTAAAGAGATGTAAATAATTACGACAAGCAAATATGATGCATGTGTTTTCAAAATACTTTTATTAAACAAGAAAATAATGCCATGCTATGTGGTGAGAGAAATAAAATAAGTGCAATTTTTATTGATTTTTAAATAATGCAATGATACAATGAAATGATAATGCAAAGATTAAGGTGAATGTGGAGCAGTCAAACCAAATAGTAGGCAAGCATTTAAACATACTCCAATGATTACCATAAATAATTATTCTATTAAGCTCTAATTAATTTCCTGAAATAAATTTCCCAAATTCAAGGCACAAGTTATTAAGCAAAAGAACTAATGAATAAAGTTGCTCAAAATTATCAAATAAACATACTCAATTTATTTAAGTCTTATAATGTCTCAATAATGGAATCTCAATGTCTTATATAGTAGACAATAAATCAGGGATCAAATAGACACCAAGAATGTCAAATTCTGATAAATATTGTTCAAGATACGATCAAATGAAATCCAAGGACTATACTGTAAATAAAATAATTAAAAATGTCCGTAATTTAGTCCTTCTGGGGGTTGTTCTGCAATTTAGCAAAGCTGGCTAGACCTTCTTGTAATTTACCCCAGTGAGGATATTATTGTAGTTCATGAAATCTTAGAGGATGCTTTTGCAATTTGCCTAAAGTGTGTGCGTGTTGCATGTAAGGTGGACCTTCGTGTCGTTCTAGGGAAATGCAAGGGATTTTCAGCAATTTTCCCCACACCCCACGTGCAGGGTGCGTGCGAGGATGGCTTGGTTGATCCCCGGAGCTCCACGTGCTTGTGTTCCTAGCTTCGGGTCGACCCAGGTGCAAGGCTCAGATCCTTGGTTCAGGGATGATTGTGGTCATGCAATGGAAGATAGATCCAACAGTGAGGTTTTGGACGAATAACGACAGCTCAGATTCACCGTGATCTTGATCGTGGGATATCTGGAGGGCAAGTTCTACGGCTTTGGTGGGGTACTTCTTCGTCTGTCTGATGGATGGAGGTTGGACGACACACGACCGTGGTGATGGTTGAGCACGAGTTGGAGACTCAACATATGAGGGCAGTGGCAAGCCTTGATAATTTGGTGTAGATGGATGGAGCTCTGGTGTTTTTGGTAGAGAGGAGCTTGCATGGTGGAAGATGTGATGAATACCCATTCATCACTCTTTATTCTTTTATTTTAGCTAAAAAACTTATGCAAAACACCATGTATATTCATGTAAATAGCATAAATTACCATTAGGCATGCATTGTGTAAATTACCATAATTAGCATGTTTTGTGCATAAATAAAAGAATAAAGAAATAAAATAAAAAGAGGGAAATATTTAGAATAAATATTGAGTGACCTAATCCCAAGGGAGGGCTCAGCATGGGCCTGACCGCAAAAGAATCCAAGTAGAGAGAGATAGGGAAGCTCAATTGTGTGTACATACACCTCTGTATATAAATAAAATTATTTTCCTCTTAATAAAAATAAAAATATATGTTTATTGATGTGTACATATTTGTAAAGATAAAACCAAAAATAAAAATGGAAAAATACAAGAAAAACAAAAAGAAATAAAATTCTCTCACAAGTGTATATAAACCATGTATATAGAATAACCTATCTATTTATTTCCCCCTTGTAAATAATTAATAAAAATCTAATAAAAATATTTTCACATTCCATATTTCATGGTGTAAATAAATAAAATAAAAATTAGAAAAATAAAAAAAAATAAAAAGAAAAAGAATAAAAATCAAAATCCACCTTGTACATATACCATGTAAATATGTAAATATATTTAACCTATGTAAATAAATAATAAAAATAAAATAAAAATACCCTTTTATTCCAAATTTTATTCTATAAATAAAAAAATATAAAATTGGAATAAATGTATAAAAATAAACAATTAAAAATAAAAATAAAAAATACATATATGTATATACCTATATATAATAATAATATAATGTAAATACATAAATTATATTTCAAAAAAATAAATAAAAATCACTAAAAATTAATTTGAAAATAAATAAACATTTTTTTATGTTTTAAGTTTTTTGAAATAAAGCCATTTAATATTTTATATTGAATTTCCAAGTATTTAATAAAAGCCAGCCTGTGATTGGTCCACGGGGGATTGTTGACCCCCGGTCAACTCTCCCCCAAGACCATTTGGTTCGCGGATCTCGCCCCCGACCCGATTTCTCAACTTTTTCGCGGCTTGATCCGACCACCATTTGCCTAAACCCTGGGTCCTAATCACGCTCCGTGCATACGAGATCCACGCCCGACACTTTGCCTAGGGGCCGTGCTTCACCAAGCTGGACCCGGCGCCTTCTTCTTGGACCTGCAGGAGTATATAGCTCCACCTCCACCGCACTTTCCCTGCCATCTTTAGCTGCGCCCCTTCATCCCAGGACCTCCATCGTCTTCCCAGAGTGACAGCTGCGCGAGGAGGTGTCGAAGAGAGGAGAGGGAGCCCCCAGCTATCGATCTGGCGACCTTCGTCGCCGTACGCCGCCGCGAGGTGCGCTGAGCCTCGGACTTCGATGCTCCTTGAGGCCAAGACCCCCCAGAGCTCCGCAAGCTCGTCCACAATCGACTGAAGCCACTAGGTAACCCCGAATCCCTTTAGTTTCGCCTAATTTTCCTTTTCGCCCAATTCGCCCCTCCGTCGTCGTTCATCGATTCCCACCATCTCCGTCACCCAATCGATTATCGGACCACACCATCATCTTCGTGAGACTTCTCTCCACGTTCTGCACCCAATCACCCACCTTGGTTCACCCCAGAACCAAGGTTTGACCTCCACCGCTGTCGCCTCGCCGGAGGTCATCGCTCCGCCGCATCCGACCACCCACTTCACCCCTAATCGGGTCGAGGCAATTTGCCCTCGACCCAGGAGCTCGTCTATGCCGTTTTGCAGGTCAATGCGACCCATCTGAGGGTCCGCCCATTCCAGCACAGGAGCTTGGCTCCTCCGCCGTCGTCGAGCCATTCTGATGGTCCCCGGCCTCATCGGAGGCGTCCACCAGTTGCGGAAGCATCCGAGCTCTCTTCTCCACATTCCAGCAGCTCCAAAGGAGGTCCCGCGCGCTTGTGGTGCGCCGGCGAAGTTCGTTGGAGCTTTGTTCATCCAGGACCCTCCTCTGTCGTCCGTTTAGCCTCGACGCTCCAGATTTGATCCTAGCCATCTATTTGAGGAGCAGCCGCCACAACCCGATCCTTCTGAGGCTAGATCGGACCGTCCATCTAGACGAAGGGGAGCCCTCGTTTCCCAACCGTTCGATTCACACGTGGAGGCCCCTCGTCCGTCAGATCTGAGCCGTCAGTCTTCGAAGAGACGCCAGCTGCACCTCCACCGTCCGATCTGACACGTGGCGCTTCTTCGACCGTCTGCTTTAATAAAGGGTAATTTTCCCTTAGGCCCTTATATGTTTAGTTATTTCTATTATGTCCTGTAAATATTTAATTCAGTTGTTTTTATTTTGGTTAAATTGCACTCTGGACCTCTATGTTTATGTCATTTGCATTTCAGTCCCTGTATGTGTGAACCACGTGCATCGACACGTGATGATCTGGGCTTTTCGCACTTTATGTCATATAGTTCTCGAATGTTATTGTTTGATATTTTATAAATAGGATTTGCACTTATACCCCTCTGTGTCTGGATCACGTGTGTTGCGCGTGCACTTTGGGCTTTTTGCATGTTCTGCCCCTGAGCTTTTCACACGTGTTATTATTTGGCCCCTGGGACCACTTTTTCCTTCATTTAGATCCCTATGCACTGTGAGCCATTGTTTTATTTAAAAAAATAGCAAATTAAACCCAAATTGCGTGAAATTTGGACATGTGGCTCCTGCCACTGTGTAAAAATTTCCCTAAATTTTGGGTACATTTTTTAGGGTTTTTTATTTTTAATAATTTAAAAACTGTGGTTTTTCTTACTATCTGATTTAGAAAATCTAAAAAAATATAAAAACTATCCTAAAAATTCTAAAAAAAATTAGGATTAGTTAATTTTAGTGTCTTTTATTTTCTGTACAATTTTGGTGATTTTAGGACTTATAAAAACCTTAAAAATTAAAAAAACCTTAAAAAATTTATAAAAATTCTAAAAAATTCTATAAAACTCAAAAAAAATATAAACTCTTTTTTGAATTTTATTTGTTGTTCATATTTTTCATAAAAATTACCTTCAGATTTTTATAGGTCCATTTTATATTTTTAATGGACTTTGAAGTCTAACTGGACAGATTGCTCATGTTTTTGTCTTTCTAGATTTTTAGAAAATTATATAAAAACTAGAAAAATCTGAAAAATTGATCAAAAATACTAAAAACCCTAAAAAATATAAAAACATTTTTATTTGAATTTTTGGAGCATTTTTGAGTGTTTGTATTATTTGTTGAAGTTGCTTGTTTTGCCTTGTTCTTATTTTTCCCTCAAAATTAAAAATCCAAAAAAATATAAAAACAATTAAAAATCCACCAAAAATATTTGTCTTTATTTTATTTTATTTCCCGACTACTTCGTAGGCTGTGAGGCCAATTCGTGCTCCCTGAGACCGCCCCTTAGTGCTATGCCAGGGTAATCCCATAATCAGGACCGCTATTTTGTTTTGATTATTTTTATCTCCTATGATTGGTGGTCTGATCATATTTTTCTAGATTGAGCTCTGAATCTCTTGAGATCCGGGTCGCAACGACCCTTGTCTTATTACCTTCACCCGGGTCTTGGAGATTTTTCGGCTCATCAGAATGGCGCTGTTGCCGGGGAGCACGGCTTAGTAGTCTGTTTTTCTTTTTCTTCGATTTTTTTTCTTTTATTTTTCGCGGTTTTCCGCGGCTTTTCTTTCGACCGTGGCTTTTCACGGTTTTTGTTTTCTTTTCATTTTTATTTTCTTTTATTTTATTTCTATTTGTTTTTGTTTGCCTTGTGTGTTTATTTCCATTTTTGTGCATATACCATGTTTTAGTTTATTTTTTAAAAAAATCTGGTTTGACACTCTTTTTTGTTTCTTGTGAGGGTATGAGGACCGAGGCGGCTTCTTCGGAAGCCGAAGCAACCGTGGGAGTCGGAGGCGGCTTCCTTCTCTACAAAGCCGCAGGAGAGCGTGAGGAGACGAGCAGGAGTTCGGGAGCCGCGGAGTAGATTAGTGTAGTCTAGTTTACTTTTCAGCACATTTGATTATCTTGTTGTAAGAATACAGGACCTGGACAGACTTGAACCTTTGTGACTTCGGGGTCTGTTTCGCCGAGCACCGGTGTGCTCGGGGGACCCCACCAGATTTTCACGGTTTTTACGCGGTTTTTCTAAATCGTTTATTTCTTGCATTATTGATTCACGCGGATTTCAGCCCTAGCTTAGGATTTTTGCTTGATTGCGCCGTAATAAGTAGGGTCCACACACCTAATAATTTGCCTGTACCTATAGACGGTAGTTGGACCAAAATAAAAATTAATAAAAAGACTACTTGGTCACTTGAGGGGTCCCGCGCCGCTAGAGGTCGTATACAGCGCTGGCAGGACCCGTTGTGGCGGGCACCGATCGGCATCCGAGACCGGACACCGACCCCTCCTGTTGACCATTTAGCCATTGTTCTTTTGAGTAGAACTTCTTCGTTTAGGGCCGGTTTTCCACTTGCATCATATAGGTAGTTTATATTCAGTCTTTTAATTATGTGCGGATCATATTGCATGTAAACTGCTGGAGTCAGGTACGCCTTCTATCTCGTGCATGCATCATTGATTTCCCGCGCATCAGCTTTTTCGACTTCTCCCCCTGTTTTGGACTTAAAATAACCAGGAGAACCGAAAAATTCATTAGGCGTTTTTTGCTTTGAAAAATACCTAAAAAACAAAAACTATAAAATTGGGACTGCTAAACAAACTTGACCCTAAAAGACACTCCACCTAAAAATCTATCTTGGGGAGAGCAACCCCCTCATTGTCTGGTTTGCATGTGCGAGAGAGTGACCCGCACCCTAGGATAGAGTCATATCTGAACCCCTTTCAGACTATTGCTTCTGGGCTAGTCGTTCTCCAGTGAGGATCGCTCCGGTCTCCGGTAAAGCGGGCCACGATATCCTTAACAGAGCGAGCCGATCGGGTAGCCGGTAAACGGTCCGCGGCTTGTACTGGTTGGGAAAGATCTAGTTCGGGATCGGGACAGTCTCCTGGGGGAATCGGATTCCCAACAGGTCACGTAACCATTCTGCTATCCAGACTTGATCACCTAATAAAAACTGACAAGATAATTGACCGAACTCTTACGGTCTTCAGCTCGCGTTGAGTAGGTGAATCTGGGGTTTTGTATTGCTCATCTTGGTTGTTTCCAAATCCCATCCGCCCGACTCGCCAGATCAAGATGATGGGCAGAAGGTCTCTTAGGCAGCCTCTGGCTACACCACTTTTCAGCACTCCAGCCCGTTCATCTAGATTGGTTCGCGAGAGCCCAGACCCACTCTCCAAACCCGAGTTCGACTCCGCCCTATTCTCCCTTGACCACCCTTCTACCAGTCTAGAGATACCGGTGCCAGATGCTAGACATCAGACAGATGATTTATCGGCACCTGAGTTTAGGTCTTTTGCCTTTGCAGAGACCATGGCCGGCAGCAGCGACGACCGCCCCGGAGGTCCCCGGCCTGAGCAGACGTATGTCCTGGACCAGGGTGCGATCAACAACACCCTGATCGCCTCTCTCGAGATAGTGCAGCAGCAGCTTAGAGATCAGGGTGCATTCATGATTGAGATGAGGAGCGAGATGGAGCAGATGAGAGCTGACCGCGACCAGCGCGGGCCCGGAGACGGACCGAGGAGACCCGACGATGCAGCAGCAGCGGCCACTGCAGCCGCAGCAGCAGCACCAGACCAGCCGAGACCGATGCGAGAGTTGCACAACCCCGGATCGACACTGACGTACCGTTGGGTGGTTTAACCAGCGATTGTGGGGGACTTCATGTTCCCCCCGAACACACTTCAACTTCTGCCCCGTTTCCTTGGGCTCGCCACTGAGGAGCCCCATCTACATCTCCAGGAGTTCTTGATGATCTGCAGCACCGTCCACGACCGTCAGGTGGACGAGGACACCATTCGCATGATTGCCTTCCCGTTTTCACTGGCAGATAGAGCAGCCACCTAGCTGAAGCATTTGGGGAAGTTCGTGTACACCTGGGAGCAGCTCTGCACTGAGTACTTGAACAAGTACTATCCACTCGGGTGGACGAACGCAGCAACGGCCCTGATCAGCAACTTCTCCATGCTCCCCAACGAGCAGTTTCACGAGGCATGGGAGAGGTTCAGAGAGCTTACCGATAGATGCCCTCACCACGATATCATGAAGCCGAACCTAGTTCAGAGCTTCTTCTGCGGGTTGACACCAGAGCTGCAGGGTCTGGTGAATGCTTCATGTGGCGGGTCCTACTTCGCCAAGGATGAGGATCAGGTCTGGGACATCTACGAGGAGATGGCCGAGAACTATACTGTGATGTCCCAGACCCGACTCTACACTCAGGCACGCCCCCAGCCCCAGTCCGTGCAGTACAGAGGATAGCACGGGTCGATGTCGGACCTTCTACTTCGTCTGTGGCAGCCGCACAGTCTGAGTCTACAACCGTAGACATGGGGATCATCAGCGAGAAGCTGGACCGGATCGAGTTGATCGAGAAGAAGCAGTGCCAGGGCATATCTCAGATGGATCAGATGGCACAGACGCTGAGTTACCTGAAGACACAGATCATGTGTCTCCATAAGGCACAGACGGCTTCTCAGCCCCGTCTTCAGTCACGAGGAGATCCGAGTGGCAGTGGCAGCTCGTCTCACTGCTCCAGCTCCAGTCAGCCTAGACAGATCCACCTTGTACAGGCAGAGCCGTACCAGCAGCCGCAGCCTTACTACCAGTCACCACCATCCCCAAACACTCAGATGGTGGTCTACCAGCCGGATCAGCCCCTGGCAGTACTCCCGCCACCCTCTTACGAGTCCGAGCCGTTGATGGATGTCAACGGAATTTGGTACGACCAACCCCAGCCCGGTATCCGACGAGACCATCCTGGATTCTGTTGGTCAGCCGGAGGTGCCAGTTCTCAGTAGCAGCTCCAGTTCAGGGTGGCCAGTACGGCCATCAGCGAGAGCACCAGCAGCCCCAGCCCCCAGTACACCAGCAGCAGCAGTCATCCCAGCAGCACCAGCAGTATGGTCCTCGTCCCTATCAGCAGGGACAGTCTTGGAGGCGAGAGCAGCCTCAGTAGCAGTATCATTAGCAGTATCCCCAGCAGTACCCCTCTCACCCGCACTAACCAAATCAGCAGCCTCACTACCAGCGAGGCCACCCGTCAGGTTCTCATGGGCTGACCTATGAGAACCATGCCTTAGATGATCTAGCCCGCCTCATGACAGAGCAGCAGGCTACATTCAGACGGGAGATGGATGAGTTCCACCAGGAGATGTGGGAGATCGTGAGAGGGAAGGTCGCCATCCCTGCCCAGAGTGAGTCGAACCTGAACAACCTGAAGAGAAAGTCTGAGCAGGTAGATTTCACAGAGTATGCCACTCCTAGTGATGCATTTGGTGATATGTCTGCATATCTATTTGATACTGACTTTGTCACACTTAGGAGCGGTAGGATGCCAGCAGGCGGCGCCTCGTATGAGCGACGTTCCCAGGCCACTTCCAGAGCGCCAGGCGAGGAGGAGCGCGGTACTGATGCCGCGAGAGATGATGACGGTGGTGCTGATGCCACCATGGATGCTGATCCCGCCGACGGTACTGATGCCGTTACTTCATCAGATGGAGGAGGTGGTACTGATGCCACCATAGTTACCAAGCCAGAGCGTGGTACTGATGCCGCGAGTCGACATGCCGAGGGTGGTGCTGAGGCCACCGTTTCTACTTCTGCTAGTCTTGTAGTCTTTCCATCTGTACATGTATCTCAGGACACTTCTGGAAATAAAGGAAAGGGTTTATTTTATTCTGATCCACCTGTGGTGCATGATGATGTATGTGTGGATTATGCCGTGCTTGAGCAGCCTAGACCCTCTCTTAGTCCTTCATATGAGAAGGACCCCATAGTCCCCTTTCCTAGAGCACTCCATTTGGGTAAGGGGCAGAAAAAAGAAAATACCAAAAAGAACCAGCAGATAGAGTTCAACCAGCAGATGATCGGCAGATTCCATATCCAGCTGACTCTCCAAGAGACCTTGGAGCACATCCCTCTACTCCAGAGATCACTCAGAGACAGGACCACAGTTAGGATGAAGAGGAGGAACCATCAGTCAGAGATCCATGTGCTTACCCGGGCCACGTGTTTCGTGATTCAGAACCGTCTACCAGCCAAGAGGCCAGATTCAGGAGCCCCATATGTCAGATGCCATATCCATGAGCAGAGGTTCGACCGCACTCTATTAGACAACGGTTCTTCGATCTACCTACTTCCGGCAGCCCTTCTCGACCGCTTCGAGTTGGGCACTCTATTAGACCCCGAATCCCTTTAGTTTCGCCTAATTTTCCTTTTTGCCCAATTCACCCCTCCGTCATCGTTCATCGATTCCCACCATCTCCGTCACCCAATCGATCATCGGACCCACTCACCCACCTTGGTTCGCCCCGGAACCAAGGTTCTACCTCCACCGCCGTCGCTTCGCCGGAGGTCATCGCTCCGCCGCATCCGACCACCCACTTCACCCCTAACCGGGTCGAGGCAATTTGCCCTCGACCTAGGAGCTCGTCTGTGCCATTTTGCAGGTCAATGCGGCCCATATGAGGGTCCGTCCGTTCCAGCACAGGAGCTTGGCTCCTCCGCCGTCGCCGGGCCATTCCGGTGGTCCCCCGCCTCATCGGAGGCGTCCACCAGCTGCGGAAGCATCCGAGCTCTCTTCTCTACATTCCAGCAACTCCAGAGGAGGTCCTGCTTGCTCGTGGTGTGCCAGCGAAGTTCGCCGGAGCTTTGTTCATCCAGGACCCTCCTCTGTCCGTTCAGCCCCGACCATCCAGATTTGATCCTAGCCATCTATTTGAGGAGCAACCGCCGCCGCCCGATCCTTTTGAGGCTAGATCGGACAATCCATCCAGACGAAGAGGAGCCCTCGTTTCCCAGTCGTTCGATTCACACGTGGAGGCCCCTCGTCCGTCAGATCTGAGCCGTCGGTCTTCGAAGAGACGCCAGCTGCACCTTCACCGTCCGATCTGACACGTGGCGCTTCTTCGACCGTCCGCTTTAATAAAGGGTAATTTTCCCTTAGGCCCTTGTCTGTTTAGTTATTTCTATTAGGTCCTGTAAATATTTAATTCAGTTATTTTTATTTTGGTTAAATTTCACTCTGGACCTCTATGTTTATGTCATTTGCATTTTAGTCCCTGTGTGTGTGAACTACGTGCATCGACACGTGATGATCTGGGCTTTTCGTACTTTCTGTCCTATTGTTCTGGAATGTTATTGTTTGATATTTTATAAATAGGATTTGCACTTATACCCCTCTGTGTCTGGATCACATGTGTTGCGCGTGCACTTTGGGTTTTTTGAATGTTCTGCCCTGAGCTTTTCACACGTGTTATTATTTGGCCCCTAGGAGTACTTTTTCTTGCATTTAGGTCCCTGTGCACTGTGAGCCTTTGTTTTATTTAAATAAAATAGCAAATAAACCCAAATTGTGTGAAATTTAGATACGTGGCTTCTGCTACTGTGTAAAAAATCCCTAAATTTTGGGTACATTTTTAGGCTTTTTGTTATTTTTAATAATTTAAAAACTGTGGTTTTTCTTACTATCTGATTTAGAAAATCTAAAAAAATATAAAAACTATCCTAAAATTTCTAAAAAAATAGGATTAGTTAATTTTAGTGTCTTTTATTTTCTGTACAATTTTGGAGAGTTTAAGACTTATAAAAACCTTAAAAATTAAAAAACCTTAAAAATTTATAAAAATTCTAAAAAATTCTATAAAACTCAAAAAATATAAACTCTTTTTCTGAATGTTATTTATTATTTATATTTTTCATAAAAATTACCTCTAGATTTTTATAGGTCCATTTTATATTTTTAATGGACATTTGAAGTCTGGCTAGACAGATTGCTCCTGTTTTTGTCTTTCTTGATTTTTAGAAAATTATATAAAAATTAGAAAAATCTGAAAAATTAACCAAAAACACTAAAAAACCTAAAAAATATAAAAACATTTTTATTTGAATTTTTGGAGCATTTTTGAGTGTTTGTATTATTTGTTGAAGTTGCTTGTTTTGCCTTGTTCTTATTTTTCCCTCATAATTAAAAATCCGAAAGATATAAAAACAATTAAAAATCCACCAAAAATATTTATGTTTATTTTATTTTATTTCCTGACTACTTCGTAGGCTGTGAGGCCAATTCGTGCTCCCTGAGATCGACCCTGGGTGCTATGCCAGGCTAATCCCATAACCAGGACCGCTATTTTGTTTTGATTATTTTTATCTCTTTTGATTGGTGGTCTGATCATATTTTTCTTGATTGAGCTCTGAATCTCTTGAGATCCGGGTTGCAATGACCCTTGTCTTATTACCTTCACCCGGGTCTTGGAGATTTTTCGGCTCATCAGAATGGCGTCGTTGCCGGGGAGCACAACTTAGTAGTCCGTTTTTCTTTTTCTTCGATTTTTGTTTTCTTTTATTTTTCACAGTTTTCCGCGGCTTTTCTTTCGGCCGCGGCTTTTCACGGTTTTTGTTTTCTTTTTGTTTTCTTTTCATTTTTCTTTTCTTTTATTTTATTTCATTTTGTTTTTGTTTGCTTGTGTGTTTATTTCCATTTTTGTGCATATACCCTATTTTAGTTTATTTTTATAATAATCTGGTTTGACACTCTGTTCTGTTTCTTGCGAGGGCCCGAGGACCGAGGCGGCTTCTTCGGAAGCCGAAGCAACCGTGGGAGTCGGAGGTGGCTTCCTTCTCTACGAAGCTGCAGGAGAGCGCGAGGAGCCAAGCAGGAGTCCGGGAGCCGCGGAATAGCCGCGGAGTAGATTAGTGTAGTCTAGTTTACTTTTCAGCACATTTGATTATCTTGTTATAATAATACAGGACCTGGACAGACTTGAACCTTGGTGAGTTCGGGGTCTGTTTCGCCGAGCACCGGTGTGCTCGGGGGACCCCACCGGATTTTCGTGGTTTTTACGCAGTTTTCTATCGTTTATTTCCTGTCTTATTGATTCACGTGGATTTCAGCCCTAGCTTAGGATTTTGCTTGATTGTGCCGTAATAAGTAGGGTCCACACACCTAATAATTTGCCTGTACCTATAGACCGTAATTGGACCAAAATAAAAATTAATAAAAAAGACTACTTGGTCACTTGAGGGGTCCCGCGCCGCTAGAGGTCGTATACAGCGCTGGTAGGACCCGTTGTGGCGGGCACCGGTCGGCATCCAAGACCGGACACTGACCCCTCGTGTTGACCATTTAGCCATTGTTCTTTCGAGTAGACCTGCTTCGTTTAGGGCCGATTTTCCGCTTGCATCACATAGGTAGTTTATATTCAGTCTTTTAATTATGCGCGGATCATATTGCATGTAGACTGTTGGAGTCAGGTACGCCTTCTATCTCGTGCATGCATCATTGATTTCTCGCGCATCGGCTTTTTCGACTTCTCCCACTATTTTGGACTTAAAATAACAAAGAGAATCGAAAAATTCGTTAGGCGTTGTTTGCTTTGAAAAATACCTAAAAAACAAAAACTATAAAATTGGGACTACTAAACAAACTTGACCCTAAAAGACACTCCACCTAAAAATCTATCTTGGGGAGAGCAACCCCCTCATTATCTGGTTTGCATGTGCGAGAGAGTGACCCGCACCCTAGGATAGAGCCATATCTGAACCCCTTTCAGACTAATGCTTCCGGGGCTAGTCGTTCTCCAGTGAGGATCGCTCCGGTCTCCGGTAAAGCGGGTCGCGATATCCTTAACAGAGCGAGCCGATCGGGTAGCCGGTAAACGGTCCGCGGCTTGTACTGGCTGGGAAAGATCTAGTTCAGGATCGGGACAGTCTCCTAGGGGAATCGGATTCCCAACATGTCACGTAACCGCTCTGCTATCCTGACTTGATCACCTAATAAAAACTGACAAGATAATTGACCGAACTCTTACGGTCTTTAGCTTGTGTTGAGTAGGTAAATCCGGAGTTTTTTATTGCTCATCTTGGTTGTTTCCAGATCCCATCCGCCTGACTCGCCAGATCAAGATGATGGGCAGGAGGTCTCTTAGGCAGCCTCTAGTTGCACTGCTTTTCAGCACTCCATCCCGTTCATCTAGGTTGGTTCGCGAGAGCCGAGACCTGCTCTCCGAACCCGAGTTCGACTCCGCCATTTTCCCCCTTGACCACCCTTCTACCAGTCTAGAGATACCAGTGCCAGATGCTAGACAGTAGACATATGATTTATCGGCACCTGAGTTAGGATCTTTTGCCTTTGCAGAGACCATGGCTGGCAGCAGCGACGACCGCACCGGAGGTCCCCGACCTGAGCAGACGTATCTTCTGGACCAGGGTACGATCAACAACACCTTGATCGCCTCTCTCGAGATAGTGCAGCAGCAGCTTAGGGATCAGGGTGCATTCATGATTGAGATGAGGAGAGAGATGGAGCAGATGAGAGCTGACCGCGACCAGCGCGGGCCCGGAGACGGACCGAGGAGACCCGACGATGCAACAGCAGCGGCCGCCGCAGCCGCAGCCGCCGCAGCCACCGCAGTAGCAGCAGCACCAGACTAGCCGAGATCGATGCGGGAGTTGCACAACCCCGGATCGACACTGATGCACCGTTGGGTGGTTCTACCAGCGATCGTGGGGGACTTCAAGTTCCCCCCCGAACACACTTTAGCTTCTACCCCGTTTCCATGGGCTCGCCACTGAGGAGCCCCATCTACATCTCCAGGAGTTCTTGATGATCTGCAGCACCGTCCACGACCGTCAGATGGACGAGGACACCACTCGCATGATTGCCTTCCCCTTTTCACTAGCAGATAGAGTAGCCACCTGGCTGAAGCATTTGGGGAAGTTCGTGTACACCTGGGAGCAGCTCCGCACCGAGTATTTGAACAAGTACTATCCACTCGGGCAGACGAACGCAGCGAGTGTCCTGATCAGCAACTTCTCCATGCTCCCCAATGAGCAGTTTCACGAGGTATGGGAGAGGTTCAGAGAGCTTACCGATAGATGCCCGCACCACGATATCACGAAGCCGAACCTAGTTCAGAGCTTCTTCTGCGGGTTGACACCAGAGCTGCAGGGCCTGGTGAATGCTTCATGTGGCGGGTCCTACTTCGCCAAGGATGAGGATCAGGTCTGGGCCATCTACGAGGAGATGGCCGAGAACTATACTGTGATGTCCCAGACCCGACTCTACACTCAGGGACGCCCCCAGACCCAGTCCGTGCAGTACCGGAGGATAGCACGGGTTGATGTCGGTCCTTCTACTTCGTCTGCGGCAGCCGCACAGTCTGAGTCTACAGTCGCAGACATGGGGATCATCAACGAGAAGCTGGACCGGATTGAGTTGATCGATAAGAAGCAGTGCCAGGGCATATCTCAGATGGATCAGATGGCACAGACGCTGAGTGACCTGAAGACACAGATCAGGTATCTCCATGAGGCACAAACGGCTTCTCAGCCCCGTCTTCAGTCACGAGGAGATCCGAGTGGCAGTGGCAGCTCGTCCCAACGCTCCAGCTCCAGTTAGCCTAGACAGGTCCACCTTGTACAGGCGGAGCCGTACCAGCAGCCGCAGCCTTACTACCAGTCACCACCATCCCTAGACACTCAGATGGTGGTCTACTAGCCGGATCAGCCCCTGGCAGTACTCCCGCCACCCTCTTACGAGCCCGAGCCGTTGATGGATGTCAACGGGATTTGGTACGACCAACCCCAGCCCGGTATCCGACGAGACCATCCAGGATTCTGTTGGTCAGCCGGAGGTGCCAGTTCCTGGTAGCAGCTCCAGTTCAGGGTGGTCAGTACGGCCATCAGCGAGAGCACCAGCAGCCCCAGCCCTCAGTACACCACCAGCAGCAGCAGTCATCCCAGCAGCACTAGCAGTATGGTCCTCGTCCCTATCAGCATGGACAGTTTTGGAGGTGAGAGCAGCCTCAGCAGCAGTATCATCAGCAGTATCCCCAGCAATACCCCTCTCACCCGCACCAGCCACAACAGCAGCCTCACTACCAGCGAGGCCACCCGTCAGGTTCTCATGGGACGACCTGTAATACGCGTTTTGTACACTATACTTTTGAATGTTATCAAGTGTTATTTCAAGGAAATATTGGATTGATAGTATTCGCACTTTACAGACACCATAGTCAATAGATTCGCCTTGAATGCAATGATTGCATTGAAACTTGTTGTGTTTATATCAGAGACCATCTTATATAAAAATGGACTTCAAAAGGTTCTCTGAATTGTGTAGCACATCAAAACATAGTACCACAACTAGTAATCTGGAATTTTGGTAGTACCTTATAAGTAGTAGAAGTCACTACTAGCATAGTGCCCATAATGTTATAGATTTATACTCATTAGCCATAATCACATCAATAAGACTAATTAAGCATGATTAGTGCTAATTAACCATCATTAGTGATAATTAAGTGTCATTAGAAAAAGTAGGACATATGGAGAGGAAATCATGGGACACGTGTCGTTATATAGTCAGGACAAGTGTCAAACACTCAATAGTGCCATGTGTCATCATCCTAAGACTAGCTCGTGTCATGGATAAGCCACACCTTGCTTGGGCAACAAGTTTTCTCATGGATAAGCCACACCGTGCTTGGGCAACAGGTTATCTCGTGGATAAGCCACACCTTGCTTGGGCAACAAGTTATCTCGTAGATAAGCCAAACCTCTTGCTTGTGCAACAAGTTATCTCATGGATAAGACAAACCTATTACTTGGGCAACAAGTTTTCTCATGATTAAGCCATGTGCCATGCCTTGTGTCTTCATACATGGATAAGAGACAACACGTGTCTTGTAGCCTCCCTTGCATGTTGACACATGTCACAAATGTAAAGGGGGTGGAGGCCTATAAATACCCATGACCCCCCATACTCCTCCTCACTTCATCCCACACCCATCTCTCCACCTTAGAGCCGCAAGGCCGCCGAGGTTGCGGGAGGAGCACGAGAGGAGCCACGGCGAAGCCCTGTCGGTGATCGAGTGCGTTTTTAAAAGCCGTAACGAAGTTCTGTCCGCATCGAGTCGTAGTATTCAATCTAAGAAGGCTATAGGGGGGATTTCATTAAAGAAGGTGATTCGGACTCAAGTTAGATAGCGTTCAGGTGAGGGATTCTCAAGCGCTATTTTAAAGCACTAGTCTTTAGCTTTTATGCATGGTTTTGAATAGCAAGTATGAAATCGTGTTTTCTAAAGCTTTTACGCATGAATTACAAGTACCATACAATTGATATGAAATCAGGGCTTTAGAATGTATTTCAAACGTTTTTAAGCATTTCGTTCTTTGTGGAATACGAATCGTAAGTTTCACTACTTAGATTTAAGCTTTTATATAAGAAATATGTTGGGTACAGTTACTATGCAATATGAATCGGATTTCAAGTTCTTAATAGTTCTAGTTGTCAGAATATGCATGCTATGTCAAGATTGTTTTATGTTCATGATTTAGCTGTTATGAGCTTGAATTAGCAAGAGTATGGTTTATTAGTAACAAGAAAAGAATCAGAATCAGAAGATAAGCACCATAGTAGCTCTTTTATACAAATCATGAACTAGCCATTAGATATGGTGATGTCATTAGATATGACCCTGAAACCGCAGTTAGATATGGCAAAACATTAGATATGGTATCAAGAGGACTTTGGGTCCGCATTCTATATACATATAGGCTTTGGGCCATATGCAAGGTGTTTTTGGTCTTTGGGACCGTCTGCGCGTATGACTTAGCTTTGTTTCAGCGTTCATGAGTCAATAAATTAGCCACAGTGGTGATTAGTACAAACAGCTTGATAGTGATGATTATGTTTCAGTTTATCTGCTTTTGAAGTGATTTCAGCGTTCAATTGCAAAACTAGCATGTTGTTATATGTAATTTTCTGTCATAAAGTCTTTTTCAAGCTATTTCACAGTATTCAGCATAAATTTTTGTCATGATGCTCATATTTCAGATTTTAGCTATACGTAAAAAGCTTGAGATCCTTTCACTGGGTCTAAGCTCATAATTGGATTTAGACTCATCCCTTTATACTATAATTATGTACAGATCAGCAGAATCATGACTAGCAGGGGAAAGGACCGCTTACACACTAGGGGGAGGTGGCTTTTGGTTTTCATTGTTTTTTTTGTATGTGGTTTTGTATGAAGATGTAACAGAACTTGTGTAATACACTTCTTGCTATTGTGAAATACAAAGATGTTATGTTTTTGAGATTGCCACATGTTTACTTGAGGAAAAAGAAGAAGAAAGATCTCTGCCGCGGCACGTCCTGTTTAGTGGGACGGGTCGTGACAACTTGTGGTATCAGAGCAAAGGTTTTAGGACCTTGATCAAGAATTATATTAAGAGTTGACCTACAAGTATTGGAAGATAATTTAGTTATTGATATTATAGTCTTGAGGATGTCTAGAATCATTATTAGAGGATTTTGTTGATAAAGGATCTAACTGAGGTTTTATTTTTATAGGAAAAAAAAGGCAGCAGAGCAGCCACCTATGACCACACAAGGCCCTAGTCACGAGAATGATAACAATAATAACGTGTACGACACGTTGACCTTGATAGCTCAAACACTAGTAGGCATGGCTGCCCACTCAGTTAAAAGATATGAATTTGAGCACCAGTTACCATTTGAACACGTAAAGAAGCTGGGAGGAGAACCATGTGTAGGATACACTGATCCAAAGAAGGCCAGAGAATGGTTCAAAAATATGGAGAAAATATTTGCTCTAATGGACTGTACAGATGAACAAAAGTTAAAGTATACCATATTTCTTCTGAAGGATAGCGCTGATGATTGGTGGACATCGGTGAAAATGATATATCCAAACCCATCTCATATTACATGGGAGATCTTTGAGAAAGAGTTCAATGAAAAATACTACCCAAGGGTTTATCAGGAGGAGAAACGTAGGGAATTTCTATTCCTTACTCAGGGGAGCAATATGTTTGATGAATATGAGAAGAAATTCACCGAACTTTCAAAGTTTACTGCTTCTCTGGTTGCAACAGAAGAAGAAAGGTGTAGACGTCTAGAAGATGGTATGCATATTGACTTAAAGGAAATGGTTTCAGCCACGGGATATAGAGATTATACAAAATTGGTGGAAGCTGCTCGTAGGGCTGAACGAGTGGTGATAGAAAGAAGAAAGTGCAATGATCACGGAAAGAAAAGGTTTGCAGATATACCCCTATGGAGAGGAACCATGAACAAAGAACCAAGAATAACTGGGAATTCAAGGCAAGATAATAGATCAGCTCCTAGAGTACAAGGGAATCAAACAAATAGATATACAGTTGGGACTTCTGAAAACAGAACTCTTTCTTTTCCACAATGTAAAAACTGTAGAAAGTTTCATCCGGGAACTTGCCGCAAGGGGACCACTGGGTGTTATCAATGTGGCGAGATAGGCCACATACGTCAGAATTGCCTCGTGCTGGTCCAAGGCCGTCGGGTTATAGGAAGACCAGCACCAAATTAAAATCGTGATGTCGTTATACGTCGTCCTCCACCTACAAGGGAACAAAATAAAAACAATACACAGAAGAGATCAAACCAGAGAGAGGGAAAAGCTTTTGCCATGACCTTAGAGGAGGCCATATCTGCAGACGATGTTGTATCAGGTACCACTATTATTTTTGGTAAAAGTGCACATACTCTTATTGATTCTGGTGCAAGTCATTATTTTATTTCACAAAGATTCTCCCTATATGCTGATAAAGTTACAAGTACTCTCAAGCATGCTTTAGCAATTTCTTTGCCTAAGGGAGAACCAGAAATTATTAGGAATGTCCTCCAAAATTGTTTGGTTAAGATAGGAGAAAATTATATTGAAGTAGACCTGATTCCTATGGAGATAAGGGAATTTGATGCTATCATAGGAATGGATTGCTTGAGTACATATCATGCTCTTCTAGACTGTCATAAGAAGCATGTCACTTTTAGAAAACAGGCGATGTCGAATTCACTTTCTATGGAGAAAGAAGGATATATCCTACTCATGTCATCTCCTGTATCTTAGCCCATAAGTTGATAAGGAAGGGATATTCCTCTTATATTGCTTATGTGTTTAATACTAAGGCAGAAGCAGTCAGTTTAGAAAATATTTCTGTGGTGAAGGAGTTTCCAGAAGTGTTTCCAAATGAACTACCAGGAATTCCTCCTGATAGGGAAATTGAATTCACTATTGACCTCATTCTGGGTACCAATCCAATTGCCTTAGCTCCTTACAGAATGGCCCCAGCTGAACTTAAAGAACTCAAAACTCAATTGCAGGAGTTGACAGATAAGGGATTTATACAGTCCAGTATGTCACCATGGGGTGCTCCTGTTCTATTTGTCAAGAAGAAAGATGGCTCCATGAGACTTTGTATAGATTACAAGAGACTAAACAGAGTGACTGTCCGCAATAACTATCCTCTGCCAAGAATAGATGACATATTTGACCAATTACAAGGGGCCTCTGTATTTTCCAAAATTGATTTGAGATCTGGCTATCATCAGTTAAAGATTAGAGGAGAAGATGTCCCTAAAACTGCATTCCGAACCCGATATGGGCATTATAAATTCCTAGTACTGCCCTTTGGATTGACAAATGCCCCATCTACTTTCATGGACCTGATGAATAGGGTTTTCCATCCATATCTGGACAAGTTCGTAATCGTATTTATTGATGATATTCTAGTATATTCTAAAACAGAGGAAGAACATAGAGAACACTTGAGAATTGTACTTCAAACTCTGAAGGAACATCGATTATATGCAAAGTTTGATAAATGTGAGTTTTAGTTGAAGAATGTTGTATTTCTAGGCCATGTCATATCTGGAGAAGAAATAACAGTAGATCCATCAAAAATAGAAGAAGTTCTTAGATGGGAACGACCGAAAAATGCATCAGAAATCCGAAGTTTCCTTGGATTAGCTGGGTATTATCGGAGATTTGTAGAAAACTTCTCTATAATTGTTGCACCATTGACAAGGTTTACTAGGAAGAATGTGAAGTATAGTTGGGACGAAGAATGCGAGAAGAGTTTTAAGGAACTCAAGAGTCGTCTCACCTCAGCACCTATACTTAGCCTTCCTTCAGGACATGGTAATTTTGTAATCTATAGCGATGCCTCAAGACAAGGCCTGGGATGCGTCTTAATGCAGAATGATAAGGTGATTGCTTATGCTTCTAGACAGCTAAAACAACATGAGTTAAATTACCCAACTCATGACCTTGAGTTAGCTGCTATTGTATTTACCTTAAAGATCTGGAGACACTACCTATATGGAGAAACTTGTCGAATCTTTACAGATCATAAGAGTTTGAAATATATTTTCTCTCAGAAAAAGTTGAATTTAAGGCAAAGAAGATGGTTAGAGCTAATCAAAGATTATGATTGTTCAATAGAATATCATCCGGGGAAAGCAAATGTCGTAGCTGATGCTCTCAGTCGAAAGTCTAAGGGTCAGCTATCTCACTTAAAACGAGAATATTATCAGTTGAAAGAGTTACATACAAAGTTAACCATAAATAGCTCTGGAGCCTTATTAGCATCCTTACAAGTGAGACCCATATTATATGATAAAATTAAGGAGACACAAGTTCATGATTCTGAAATCATTAGAATGGTTGAGAAGATTAAGGGAGGAGATGCAGCCGGGTATACAATAGATTATCAAGGGGTCTTATTTTTTAAAGGAAGATTGTGTGTTCCGAAGAAATCTGATATAAAGACTGAGATTCTGGAGGAAGCACACAACTCCATGTATACCATGCACCCAGGAAGTACTAAGATGTATAGAACACTTAAGAGTTACTATTGGTGGTCTGGCATGAAGAGAGAGATTGCAGAGTATGTTTCCAGATGTCTTATATGCCAACAAACAAAACCAAAACGTTTGAGACCTGCAGAGACTTTACAGCCACTTCCAATACAAGAATGGAAATGGAAACACATCACTATGGATTTTGTTATAGGATTTCCAAGGACTCGTCGAGGTCACGATGCAATATGGGTCATAGTAGACAGATTACCTAAGTCTGCACATTTCTTAGCCATTAACATGACATACAGTCTAGACCGCTTGGGAAAGATCTTTGTTAATGAGATAGTTAGCCGTCATGGGGCTCCTGTGTCAATTGTATCTGATAGAGATCCACGATTTACTTCTAAGCTATGGCCAAGCTTACGTAAAGCTATGGGAACAAAATTAGCATTTAGTACAGCGTTTCATCCTCAAACAGATGGTCAATCAGAACGGACTATCCAGACACTAGAAGACATGCTTAGAGCTTGTGCACTGAACTTTAAAGAAAGCTGGGATGAACATCTCTCACTTATTGAGTTTGCATACAATAACAGCTATCATACTAGTATTGGGATGGCACCTTATGAAGCATTGTATGGAAGACCATGTAGAACACCTATCTGTTGGGGTGAGGTTGAAGAACGAAAATTGGTTCAACCTGAACTAATACAAAGCACAATAGAAAAAGTTGAGGAAATCGAGAGATGCTTAAAGGCAGCGCAAAGCAGACAGAAAAGTTATGCAGATAAGCGAAGGAGAGACTTAGAATTTCAAGTAGGAGACCATGTGTTTCTAAAAGTATCTCCATGGAAAGACCTAATCAGATTCGGGAAGAAAGGGAAACTAACCTCAAGATACATTGGCCCTTACGAGATTATAGAGAGAATTGGAAGTGTGGCCTATCGTCTTCGACTTCCATTAGAACTAGCAAGGATACATGATGTCTTTCATACCTCCACACTTCGGAAGTTTATTCCAGATCCAACCCATATGATACAACCCCAAGATATTCAATTGAAGGAAGATATGTCATACGAGGAGGTTCCTGTGGAAATTCTAGATTATAAAGTACAAGAGCTTCGTACAAAGAAGATTCCTTTAGTTAAAGTTTTATGGAGGAGTCACACAATAGAAGAAGCCACATGGGAACGAGAGGAAGAAATGAGATCTCAATATCCCCACTTATTTTCAAGCTAGCAAAGGTACTTAAATTTCGAGGACAAATTTATTACAAGTAGGGGAGAATTGTAATACGCGTTTTGTACACTATACTTTTGAATGTTATCAAGTGTTATTTCAAAGAAATATTGGATTGATAGTATTCGCACTTTACAGACACCATAGTCAATAGATTCGCCTTGATGCAATGATTGCATTGAAACTTGTTGTGTTTATATCAGAGACCATCTTGTATAAAAATGGACTTCAAAAGGTTCTCTGAATTGTGTAGCACATCAAAACATAGTACCACATCTAGTAATCTAGAATTTTGGTAGTACCTTATAAGTAGTAGAAGCCACTACTAGCATAGTGCCCATAATGTTATAGATTTATACTCATTAGCAATAATCATATCATTAAGACTAATTAAGCATGATTAGTGCTAATTAACCATCATTAGTGATAATTAAGTGTCATTAGCAAAAGTAGGACACATGGAGAGGAAATCATGGGACACGTGTCGTTATATAGTCAGGACAAGTGTCAAACACTCAATAGTGCCATGTGTCATCATCCTAAGACTAGCACATGTCATGGATAAGCCACACCTTGCTTGGGCAACAAGTTATCTCGTGGATAAGCCACACCTTGCTTGGGCAACAAGTTATCTCGTGGATAAGCCAAACCTCTTGCTTGGGAAACAAGTTATTTCATGGATAAGACAAACCTATTACTTGGGCAACAAGTTTTCTCATGATTAAGCCATGTGCCATGCCATGTGTCTTCATACATGGATAAGAGACAACACGTGTCTTGTAGCCTCCCTTACATGTTGACACATGCCACACATGTAAAGGGGGTGGAGGCCTATAAATACCCATGACCCCATACTCCTCCTCACTTCATCCCACGCCCATCTCTCCACCTTAGAGCCGCAAGGCCGCCGAGGTTGCGGGAGGAGCACGAGAGGAGCCACGGTGAAGCCCTGTCGGTGATCGAGATCGTTTTTAAAAGCCGTAACGAAGTTCTGTCCGCATCGAGCCGTAGTATTCAATCTAAGACGGCTATAGGGGGGATTTCACTAAAGAAGGCGATTCGGACTCAAGTTAGATAGCGTTCAGGTGAGGGATTATCAAGCGCTATTTTAAAGCACTAGTCTTTAGCTTTTATGCATGGTTTTGAATAGCAAGTATGAAATCGTGTTTTCTAAAGCTTTTACGCATGAATTACAAGTACCATACAATTGATACGAAATCAGGGCTTTAGAACGTATTTCAAACGTCGTTTCAGGTGTTTTATCATGATAGCACGTTTTTAAGCATTTCGTTCTTTGTGGAATACGAATCGTAAGTTTCACTACTTAGATTTAAGCTTTTTATATAAGAAATATGTTGGGTACAGTTACTATGCAATATGAATCGGATTTCAAGTTCTTAATAGTTATAGTTGTCAGAATATGCATGCTATGTCAAGATTGTTTTATGTTCATGATTTAGCTGTTATGAGCTTGAATTAGCAAGAGTATGGTTTATTAGTGACAAGAAAAGAATCAGAATCAGAAGATAAGCACCACCGTAGCTCTTTTATACAAATCATGAACTAGCCATTAGATATGTTGATGTCATTAGATATGACCCTGAAACCGCCATTAGATATGGCAAACCATTAGATATGGTATCAAGAAGACTTTGGGTCCACATTCTGTATACATATAGGATTTGGGTCGTATGTAGGGTGTTTTTGGTCTTTGGGACCGTCTGCGCGTATGACTTAGCTTTGTTTCAGCGTTCATGAGTCAATAAATTAGCCACAGTGGTGATTAGTACAAACAACTTGATAGTGATGATTGTGTTTCAGTTTATCTGCTTTTGAAGTGATTTCAGCGTTCAATTGCAAAACTAGCATGGTGTTATATGTAATTTTCTGTCATAAAGTCTCTTTCAAGCTATTTCACAGTATTCAGCATAAATTTTTGTCATGATGCTCATATTTCAGATTTTAGCTATATGTAAAAAGCTTGAGATCCTTTCACTAGGTCTAAGCTCATAATTGGGTTTAGACTCATCCTTTTATATTATAATTATGTACAGATCAGCAGAATCACGACTAGCAGGGGAAAGGACCGTTACACTCTAGGAGGAGGTGGCTTTTGGTTTTCATTGTTTTTTTTTGTATGTGGTTTTGTATGAAGATGTAACAGAACTTGTGTAATACACTTCTTGTTGTTGTGAAATACAAAGATGTTATGTTTTTGAGATTGCCACATGTTTACTTGAGGAAAAAGAAGAAGAAAGATCTTTTGTCGCGACACGTCCTGGTCAGTGGGACGGGTCGTGACACGACCTATGAGAACCATGCCTTAGACGATCTAGCCCGCCTCATGACAGAGCAGCAGGCTACATTCAGACGGGAGATGGATGAGTTCTGCCAGGAGATGCGGGAGATCGTGAGAGGGAAGGCCGACATCCCTGCCAGAGTGAGCCGAACCCGAACAACCTGAAGAGAAAGTCTGAACAGGTAGATTTCACAGAGTATGTCACTCCTAGTGATGCATTTGGTGATATGTCTGCATATCTATTTGATACTGATTTTGTCACACTTAGGAGCGGTAGGATGCCAGCAGGCGGCGCCTCGTCTGAGCGACGTTCCCAGGCCACTTCCAGAGCGCCAGGCAAGGAGGAGCGCGGTACTGATGCCGCGAGAGATGATGACGGTGGTGCTGATGCCACCATGGATGCTGATCCCACCGACGGTACTGATGTCGTTACTTCATCAGATGGAGGAGGTGGTACTGATGCCACCATAGTTGCCAAGCCAGAGCGCGGTACTAATGCCGCGAGTCGACATGCCGAGGGTAGTGATGAGGCCACTGTTTCTACTTCTGCTAGTCCTGTAGTCTTTCCATCTGTACATGTATCTCAGGACACTTCTGGAAATAAAGGAAAGGGTTTATTTTATTCTGATCCACCTGTGGTGCATGATGATGTATGTGTGGATTCTGCTGTGCTTGAGCAGCCTAGACCCTCTCCTAATCCTTCATCTGAGAAGGACCCCGTAGTCCCCTTTCCTAGAGCACTCCATTTGGGTAAGGGGCAGAAAAAAGAAAATACCAAAAAGAACCAGCAGATAGAGTTCAGCCAGCAGATGATCGACAGATTCAATATCCAACTGACTCTCCAAGAGGCCTTGGAGCACATCCCTCTACTCCAGAGATCACTCAGAGACAGGACCACAGTTAGGAGGAAGAGGAGGAACCATTAGTCAGAGATCCATGTGCTTACCCAGGCCATGTGTTTCGCGATTCAGAACCGTCTGCCGGCCAAGAGGCCAGATTCAGGAGCCCCATATGTCAGATGCCATATCCATGAGCAGAGGTTCGACCGCACTCTATTAGACAGCGGTTCTTAGATCAACCTACTTCTGGCAGCCCTTTTTGACCGCTTCGAGTTGGGCACTCTACGACAGAGCAGGACAATCCTTCAGTTTGTTGATCGATCTGTCAAGAGGCCGAAGGAGTTGCTAAGGGACGTTATTGTCACGATTCAGGGCCTGAAATTCCCTGTGGACTTCGTTGTGTTGGACATGGAGATCCCTGAGTCTGTGACCGATACCACCATCATTCTAGGTCACCCGTTCTTGGCCACAGCCAAGGCAGTGACCGACCATGATAGCGGGAAGGTATACTTTCGCGTCGAGGGCGAGAGTGTACAAATAGAGACGGTCGAGGACATCAGAGCCAGAGATTCAGCTTGCTCAGAGCCTACCACAGATTCAGAGCAGATGACAGAGTCAGGGCGAGACATCCACCAGGACTGCGATTTTGTGATTACAGATGATGAGGCAGTTTGGGCAGATCCAGTCGCACAAGCCATCCTCTCACCTTCAGAGTCCGCTGATGTAGAGATGCCGGCAGAGGAGAGCTTGGAGAGCGCATTCCTGGTCCAGGATACTTTTCAGTCAGCAGAGCCGGTTCTCGACCGCGAGACAGAGATTGTTTGTGAGTCCGATACAGATCCCTCAGAGTCAGATGTTGACTGGGCAGAGTTTGATGATTTTCTACCATGTCTAACTTCCACTGAGCCTGCAACTAGAGAGGAGGTAGATGCCATGCAGAGCAGAGATAGTCCAGCAGAGCAGCCTTCTCCAGATACTGATTGTGAGCGAGAGTTTCTGTTCTCCCATGCAGATTTGGCAGCATTCACTCAGAGCTTTCAGAGGCCAGATCGGCCAGCACCTACTTGTCCAGAGCTGAAGCCACTTCCAGCGTCGCTGAAGTATAGGTTCCTTGTGGGTGAGAATGAGATGTACCCAGTCATTATCTCAGCAGATTTGACTGGAGAGCAGGAATCCCGTCTGATGGGGGTTCTTGAAAAGAACCGCAAGGCGATTGGATGGAGTGTAGCCGATCTCCAGGGGATAAGTCTGGCCCTGTGCTCCCACCATACCTATCTCAAGGATGAGGCAAAACCGTCGCGTGAGTTCCAGCGGTGGCTGAATCCGAATCTTTGGGAGGTTGTCATGAAGGAGATCTCGAAATGGTGGAGCGTCGATTTTATCTACCCCATCTCCGACTCCAAGTGGGTCAGTCCGTTGTATGTGGTGCCCAAGAAGACGGGCATCACTACAGTTGTTAGCGAGTCTGGAGAGGAGATCGCTACCCGGGTACCCACTTCTTGGAGGGTCTGCGTAGATTATAGACGACTCAACCAGGCCACCAAGAAGGATCATTTCCCCCTGCCCTTTATAGATCAGATCATTGAGAGACTGGCAGGGAAGAGCCACTACTGCTTCTTGGATGGGTACTCCGGCTACAATCAGGTGGCCATCACGCCCAAGGACCAGGACAAGACCACCTTCACCTGTCCCTTCAGCATATATGCCTTCAGACGCAAGCCATTTGGGCTATGCAACGCCCCTACGACTTTTCAGAGATGCATGATGTCTATATTTTCGGACATGGTGGGGGAGTGCTTGGAGGTCTTCATGGATGACTTCTCGGTCTACGGCGACGGATTCGACTCCTGTCTTGACTGCCTAGACCAAGCCCTTCAGCGATGCATTGAGGTCCACCTCGTGTTGTCTTGGGAGAAGAGTCACTTCATGGTGACTCAAGGGACGGTGCTTGGCCATATCATCTCCAACAGGGGCATGGAGGTTGATCCGACCAAGGTAGATGTCATTAGAAAACTCGCACCACCGTCCAACCTGCGACAGTTACGGTCTTTTCTAGGGCACGTCGGTTTCTACCGGCACTTCATTCATGATTTCAGTAGGATTACCCGACCGTTGACTAATCTGCTGACGAAGGACACCGAGTTCCTTGTCGATGACAAGTGTCTATCATCGTTTGAGACTCTCAAGAGATGTGTTGTAGAGGCTCCTGTTCTCCAGCCGCCTGATTGGTCTCTCCCATTCGAGATCATGACGGATGCCTCTGATTTTGCCGTAGGGGCCGTGCTGGGACAGAGGAGGGATGGAGTCCCATTTGCTATTCACTATGCTAGCCGTACATTGGATGTCACGCAGCGGAACTACACAATCACTGAGAAGGAGATGCTAGCCGTAGTCTTCTCCCTAGATAAGTTCAGATCTTACATCATTGGATCTAGAGTGACCATCTATACTGACGATACCGCCATCAGGTACCTCATGGCAAAAAAGGATGCCAAAGCCAGATTGACCAGATGGATCCTTCTACTCCAGGAGTTTGACATAGAGATTAAGGACAAGCCTGGAGTCAAAAACGTGGTGGCGGATCATCTCTCCCGATTAGAGCATCTTGAGGATTCTGAGCATACTGAGCCTATTTGTGAGACCTTCCCAGATGAGGCGATCCTTGCTATCGCCTCTCTCCCATGGTACGTCGATATTGTGAACTTTCTTGTTGCTAAGAAAGTTCCACAAGATTGGCCCAGGCAGAGACTTGAGACCTTCCTCACGAAGGCAAAGTTCTACCACTCGGAGGATCCCATCCTTTACCATGAAGGAGGGGATAGCGTCTGGCGTAGGTGCATTCCTCAGGAGGAGCACCATAGCGTCTTCACCTACTACCACAAGCTTGAGGCGGGAGGACATCACTCTGGGAGGAGAACATCACAGAAAGTGCTCCAATCCGGCCTATGGTGGCCTACCCTCTTCAAGGACTCTGATGAGTTCGTGAAGAGGTGTACTGACTGTCAGAGGACGGGCACTTGTGGACAACGTGATATGATGCCGATGCAGCCCATTCACTTCTGTGAGGTTTTTGACGCATGGGGCATCGATTTCATGGGTCCATTCCCTAGGAGTTAGGGATTCGAGTATATTCTATTGGCCGTTGATTATGTTAGTCGTTGGGTTGAGTCCATCCCCGCCCGAACCGCAGATGCTAGGACTGTTTGCCGATTTTTGAGGAAGCATATCATTTCACGGTTCGGGGTACCTCGAGTGTTGATATCTGATGGGGGGTCTCATTTCGTCAACGACAAGATAAAGGCCCTTGCTAGCGAGTTCGGCATAGACCATCGAGTTGCCACTCCATACCACCCTCATATGAATGGTCTTGCCGAAGTGTCGAACAGGGAGATCAAGACTATATTGTAGAAAGTCGTCCGCCCTGGCCGAAAGGATTGGTCATAGTTTTTGGACTCGGTCTTGTGGGCATATAGGATGTCTTTCAAGACACCTTTGGGCACATCTCCCTTTCGCCTCGTTTATGGCAAGCCGTGTCATTTACCTGTTGATCTGAGACATAGGTCACTTTGGGCTGTCACTGATATACTTTTGGATCCAGAGAGTGTAGGAGATCAAAGGAGGGCAGAGTTAGCAGCCTTGGAGGAGCTTCGTGATACCGCCTTCTCAAACAGCCTACAGTACAAGGAGAGAGTGAAGGAGTGGCATGATTCTCATATCAGCCACAAGCATTTTGAGCTCGGACAGAGAGTATGGCTGTTTGATGCTAGGCTTCGTCTATTTCCAGGGAAGCTACAGAGCAAATGGAAGGGACCGTATTTGGTGAGAAAGGTATATGACAATGGGAGTATCGACATATCTGAGTCGTCTTCTGAGAGTACCTTTCGAGTGAACAGCCAGCGGCTCAAGCCATATCTAGATCATGAGCCGCGGGTCGTTGATGTTGCCCCGATTCACTTTACGTGAGATGTGGTCTCTTGATTCACATCTATTGCATCTCACGCCTGATTATCATTGTTCTCCCGACTTGTATAGATCCAGTTGTCCATATCACTCTATTCTTTAGTCCCACATCCCTTTTCTCATCTTATGATTATGTTATACTTAGGGTGTACTTTACCCTAAGTATAGGGGGGATGTAGGACTCTCGGGTATTCTTTTGATTCATTTCTACCTCGGTTTTGCTGCCTATACTTAGGGATATTTTACCCTAAGTATAGGGAGGGTAGACCCTGTACATTCTGCACTCGGCTTTCCCTTTGTGTACAGCCTGCTATACTTAGGATTATTTGATCCTAAGTATAGGGGGAAATGTCGAGATCCTCTTGATTTCTATTCTTTCATTCGTCTTTGTATATAGCCTTCCTTTTCACTTCCCTATACTAAGTACGAGTTATGTCTTCTTCATCGCTCTTGACTCTGAGGACATCGTTCAAGCTAGGTATAGGGGGGTGTGTATATATTTCATATATACTTTAGCCATAACTCGTACTTTGTGTGAGTGTGTTAATAAATAAAAATGGCTAAAAACCCAAAAATCCATAAAAATTAAAAAATTTTCCTTGTAAATAAACATTCTTTTATTGCATATACATAGCTATTGTACAAAATTATTTTTGTAAAAATGTTTGTAAAAACTTTTTGTGTAAATAGTGTGTAAATATTTTCTTATCAAAACTATGTATATAGTACAAAATTTTTCCAAAAAGGTTTTGAAAATCAAAAGTTTGCAAAAACCTTGTGTAAATTTGTGTAAATATTTTGCAAAACTTGCATTCATGCATACATCCATGATTTCAAAACATTTTTCAAAAATTTTCCACATGTGTAAATATTTGTAAAATTGCATCTTTGTAAATACTTGTATAATTTTTCCTGGATTATAGTTGACATTTAAACTAGCCTGGAATTAAATTGGAAAATGAAGCTTGGTTAAGATCTTAATCCACATAATTATAAGAGGAACCTTATAGGGCTTAGGGTTGAGACTTTTCAGGTCCATGGTGACTTAATTCTTTGAGTCCACTAGGCTATGATCATATGTCATCTCAATGAGCCTAAGTAGAGCACTTAACAACACACACATGACTCATATAGATAATGGCTTGACTTGGACCCACACTATACACCGAGCTCTCTACGGATGAGGTAGTGAGGAGGCAATCTTCCTTGACTTGGGGTAGCATATGAGGGTAGTACTTCTAGGCGGAACCTCTCTTCTTCTTATAGTGAAGGAAGTGCGTCTCAACTTGGTCTGGTTGCCATGAGGTCTAACGACGGGAGTTGTGGGTTGCAATAATGCTTCAAAAGAGGGATAGTTTACTGGCTCAAGAGGAAAAACTCCTTATGTACATATGCTGCACCTTGTAAATATGTTGTACAGATGCACTTGAAAAAAATGCAAAAAGAAAATAACTCCAAAAAAGTGGTGGGTCTGAGAGAAAATGATAATCCCACCGGAGTATGTATATAGTGCAATAAGCAAAGCTTGAGACTCATGTTCCATCTTATGTAGCTTGCAGCAGGGAGACTTAGCTACACTGGTTGAGCTCCCAAGGATACATGACTACACTGGCCATGGTCCATTCTCTTCTGCCCCCTCTTCTTGAGCCGGTTGTACTTGAACTTAGAAGGGAATACCCCGCTCCTCGAGGAAAGAGTGGCCAGATTAGGGTCATAGAGTTACCTTGTTGGGGAGGGTTGTCATTTTGCTACTTCTGAGGTGGAGAGCTATACTTCACATACACTGTACAAGGAAAGATTCATGGTCTTCAGGGTTTGTGTATGTAGACTTGTTCTGATCTGGATTATTGAGGAGTCTTGACTATAGATTAGTGTATCTTAGAGGCTGTTAAGTTTTAAACCTAAGTCTAAATAAGGTTCCGACACATTAATAATCCAAAGATCTGACCGAGCTCCATATTTCAATTTAATGAAGGCAAGTTTAATAATCAGCATTGATCCATGCATTTCTCCTCTTTTTCTTTTTCTTTTTCTTTTTCACTTCTTTTTCAAATAAGTGTTTGTTAAGGGAATAGCAAAGTTAAGTATAGGGGGGTGATGAATACCCATTCATCACTCTTCATTCTTTTATTTTAGATAAAAAAAACTTATGCAAAACACCATGTATATTCATGTAAATAGCATAAATTACCATTAGACATGCATTATGTAAATTACCATAATTAGCATATTTTTATGCATAAATAAAAGAATAAAGAAATAAAAGAAAAAGAGGGAAATATTTAGAATAAATATTGAGTGACCTAATCCCAAGGGAGGGCTCAGCATGGGCCTGACCGTAAAAGAATCCAAGTAGAGAGAGATAGGGAAGCTCAATTGAGTGTACATACACCTCTGTATATAAATAAAATTATTTTCCTCTTAATAAAAATAAAAATATGTGTTTATTGATTTGTACATATTTGTAAATATAAAACCAAAAATAAAAATGGAAAAATGCAAGAAAAATAAAAAGAAATAAAATTCTCTCACCAGTGTATATAGATCATGTATATAGAATAACCTATCTATCTCTTTTCCCCTTGTAAATAATTAATAAAAATCTAATAAAAATATTTTCACATTCCATATTTCATGGTGTAAATAAATAAAATAAAAATTAGAAAAATAAAAATAAAATAAAACGAAAAAGAATAAAAATCAAAATCCACCTTGTACATATACCATGTAAATATGTAAATACAAGTATTTATTTAACCTATGTAAATAAATAATAAAAATAAATAAAAATACCCTTTTATTCCAAATTTTATTCTATAAATGAATAAAATATAAAATTGGAATAAATGTATAAAAATAAACAATTAAAAATAAAAATCAAAAATACATATATGTATATACCTATATATAATAATAATATAATGTAAATACATAAATTATATTTCAAAAAAATAAATACAAATCACTAAAAATTAATTTGAAAATAAATAAACATTTTTTATGTTTTAAGTTTTTCGAAATAAAGCCATTTGATATTTTATATTGAATTTCCAAGTATTTAATAAAAGCCAGCCTGTGATTGGTCCACGGGGGATTGTTGACCCCTGGTCAACTCTCCCCCAGGACCATTTGGTTCGCGGATCTCGCCCCCGATCCGATTTCTCAACTTTTTTGCGGCTTGATCCGACCACCATTTGCCTAAACCCCGGGTCCTAATCACGCTCCGTGCATCCGAAATCCACGCCCGACACTTTGCCTAGGGGTTCGTGCTTCACCAAGCCGGACCCGGCGCCTTCTTCTCGGACCTGCAGGAGTATATAGCTCCACCTCCGCCGCACTTTCCCTGCCATCTTTAGCTACACCCCTTCATCCCAGGACCTCCGTCGTCTTCCCCAGAGTGACAGCTGCGCGAGGAGGGTGTCGAAGAGAGGAGAGGGAGCCCCCAGCTATCGATCTGGCGACCTTCGTTGCCGTGCGCCGCCGTGAGGTGCGCTGAGCCTCAGACTTCGACGCTCCTTGAGGCCAAGACCCCATAAAGCTCCGCGAGCTCGTCCACAGTCGACTGCAGCCATTAGGTAACCCCGAATCCCTTTAGTTTCGCCTAATTTTCCTTTTCGCCCCTCCGCCGTCGTTCATCGATTCCCACCATCTTCGTCACCCAATCGATCATCGGACCACACCATCATCTTCGTGAGACTTCTCTCCACGTTCTGCACGCACTCACTCACCTTGGTTCGCCCCGAAACCAAGGTTCGACCTCCACCGTCGTCGCCTCGCCGGAGGTCATCGCTCCGCCGCATCCGACAACCCACTTCACCCCTAACCGGGTTGAGGCAATTTGCCCTCGACCCAGGAGATCGTCTGTGCCGTTTTGCAGGTCAATGCGGCCCATATGAGGGTCCATCCATTCCAGCACAGGAGCTTGGCTCCTCCGTCGTCGCTGGGCCATTTCGGTGGTCCCCGGCCTCATCGGAGGCATCCACCAGTTGCGGAAGCATCCGAGCTCTCTTCTCCACATTCCAGCAGCTCCAGAGGTGGTCCCGCACGCTCGTGGTGCGCCGGTGAAGTTCGCCGGAGCTTTGTTCATCCAGGACCCTCCTCCGCCGTCCGTTCAGCCTCGACGCTCCAGATTTGATCCTAGCCATCTATTTGAGGAGCAGCCGTCACCGCCCGATCCTTCTGAGGCTAGATCAGAACGTCCATCCAGACGAAGGGGAGCCCTCGTTTCCCAGCCGTTCGATTCACACATGGAGGCCCCTCATCCGTCAGATCTGAGCTGTCAATCTTCGAATATATGCCAGATGCACCTCCACCGTCCGATCTGACACGTGGCGCTTCTTCGGTCGTCCGCTTTAATAAAGGGTAATTTTTTCCTTAGGCCCTTGTCTGTTTAGTTATTTCTATTAGGTCCTGTAAATATTTAATTCAGTTGTTTTTATTTTAGTTAAATTGCACTCTGGACCTCTATGTTTATGTCATTTGCATTTCAGTCCCTGTGTGTGTGAACCACGTGCATCGACACGTGATGATCTGGGCTTTTCACACTTTCTGTCCTATAGTACTGGAATGTTATTGTTTGATATTTTATAAATAGGATTTGCACTTATACCCCTCTGTGTCTGGATCACGTGTGTTGCACGTGCACTTTGGGCTTTTTGCATGTTCTGCCCTGAGCTTTTCACACGTGTTATTATTTGGCCCCTGGGACTACTTTTTCTTGCATTTAGGTCCTTGTGCACTGTGAGCCTTTGTTTTATTTAAATAAAATAGCAAATTAAACTCAAATTACGTGAAATTTGGATACGTGGCTCCTGCTACTATGTAAAAAATTCCCTAAATTTTGGGATACATTTTTTTAGGCTTTTTTTTATTTTTAATAATGTAAAAACTATGGTTTTTCTTACTATCTGATTTAGAAAATCTAAAAAAATATAAAAAATTTCCTAAAAATTCTAAAAAAACTAGGATTAGTTAATTTTATTGTCTTTTATTATCTGTACAATTTTGGTGATTTTAGGACTTATAAAAACCTTAAAAATTAAAAAAACCTTAAAAAACTCATAATAATTCTAAAAACTTCTATAAAACTCAATAAAAAATATAAACTCTTTTTCTAAATTTTATTTGTTGTTCATATTTTTCATAAAAATTACCTCCAGATTTTTATAGGTCCATTTTATATTTTTAATGGACCTTTGAAGTCTGGCTGACAGATTGCTCTTGTTTTTGTCTTTCTTGATTTTTAGAAATTATATAAAAATTAGAAAAAATCTGAAAAATTGATCAAAAACACTAAAAAACCTAAAAAATATAAAAAACATTTTTATTTGAATTTTTGGAGCATTTTTGAGTGTTTGTATTATTTGTTGAAGTTGCTTGTTTTGCCTTGTTCTTATTTTCCCTCATAATTAAAAATCCAAAAAAATATAAAAACAATTAAAAATCCACCAAAAATATTTGTGTTTATTTTATTTTATTTCCCGACTACTTCGTAGGCCGCAAGGCCAATTCGTGCTCCCTGAGACCGACCTTGGGTGCTATGCCAGGCTAATCCCATAGCCAGGACCGCTATTTTGTTTTGATTATTTTTATCTCTTTTGATTGGTGGTCTGATCATATTTTTCTTGATTGAGCTCTGAATCTCTTGAGATCCGGGACGCAACGACCCGTGTCTTATTACCTTCACCCGGGTCTTGGAGATTTTTTGGCTCATCAAGATGCGAAAGATAGAACATGAAGAGAGAAGGGAGATGGTGGTCGATGAGGATCGAAGTGGTTGTTTTGATGGAATGGAGAAGAGTGAAGACAGATGAAGAAGATGGAATATGGGAATGAAGAATTAAAAGTAAAAAATGAAGGTATGGAGGTTCCGCCTGGGATATGGTGGAGCATGACTCTTCTTCTGATGATCGCTTCGACTAGCATCAGCAACTCATGCTGAGAAGCTCTACCGCAACTCGCGATGGGGAAGTAGCAACACAAGAGAGGGACTCATGTGGATCACACTGTACAGGACTCCTAGCCAAAGCTTTTGGATGTTGTCACCATTCAATCGCTCGACTCTCTCTCTCTCTCTCTCGATTGATCGATAAAGGCGGATATTTTTTAAGGTTGTCGTCAACAGTATTAAATAGGAGGAACAAGGAGAGGATTGAGGTGGACTTGGTTGAAGAGGATAAAGGGGAGAATCCTAACGGTCGACAGAGGAGATAAGGTGATCAGGGGTTCGGGTCGTTGAGGGTTTCATACGTTGGTGATATGGTTGGGTTTGCTCGAGATAAGGGATAGTAAGAGCGGTTTGGTTAGAAATGGAGGATTTGTTGAAAGATTATCAGGGAAGAAGGAGACGAGATAGAGCAGAGGAGCATGGGTGGATATGTGGGTTGTCGGCCAGAGGTGCAACAGAGCGGTGGAGGTGCGGGAACGACGGAGGAGGAGGCCCTGGGCATCACGAAATGGGGAAGATGGTGATCACATGTCAGGCATGTGAGGAGGAGGGAGGAAAAATCATGTGCTTAACACATGAGGTGAAGGCTGAAGGGGGATCACGTGACTAGCATGTGGCGAGAGAAAAGAGGAGATGGGGTGACCATGCACCATATAGACCAATAAGTGTGCGCTTCGTGGCGCATTGACTTCGACCAGTTCATTAAAATTTAAAGAAAATAGATAAAAATATCTAATGTCCTCAAATGCAAAAATGCCTAAAATAAAAAAATGTTCATCTGAATGCAATCTACCATGTTCATGAAGGACTCGAGTGCACATGAAATGTGAAATGCAAGATATGTAATTTTTTGGTGATATTCTACGTATATAAAATCAAATTTTGGTTTTGAAATTTTTATTTGATTTTCTGTGGATAAATATATGTATGAAAAATTTAAACATGCTATGAAATGATGCAAAGAATTCAAATATGGTTTTTTGGGAATTTTCACAGGTTAGAATAATTAGGGAAGTTTATTATGTACTTATGGGCCAGGTCAATAAACTCGAGTCAGAATCTGTTATTTTAATTGCTTTTCTGATTTTTTTATTTTGATTTTATGTAATTTATTAAATTGTTGAATAAATTAAAGAAATGAAAAAGAAAATAATCAAAATGAGTGAAAAAGTGCACATAAAATGATAGGTTAAAGTCAGCAAATATGTATAATGCACAATTAGGTCACAAAATCCAATTTTCATCAATGGACTTCGATTCTTTTGATTTGATCTTGATTTGGGGATATTTGAACATACATTAATTCAAAAGTAAGTAGAGTTCATTTGGACATTGTATGAGAGCGATATCAACATTTTTGTATGTATGTCATGAAATTAGGATTTGGGATTATTTTACACATATACAAGTTAGCATTTTTTATGATTTTTCATGAATTAAGGCTAGTGATGCATATACAATGAAGTTAGTTTCAAGCCAATTAGAGTTGGCATGAATTAATTAAAAATGTGTGAAGTTAGGTGATGAATCCATGATTCACATCCTTTACTCTTTTATTTTAGCCAAATTCCATATGTAAAATATATGTAATTATATATCAAATACAATATATTAGCATTGTGCGTGCATTTGTTAATATTATGTAATTAATATTCTTTTTAACCAAAATAAAAGAATAAAGAAGAAAAGAAAAAGAAAAGAAAGAAATAAGGATATATTTATGCAATAAATGCAAACTGACACGAAACCTAAAAGAAGGACAATTATTGGCTTGGTCGATAAGGAATAAAGTAGAGAGAGATAGGGTCCTTATTCATTGTATATATATTACTACCCCTCGTGTATATATCCTTCACCTATTTCTAATTCTAAATAAAATAATCTGAGAATAATTCAATTTTCTTAATAAAATTTGTAAATAAAAATGTTATGTAAATGATAAAAATAGTTGTAAAAATTAGATTGTGTACAATTATACAATACTTATATGTGTATATACGTATTTATTTCTTTTGTAAATAAATGTATATATATATTGTATTTGTAAACACTTGTAGATACTCCTAATAATTAAATAAAATTTAAATAAAATTCATAAAATACAAACAAAAATAAAACCAATTCTTCATTATATAACATCACCAATATTGCATATATTGTACATAAACTTAATTTATTAACACTTGTATTAATTTTAAAAAATCCAATAAAAATGTTCTTATACTATTTACACTATTTTGTAAGTAAATAAATAAAATATAAGCTACAATGTATTTTTATAAAAATAATAAAATAAAAATACATGTATATAATATATAAGTATATTATACATGTACATAATACTATATATTGTATATACCTTGTATATATTAGTATTAAAATTATTAAAAATCAGAAAAATAGCTTGTAAAATAATAAACATTTTTCATTTTATTCATTTTTTAAAAATCAACTGTTATTTTTAATTGAGTTTTCTTTTGTTTTGTATATTCTTAATTTCTGGTTGGTCAACCCGGGTCCGTTGACATAGGTAAACCTTTCCTCCTGCAATGGTCTGACCCGTCTTGCTTTGTCAGACCCAACTTCTTCCAATTCTTGCACCCGAATCTGACTACCGTTTGCCTTGAATTGCGGACCCCTACTCTCCTTGATGTTCTATGGTCCTCCCAGATTCCTAGGTGGGTCTGAATCATCCTAGGGTTGCGCATTTTTGCTCGATCCTTGTATAAACCTAAGATGCCTATAAAGCATCTTCTTCCGCCTCCACTACAAGGTAGCTCGTTCCTCATGCCTCCACTCCTCCACTTGAATCTCCAAGACAGTGTCATGGTCCTCTAGAACCCATTTGGAGCTCGGATTGAGCCTTTTTGAGCGTAGCTCGCTCGTGGCCGGACTTTGCCGCTGCGATCAGCCTCTTCCATCTGTCATAGTGAAATCGAGGCAATCATCTCACCTTCACTTCTGCCTTACTTCACCGATCATTTCCAGAGCATCAGGTATCCTCCACCCCCTTTCATCTCGTCGTTCACCATCAATTTTCCATTTTCGTCGCCATCGCTTTAGTTGCTCCGACCACCGGATCGAAGCCCCCATCTTCCAAATCCAACCGTGTAGATCGATACGCACACTCATCGTCCACACCTCTTACGCACCCTGATCCCCCTACATCTCGCTCATCGGAGCTATATTAGGTTTGATCTTTTTTCATCACTTGCGTCGGAGATCATTTCTCATCCCCTAGTCGATTCTTTCATTTTTTGTGATGAATAACCTTCATTGAAGCCTCGCCTTCGAGCGTAGAGTGCCTCTACACATCTAAGATAGCACGACATTGGTGAATCGAGCCCCAATAGAAGCGGTGGAGCTGCTCCAGACACCTCGCCTTCCAGATCGACACCAAGCAGCTTTACGGCCCATCGGAGGGTCCCCTTAGATGCGTAGCACTCCCATCTACGTGTTGGGCCCTTCAACCACCCGATTTGAGCACCCCAGCGCCCAACATCCACGATCGAAGCTCAGCAGAGGGGACCTTTTTTGTGTTCTTATAGTCCCATTTCTAGTCGTCAGATGAAGAGTCCCCCGTCCAGATTTCATCTGGGCCACACGTCGTCATGCAAAAACTAAACCGCCAGATCTTTTTCGACCATCATATGATCGCACGATCCTGACAATCTCTGAACCGACAGATCCACCAAGCAATGGTCATCAGGACCATACGCCAAAGCCTCCACGAGCGTGCGCCACATGTCTTCAAGGGTATATTGCACTCTTTACCCTGTCATTTCCTTTATTTCGCTTTAGTATAATAAATGTAAAAATTAGTTGTGAATATTTGCATCCAAGACCTCACACTTTTATTATTTGTTTTTAGTCCAGTTGAGTGGAAGTCGCATACTTGTACATGTGTTTTGTGGGATATTTGCATATTGTTACATGTTTTCTCTAGTGTTATCTGAAGCATGAATATATTAGCATATTTGTATTTATACCAATGTGATTCTGAAGCACGTGTAGCACACATTTTCTCTGGTATTTTTTGCACCCCCTGTAGATTTATTGCATGTTAATTTTTGGTCCCATTGCAACCAGGTCATGTATTCATTGTTTTATTTTTGTGTTATTTTATTGCATGCAATAATAGTAATTTGGCTCTAAAAAATCCACAAACATTCCCTGAATTTCCTACTAGTGTACTATTTGTGTGGTGATTTTTATTTGCTTTTTTTCTTTATGTACTATTAATACAAATTCAAAAACAGTAGTAGAAGTTCTTATTTGCCTTAGAAAGTTCATAGAAAATTCGAAAATTGCCTTAACAATTCCCAAAAAAAAATAGAATAGCTTCATTTTGAGTCGTTTTAAATTCAATCCATTTTTCATTGCATTTTCTTTTATAAATCCTAAAAATTTGCAAAACCCTAAAAACACCATAAAAATTATATAAAATCATAGAAAATCCAGAAAATTCTTATTTCAATATATGTTTGTAGATATTTCCTTATAGTTTCTAAAAAATTGGTTTCCAACAGTTCTGAGCATTTTTGGTATTTTTAATTTGCAAAACTCTCCTGGTTGTGCATTGTTTAGTTCTTTTTTCAATTTTTAATTTTTATAAAATCATCCGAAAAATAGCTAAAAATTCTCTAAAAATTGCAAAAACATTAAAAAATTGTTTAAAGAAAAAATAAATATTTTTATTTGATTTTTATACCATATTTGAAAATACAAAAAAAGTATGCATTTGCCTTTTGTTCTTTGCCTTTGTTTTCATCATATCCAAAATTTAAAAATTTCTAAAATTAAAAACCACTAAAAAGAAAATAAAAATCCTTATAAACTTTGTGATTTGACTACCTAGGTTTAATTGTGCTCCTTGTGTTTGACCCTGGTCGCTATACTGGGTTAATAAAAGTAGCTCAGACCACTGTTTTACTTGCTTGATTTGTTTGTGGTTGAATAATTTTCTTGATTTCGGCTCGGTTGATTTGGGTGACAACGACGCATTAATTAATCAACTTAACCCTAGTCAGTTGATTTGCTCATCATTATGTGAAAATATGAAAATGAATACGAATGCAGAAATTGATGCTAATTTATGTAAATTAATTACAAGTGCGTGAAAATTAATTTTATGAAGTTAACATGTAAATGATCCTAGATTCTCAGGACGAAGCTCTATTTTCAGCTAATTAGAGTTATGAATCACGTATTCATCAACCCCTTATACTTAAACCTTGATCGTCCCTGGGTAACTAAAGAAATGAATAGGTGAAATGAGATTGGGTTCCATACCAAGATCATGATCAAAAGGTGAAAATGGAGCTAGACCCGACCTTTGGATTAACAGTCTGGTAACTCTTGTGTGAATTAAGGTTTTAAAATCAACAGCCTCCCAGTTCTACACATCATTGTAAGAGTTTCAGCTCAGAAGTCATCTTAGATCAATCCTTCTCCCAAACATACCCCATGAACATTGAAAAACTATTTCATGTGTGTGAGGGGTGTAAGCTATTCCCATCCAGAATGTCAGATTACCATGCAAACCTCTCCTCTGATAACTCATCCTCAGGGAGTCAGGTATTTCCTTCTAAGCTCAGGTACGTGCTATGTCCACAATCGAAGGGGGAGAAGATAAAAAAATAAGAAGAGAACTAGAGCATGGCCAGTGTAGCCACATCTCCTTGTGAAACCGACCAGTTTATCCAAGTCTCCACCAAGATCTATAGGTTGTCCGAAGCTTGGACCTTTTTGGTCAAATATTTATTTGGTAGTTGGGTTCTTTTGGTATAGATTTTTAGTTGCTCTGCATGGATCTTTTATGATCCTTAGGATATAGAATATTTCTTTCCGCACATGTTTGGGGTCTTAAAAAAATTGTGCCAGCAGTCCATCCTTCATCTGAAGCTTTATTTCAACCCGTACTCCAGTCTTTAGATGTCCATGCTACCATAAAAGAGACTCACACAGTCTTCAAACTCCTATTTGAGTTGATCTAAATGCATAGAGCGAGAGTACAGATTAATTCCCTATTCAGAAGTCATTCATAGAATGAGGTGACCAGGTTAGACGCTAAGAGTCAAAGTCTGCACATTATCATGTGAAACTTGAATAATTAAGTCAAAGAATTGAAGCTTCTAAAATCCTATTTCTCAGTGAAGTTCCTCTAAAAATTAGGTGGACTAACGTCAAGTCAATACCACTCTCAGTTTCTGTTCATAACTTGGTTCAGTACCCATGGGCTTTTCACCTATGCAGACGCATGAAATGATGGATGAAGTGCAAATGTATGTAATGCAAACACTTTTTTCCATTTTGAATTTTGTGATTTTTTTGCACTTTTTTTGTTTTTATTTCTTTTGAAGAATAATATTCACATTATTCACATTGTACAAATTTCTAAGCATTAGACAAATTTTCTCAAGTTTTGCAAAATATACCTACATCCCAAGTTAGTTTTATATACAGAAAATACAATACCAAATAGTATGATGCAATGCAAGATATGTACACAAATATGGCTCACTCCCCCCATACTTAGTGTATGCTAAGTATAGAAGGATGTAAAATAAAAAGGAGGGGGTAGAAGTCAGTGGCCCCCCTATACTTAGGCTCTTGGTCAACCTAAGTAGAAGAGAGCAAAAATGAGGTGGTCGAGGGCAAAGAGCAGAATGATGGATATATACATGCGGGCATCGATCCTCCCTATACTTAGGCCTTGTCCTAAGTATAGAAGAATCAATACAAGGGAATTGATGAGATCGGGGAGAAGGTGCTGATGTTTAAGGAATTTTTCGACAGATTTTCATTTGGGCATGTAGGGGGAGGGAACACAGAAATGAAGAGCGTGAAGATGAAGAATCCCAGCCATCATCGTAGTCATCCTCAGAAGAATAATAGTCATACACAGAGGATCTCCAACCATTGTCAACCAAGGGTAAGTGTCCTTTGATAACTGTTGTATTAATTGCACTTACCTGATGTACTACCAAAGGACCAGATGAGGAACTTGATGAGGAATCTTCAGAAGTCTCCCGATTTATAAGGTCAAATGTGACTTTCTTGGTTGGTTTGTATCTGAGAGGATGGTCATAATTCTTTTTCCTACCATAGGTAACAGGTCTGGAAGTTGTGGCGTCTATGGGGTCCTCATCAGATAAATCATCGTATAAATTGACCTTCTTCTATAAGGTCATGGCACGTCTTGGGAAAGTTTCCTCAATTTAAGCATGTTTTGTGTTCTTGTCCTTGGTGGTAGAATATGTCACCTTTTGATGTTATGAAGTTTTGGTGACATAATAGATTCCCTGAGTTGGTTCCGTGAATGGTTCAAGTATTTCATGAATTACAACCTCCTCAAAAATTGGACCACTCAAATAATCATGATAACCCTCATAAATATGGTCTGATCCCACATAAGTTCATGTACATCATAGGAGCAGTGTTAGGGTGGTTTTTTTGTACGGTTGTAGTGAGACTCGAAGTTCCGTTCAACAGTCGGTTTCTCGGGTGTCTCTCCTAGGGTTTGTGTTTGTTTTTCACGAGGAGAGGTCTGATCATGTGAAGCAGTAGTCTCATTATCACGACCGTCGGTTTCATGTTCGGTTATCTCAAGGTCATGTGTTTCCTCGAGAGTTTGATCAATATGGTTCTGGTTCAGAAATTTTATGTCTTAAGTCTCTCACAATCGATAATTGCCTTAGCAGAGGCTAAGAATGTCTTTCCAATAAAGATGGGAGACTCAGACAACTCTCCTCGATGCTCAATGTCCAGGACAACGAAGTCCACTCTATGTTTGACACCATGGAAGTTCATGACGACTGAAATAATTCCTCTCGGTCTTTTGGTGGATCGGTCAGGAAATTGAACGATCACTCTGGTCTTTCTGAGCGGTCCGAGTTCGAGTCGGTCAAATACGGACTTCGGAAGGATGTTCTAGGTCGAGTCGTCGTCAATCCGAACATGATTAAACTCGGTGTTCTCAATTTCACAAGTAACCCTAGCTAACTGTTTGACTCTGCGGCTTTGCTCTTTTTGGTCATCACCATCGATCTGACCATAGTAATTAAATGATATTCAGTTCTAGATCTCTTTTTGCCCGTCTTCTTGGATGATAATCAACTCTTGACAAATCTATATATATCGGGAACATACTATATGGCCTTGATTAATGGGAGCTCTAAGATCGGACTTTTACAAAATGCTTTCGTATCAGTTGAATTTTCTATTTTTCTATTTTTTGGTATTTTTACCGGAATCAATAGAATCGTCAGTGTACTGGTTAGTGGTGGTCGGTACATGTGGTGTAATTGTCCGAAGGTTTTACACAGGAAATGTCTCGAGTTTGCTTTGTGCAGCCCTCACTCCTCCTTGGATGCTCATTACTTCCTTTGTCATTTGGATGACATTATCAAGTTGTTCTGCCAAAGCATCGACTCTCTGATTGATTCAAGCTATGTCATTCGCTATCTGATGAATCCATGATTCATTAACTTTTTTGTCGCATTTTGTATTAAAACCCTTAACAAATGCATGTAAATATTCATTAATTTTCATCTTTTAACAAATCCTCAATCATGAATAAATAGTCACTTTTAACCATCAAAATCATGTAAATAAATAAAGAACAAAGAAAAAGAACAAAAGGCAGATTGGATATATGTATATATATACAATATGACTTATAACTATAAATATAACTGTAAGGTATATTTATAGCCTAACCCCTGAGACGAAGTCAGCATGGATTGGTCGACAAAATAAAAAGTAGGGGGAGATAAAGAAAGAAAACTAAAAAATAAATTAAGTCACACTTCATACATCTTTCACTATTTATAAAATAAATACAAAACTTCAAAGTTTTTTAATTATTTCTTATGTATATATTTTTCACCAAACTCTTTTACTAATTATTTCTAAAAATGTATATAAAAATATAAAAATAAGTTAAAAATATTACACTGTACAAATACCAATAAACCCAGCTTATAAATTATCAAAATCTCAACTTTCGAACATCATAACTTCTTCATACGAACTCCAATTTCACTCTACTCACCTTAAAATTCATAAAATAATATTCCCTAATTAATAAAGGTGGTTTCATCGAATTCGGAGTCCGTTTGCAAAAAGTCGATTTTGGGACCAAATGACAATGGGGTTTCTGGGCTATTTATTTTATGTAGAACATATTATTTATAGTTTTCTCAATTTTATAATTTCTAAATATTTTCATGATCTTGTAATTTCACTCTACTTTATTTCATAATTTTTGGAGCTTATTTATTATTTTAATAAAATCAAATATCCTAAATTATAGGTAAAAATGAACTGTATAACTTATACCCATATTTATTAATGTATGTAAATTAAGTTATTAAAATCCCTAAAAATTCCCACAATCCTTATTTATTATTCTTAATAATTAGGAAAATATAAAATTAATATTTAATTATTTATTTATTAAATTAAAAATCCAAAACCTATTTATATATACATATTTATTAATATAATATTTATATTTTGAATAATATTTATTATTTATAAAAAGAAATTATTCCATAAATTAGATAATTAATTTATTTACATTTCTTGTATTTATACCTATTTAAAATAATGTTATTTATTATTTAATAATGAATTTACAAGAAATTTTAGTATTTGGGCCAACCAAGTGTTGACACGTGTCAGCACCTGGTTCATCTTCCTCAAAGAAGCTCAAACAGAATTTGTTCTGACCGGCCATCTTCGTCGCATTATCCAGCACATCTCTTAACTCCTTCTGACGATTTCAATCATTGGATCTCTTCATCTAACAACCTTCATCCACGGCCACCCTTGGATTTTACTTGGGGATCAATCAATCTCATTATATAAAACCCTAAAGATCCCCCATTCGCAACTAACTCTCTCAACCACCTGCAGCTCCAGCTCCAGTGGCCGATCCCTGACCTTCTCCACCTCGCTCCGCCTTGCATCAGTGGTGACAGCACCTGCAAGCGACCCCGCGTGGAAGAAGAAGCATCGGAGGAGGTTCTAAGGATCTTGGCAGCCTTGCATCGCCGCCATAGCGCCGCGTTCAGCTTTGGCGAAGGTCGTCCGTCGAGCAAGTTACCAAAGGTAAACACACCTCTTCTCCCAGACCTATTCCTCCATCTTCTTCACTTTCTTTCTCGATTCTCGTGCCTTAATTAGCGACGCTAATCGCGTATTTAGATAGCCTAATCCTCTAGCTTAGACGCATACCTAAAATTAACTCTTAATTCGTTCGAAACCCATTCAAATCGTGTTGTCCTTTTTCCTAAGTTTTTCACGCAATTCACAGTTATTCTGGAAACACCACTTTTTGATCTTGCAAACTTAACTTGTTGGCCGATTTTATCGCAAATCGAGCATAGACATCTCTTATTTGCAGATACTTCTTTAATCTGGAGCAACTTAGAGCTATTTGGAAGCTTCGATCATCACAGAAATCATCCTCAAAGAAGTGACGTCAATCTTCATCAACCTTCAGGATCAACGAAACCGTCACCTTCTTCGAGAGTCCACCGTCGCGCCGCACCATCTCCAGCCGCCATCTACCGCGGGCGAGCTCGAGGGGTGGAGGAGCCACCCCTCTGGCCCTGCCGGAGAGCCAAAGTCTTCACCATTTGATCGTGATAAATCAGAGAAGACGCCCACATCGCCAGCATGCAGAACAACTTCAAGAACTTGAAGAACGCCAGGTCGCACAGCCTTGCGACACATGGCGCACCCAGAATCGTTCGATCAGCACCTCTTCGTTCTAATCCAGGCCGTGCAAACTGAACCGGTGGAATATTTGCAACATAAGCCCAGAAAGACTTCCAGAATTTATCCTCGCTCCAAAGGTTTCCAGTAATTGCATTTAGGTCCCTCTGCATGGACCTAAATGTAAAACATCTTAGTTTTCTTTTATTTCAATCCCTGTAAAGGACCCAGTTGCAACAATTTTTATAGGTTTTCTTGCGCTTATACCCCTGGGCTATAGGGGATTATTTTTGGACCCATTTTTGACCTCATTTTTCGTTGATTTTTTTAGGGTAGTTACGCAACTACCCCAGCAAGATTTTCAAGTAGTTCTTCGTGTATTTTTCTCGTGTTTTCATCGTGTTTTAATTCTTTGAAAACCGTCTCCGTTTTGTTCTGTTTTCGTGTGTAGTTCGAGCCCGTTGCTCGGCTTTTTACCTACTATACCATATCATCTTTTTTTACCTATATTCCACCTATTATATAATAAATAAATCTTGTGAAAAATATCCCTTTTGAAAATTAAATAAAAATGGGAAAAGATAAAATCAAATAAAAAAATTAAAAACAAAAACTCAATAAAAAGTGTTTCTTCCTTTTGATCGCTTTGAGAAGAGATAAAAATAAATCACAAAAATATTTCCTTAAAAAAATCAAAACATTCTATTCTGCCTCCTTGAGTTCGACCCAAGCACACTTACCTGGATAAAAAAATAGTGTAGGTTTTCTTTAGAAAACCGAATTTGTTTGATCGGAGGTAGGATCCTTTTTGCGGCTTTCTACATCGACAACTGTATTTTCTAAAAACCGTAAACCGATCTGAGCGACCGTTATCAAAATGGCGCCGTTAACGGGGAGGCGTTAGATTATTTTGATTTTTCGTATTTTTGTGGTTTTATTTTTCTCTTCTTTTCCTTTTGTTTTTCATAGCTTTTCTTCGGTTTTTCGTACGGCTTTTCTCAACTCTTTTTTCGATCGTTTTCGTACGGCTTTTCGTACGGCTAATCAAATTTTGCAGGGCCTGCAGGATCAGTCGGCTTCTTAGGAAGCCGAGTCAGTTGAAAGAGCAGAGGTCGGCTCCTTCTTTACGAGTTGGCTGCAGAGGGCAGAATTTGCGTAGAGTAATTTTTGTAAAAGAAAGAGAAAGAGAGGGAGAGAAACTATACTAAACTCTAGTAGAAGGGGTCCACTAAGGACATCCCAACTTGTATCCCCCCCAAACATTTTTTAGGGGTCTGGTTCACCGAGTACCGTGTATTCGGGGGATCAGGGCACCCACCGCAGTTTTCTCGCCTTATCGATTTTTCCGCAGCTTTTTCCGATAGAAGCATGCTTAGATGTTTTTTATTCTATTTGATTGTGCCTACGTAGTTAGTTCTAGGACTCGCAACCTAGGTGCATGATTTTAGGATTTTTATAAAAAGAAAAAAATCGGTAGACGTTGTTTAAAAAAACCAAAAAAATATAAAACCACAAAATAAAATCGGGACTGCTAAAAATATCAGACTTAAAAACCATAACGATTCATCTGACTTGGGAGAGTAATCCCCGCACGTCCTTTTAGAGTGCGCGAGCGAGAGTCGACCTATAAGACTAGAGCCAAAACCCCGTATTTCCCGCGAAATACTACTTAGTCTATACACCTGATCACTGTTCCTCAGTGGGTACTCTCGGGTAGCCGGAAACGGTCTGGGTTTACTTAGCAGAGTGGGAGGTTTAGAGGACACTGCGCAAGGCTTCGTCCTCAAGTAACACGGGTAGCCGGAAACGGTCCGTACTTACTCCCATACTGGCTGAGTGCGAGTGATTTTCTGTAAAGACTCGGGCCAATGTTTTGGAGAAACTATTGGGCACCTATAAGCTCGCTCAGCTCATGATAATCGATACTTGTTTGATAATTACAACCCCAAAACCGACAAGATAAAAGACCGAACTCTTACGGTCTTCACCGGGTTCTGTTGGTGAAAACGGAGTTTGCTTTGTGTTTCTTGCGGGGCGTGAGTTACCGCGGCTTTCGCATTTATCCCTCTTATTTGAATCGTAAATCGTGCTCTCCGATTAATTCTCTTAACATTGAAGATGACATCTCGACGGCTTTTCTACTCAGACTCCGTGAGCTTTCGATCGTCCACCGTCGAGCGTACTTCTTCACAAGCTCGGGATGACCCTCTTCCTGAGATGGTCCCATCTAATCTCGAGGAGAGTCAGACCCAGAATCCCTCACCTCCTGGCCAGAATATTGAGGCAGACCCTTGCCTCAATACATCTAGATCTCCAGCCAATTTTTCGCTGAGTTCTTACGAGAGCTTCTCTTTCACAGACGATCAGATGGCTCGCGGCAAAGGACCAACAGCAGACGAGAGGCATCCAGCTGAGGAGAATCACGAAGGAAGACCAGATCCCGCAGATATCACGACAGGGATTCTCGATACGCTCCAGCAGATGAATCTATAAATTTGAGATCAATTCAGAGTTCAGAATGAATTGCGGGCTGAAATAGCCGCGCTGCGAGCAGGGGTCGGGAACCAATTACCGCCTGCAGTGGTTCCCGCTACTTTACGGGATGAGTATGACCCGGGTGCCAGAACGCTCCATCACTGGATTCGGCTACCGCCGAAACAAGGGCAATACGAGCTGAGACCGTCCTTTATTTCACTGCTTCCCAAGTTCTATGGGAATGTGATGAATCCACGTTTCATCATCTTTATTCTATCATTTTGGCCTTAAAAACCCTAGTAAATGCGTGTAAATAGAGCTAATTCAGGCATTTTAGCATTCATGCATATGTGTGTAAATATTGTATAAAATGCGGTTTTTAAAGCCAAAATTATAGAATAAAGAAAAGAAAAGAAAAAAAGAATAAAATATTGTAAATATTTTATGATTCGAAACCCCGAGACCTAGGCATCTTGATGAATAGGTCGACAAGGAATAAAGTAGGGGGAGATAAGGGCCAAAAATACCAATAAAATCCCTATACATTTTATTCATTCTTTATTCATTTTGGGACCTATTTTTGGTTCCACTTTTTATTCATCAAATAAAGAAACTTTGTACATGAAAGTTGTAGATAATTTTATAAAGAAAAATACAAAATTGATTTCACAGAAAAATAATGCACAGATAAAAAGTTATGGTCTGAATAAAAATCCAGAATGCCAACTTCCCAGACCCGTAACTCACAAACGACAACTCCAAATGCAACGTACTCACCTCTAATTGTATATAGAAGAAAATAATCTATCCATTGGTGGTGGTTTCGCATTTGGCGGAGCTACGGTTTGAAAGTTGACTTTTGGACCATCATTGTATATTTGTACATATTAAAATATTCAATTTATTATTTATTTATTATTTTTATAATTTTATATTTTTGTAATGTTGTAAATAATACTTGTAATAATTATGTGCATTAAAATCAGAATAAAAACATAAATAAAATACAAATAAAAATACTTGCACATAGGTATAATACATGTAGCTATACCTATACAAATAACACTTTCATTTTATTAAGTGTATAAAATATATCAGAAAATTAAAATAAAAATATATTTGTGTATATAAAAGTATTTTATAATTTTATAAAATATTAAATAAAAATAATAAAAATAAAACACCTGAATAAAAATAAAATACTTAAATACATAGATATAGATACCTATAAGGGTACAAGTACAAACTTGTAAAAATAAATCTCATAAAAATAAATAAAAATCACCATAAATTAATTCATAAAATAATAAACATTTTTTATTTTATAATCAAAAATTAATAAAATCGTTTTCTATTTTAATTTGATTTTACAAATCTTTTTCCCTAGGTTTTTCCTGGTTGGTCCACGTGGACCAACCAGGGGGCTAGGAGAGTTGACCTCGGTCAACTCTTTGCCCAACACATGGGCTGTGTCAGAACATGATATTTCTTGGACTTCGAGGATTTTTGGAGGCCGTTCCTTTCATCGAATCAGGTCGGCCTCTTCACGAAACTTGTAGCCCTATGACTGATCTATCACGCCTAGCCTTCATCTCGGGGATTGGATCATCATGCCGCCCGTGATCTTGCCTCGAAGGTTGCTCCAGGACCATGTTTCAAAACCAACCTCATTTCCCCCATTCCTCTTTGAACCCGTTTTGCCCAAGCTACACCCCTTTTTTCTTGCAGGTCCTGGATTGAGGTCGTGACAGGACCTCTCCGGCCTTCTCGCGAAGGCGGTTGGCGAAGACAGCGGCGCTTCCACCCATCTCTGGCGGTCCATGCCGCCGTGAGGTCCTATCTCCTCCGCCTTGGCCGAGTCGAGGTGTCTTTGTTCCATTCTTCTGTTCCTCATCGTTCTTCTTTAGTTTTTTATTATTGTCGTGTAGATTTTCCGTGGATTTTTCGCTTCATTCTCACCCATCAAAGCTCGCCGGAGCCTCGCTCCGGCGAACCCTCAACCCGACATTTTCTCCACCGTTACCACTCGCCTGAGTCCCCAAGACCCTCTTCTTCTTACTTGTGTTTCACGTGCAGGTCCTGGAGGCTAAGACCCCCTCCTGGGGTCGATTTTTGTGGAGGCCAACGTTCCTGGAGCTTGCTCCCTTCCTCAGCGGCGTGCGGGAGCTCAGGCGGTCTAACCGCCATTTTGGAGTTGCCGATCGATAGGAGGAGCTTCCAGGGATCTCGGGGGCGTTTTTGCAGCCGTCATTGACGTCGGAGAAGAGAGAGACGTGCCGGGGAAGTTCATCTCCGCCGGCAAGCCTCCTGTTCTTCGCAATCACTCCAGATCCGTCGGATCAAGCACAGTCCCCAGGTGGTACAACAGTCGTTCGATTTGAAGGAGCCCCAGCCGTCGGATCATCCGTGAGCATCTAATCCTGGCCGCGCGATGAAGGGGTATCGGTGCGCCTCGAGCCGCCACGTGTTTAAGTAAGGGTCGCACCGCCGTTGGATCACCCCCTGGTCTGGGTAAATTGCAGTTAATCGCCCAACCTTTTTTGTATTTTTAGCCGATTCTAAAACTTTCATATGAGGCTTTGCATGTTTTGTAATATTTATTAAAAAAACCCCTAGACTTTTTGGACATTGCATCCGCGCCCTTACCAGGCGCGCGTGCGACGCACGTGTACCTGGAATTTTTGCACGTAGGCCCTCGCGAATTTTGCTATTGGAATTTAGTCTAAGGAGTTTATGTTTCAGTTATAATTTTTTTTGTGGAATTTGCGCTAAAGCCCTTGCCTTCTCTGAATATTACAAAACTACCCCTGCATGTGTGTCTTTTCTTTTTGCTTCTAGTATTTATTGCATGCATCTCTAAAATCAAAAAAAATCTACAAAAATTAACTTAAGTCTCTGTTGCATAGTACTTCCACGCCATATTTTTATTTTCCATAAATATTGCATTTTATTATTTATTAAAAATCAAAAATAGCCATTTTCAGCACTGTTTGCATTACAAAATACCAAAAAAAATATAAAAACTTCTCAGAAAAATCCCAAAAATATATATTTTGTGCCTTTTAGTTTGTTTTAACTCCCAGCCAAAAATCATTAAAAAATATAAAACCAAACTCCAAAAAATTGCAAAACTCTAAAAACCTTCATAAAAATTTATAAAATCCATAAAAAATCCAAAAATAGTGTTTTCTTTTCCTGAATTTTCTTTGTTTGATTATCTTTAAGTGAAAATTAATTTGGAGAATTTTTGTTACTGATTGCTATTTTATTTCTCAATTTTAGTTTCAGCCTTGTATTTTCTTCACTGTTTTCTTTAGTTTGCTAATTAAAAATACCAAAAACATTCTAAAAATTACCCAAAAATCACAAAAACAGTAAAAAAGTATAAAAAGACCAAAAAGACTTTATTTGCTTATTTTTGAATATTTTTATCTATTTTTATAAATACCTTAGCTTGTCTTTTATTACATTGTCCTTATTTTCCAATATTGAAAAAGAAAATAAAAAAATATATAAAATATAAAAGAAAATATAAAATCAGTAAACTAAAAATAAAAATACAAAATTATAAAATTAAAAATTAAATAAAAAAATATATAAAATTAAAAACCCACAAAAAAATAGCATAATAGGCATTTGATCACAACTCACACATTTTTGAGCACTTGTGCCCCGATCTACCTGTCTGCTCCCTGTGTTCGACCTCTACAATACTTGCACTATACACATCTTGTTGTAGAGTTATAATAAATTTTAACTCCGCACATTTACTTTCATTGCTTGATATATCTGTTGTGGGTTAATTGTTGTTTGAATCGGGACTTCGAGCGGTCACCGCATCGACTGCGGTTTCGCCTTGTGAAACCGTACGACCCTCTATTTCTCGGTTCAACAGAATGCCGCAGAGGAGTCGTTTACCTTTTTACAGCAATTCGAGATGATTTGTGGTACGGCTTGTTATCCAGGAGTTACGCAGGAGGCTGTACACCTCAAGGCCTTTCCCTTTGCCTTAGCTGATAAGGCTCTTTTTTGGCTCAGTCATCTGGGATGGGAAATCTCTACATGAGATGATCTGAAGTCCACTTTCCTGCGTAAATATTTTCCTCTGGGAAGGACGAACATGATGAGGAGTCAGATCTCCAACTTCACGCAATTTCCGCATGAATCTTTCCATGAGGCATGGGACAAGTTCAAGGACCTTACGGAGAGATGCCCGCATCATGAAATACCGATGAAGGTGCTAGTGCATAATTATTTTGGAGGACTCCAGCCGGACATCTAGGGGCTCGTGAGTGCCGCATATGGCTGCAATTACTTGAATAAGGACGTCGAGTCAGTCTGGGCCATCTTCGAAGGAATGGCTGAGAACTCGAGAGTCGTTGACTCTACTCGGGCATTTCAGAAAGCCCCACATCCACCACATCACCGAGATCATCACAAATGGCTAACATTTCCGATTCTGAATCAAACACCAACATGGGATACATTAGCGAGAAGTTGACATTGGTGGACGTGATTCAGAAGCAAGTCCAGGACTTACAGCCGCTGCGAGAGTTGGAGAAACTCTCATCTCTACCTCAGCAGCTGAGTGATCTTTCGAAGAAGGTTTCTGAGCTTCAACTTCAGTACCAGCAGAGCCAGTCTTCTTCGACCACATAACCAGCACGGAGAATCTTACCCGCTCCACCTGCCCGCCAGGTTCATTACGTATAGAGCGAGATAGAGACTCCGCAGATTGATTGGCATGAGGATCAGTCTCATGCCAATCCCGGCCAGATCACCAGCACTATAGAGATGGAGGTGGAACTGCAATCCACTCTCGAGATTAATGGGATTTGGTATACTCCGATTCAGCAACCGAGTATACCGCATCATCAGCAGCAGCCGTACGTTCATCCGCTGCATGGACGTCCGCATTTTCAGCACCACCAGAACTTCACGCCGTAGCAGTCTCACCCGAATGTCTATCATCAGAGACCACATTCATATCAATACCCTGCTAACCATTCACGGACCTATCCTTATCAGTAGCCGCAGAAGTCTTCCTCCACACTTCAGAGATACTCTCAGCCTTTCACCTCTCAGCAATACACGCCAAGGCAGGAGAGGGGAGCAAGCCAGGGCCACCACACCGAACCAGAGATGTCTTCACAGGCTTAGGCACTCAATCAGATCATGGATATGTTGAGTACGCTCCAGATTGCGCACAAGACTGAGATGGAGCAGGTTAATCTCGTCTGGACGAGTTAACCGCACTAAAGACCACTCTTCCAGCCCAGCCTCATATGAATACGAACAACAAGAGGAGGCATCCAGATCAGGTAGTTACTACAGGTAAGATCTCGTTTCCTGAATTTTTATCTAACTTCATTTGTCTCAAGAGCGGTAGATCACCACGAGCACTTGCTGGAGTAGAGGAGAGGGCACTAGAGGAGCACGAGCAAATCCATGAGCCGAAAGATTCTGATGCCGAGGAGGAAAACCAGCAAGATGATGAGGACCACTTTGCAGACCCAAGAGACGGGAGCGATGCCGATACAATAGATATAGACACTGGCGAATCAGACGATGACTTCACGCCAGATCAGACAGATAATCCCGAGAGAAATATTTCTTCCCCTGTCTTAGAGAGTTTTGTACATAATTCTAAAACTCTCGATGTACAAGCTGATTCCAATATCAATAAAAATTCTGATTTTCTGATTCCTGACATTATTCCTTTTCCCGATGCTTTGATTGGAAAAGGAAAGAAAAACAACAAAAAGAATACTGTGACTCCAGAGACCGAACGATTACTAAAAGATCACATCTTTCTGAAGATTCCACTTCAGGATGCCTTGGATCATTTTCCTACACTCAAGAATCAGTTGAGAAACAAATGTACTACACGTAGGAAAAAGAGATCACGAGTAGAGAAGCATATTTTTACCAAGGCAACTTCGTGTGCAATTCGAAACAAGGTACCCAAGAAGAAGAAAGATTATGGAGCTTACTATGTCAATTGTCAGATTGAAGACACTACATTCCATCATACCCTCTTAGATAATGGTTCCTCGATCACTTTACTTCCATCCTCTTTGCTTGATAAGCTCAAGCTAGGTCCTCTCTATAAATCACGAACGATACTATAGTTTGCAGATCGATCTATGAAGAGACCTAGAGGTGTGCTGAGGAACATTATCGTGATTGTTCATGGCTTGCAGTTTCCAGTGGACTTTACTGTCCTAGACATGACGTTCCCTACACAGTTACACCTTGCTCCAATCATTCTCGAGAGGCCCTTCTTGCAGACAGCAAGAGCACTCATTGATTATGATGTTGGGAGAGTATCATTCCGCACCGACAATGGAGAGATACACATTGAGATGGAGAGAGGATGTAGCAGTCCTAAATCGGTACTGTCATTCACTTCAAAGGACATCAGTCTTGCAGAAGATTGCCATCACATAGATGAGACACAGTTTCCTGATCTTGAGAGCGCTTACTTTGATGCCCACGATATCCTATAAGATGATAGGGTAGATTACCTGGTACCTAGTTCTTCAGATGATTGTTTACAGAGACAGATTTTATACCAGATTCAGATGAGCAATCACTTGCAGTAGACATCTCAGTGCCGCAGATTGAGAGTACACATATTACAGCACGAGAGTCAATTGATTACATATCACAGATCATACAGTCTATTCAGCGTAGAGAGTCGGATGGTGTGATGCTTACACATATAGACACCTTCTGTAGTCCGACTCCAGAGATTCATATTCAAGAAAAGAGAGCTATGCCACGTACAGAGTTCACTTATAGAGGAGGCTCTACTTTTTCAGCCAAGGATCAATATGCACATAAAAAGCAGAAAATTCAGCATGATCCTGGTTGAAGTGATCTATTTTGTACATGATTCATGATCATCCTTTCACTTCATCTTATCCCGTACAATTTCTTTTGAGCCATTCGATTCTAGAGATCCGCAACACTTGTATATTCTTTGTAGACCACAATCATCCCATTTTTGCTCGTCTTCTATGCTTAGGATACCAGATCCTAAGTATAGGGGGGACCAATTGTTCGTTGATTCACGTTTTATATTTTGTTCTGATTCTTTTGTATAGCCTTTCTTTTTCACAAATCACTGATCTCCGATTTTTGGCTACACTCTTTTCTATACTTAGTATGCCTTATCCTAAGTATAGGGGGGACCGAGTGATTTCGATGTTTTCGTATTCTTTTCCTTTTGATCTTTCGTTGTATATTCTTTTTACTCAGTCACCTCATTTTTGCTCTTCCGTTATGCTTACGATGACCTGATCGTAAGTATAAGGGGGGTTGACTGACTTGTACTCTTTATTCTGTTTCACCCACTTTTACTTAGCACGAGTTATGTCCTCCTTTTTCTCTTTTGACACTATGAGGACATAGCACAAGCTAAGTATAGGGGGTGCATATATATTGTATATATACTTTTGTCCATAACTCGTACTTTTATGTATTTTCTATATCTATAAAATCCATAAAAAGTGGGTAAGGGTTAATTTAAAATCCACTTATATATTTATTTATTCTTTATAAAATCCTTGTAAATAAGTAAAATATGTTTAAAACTTGTATTTAAAATCTGTAATTAAATATGGACTTAAAATATGTATTTAAAATTTGTATAGCACTTATTTAAAATCTTATTTATTAAAACATGTGTAAAAATCATTTAATCCTTGAAAATTCCTTGTAGATAAAACTTGTAAAATACATTAGATATTTAACTCAAATAAAATATATCTTGTAAAATTCATGTATAAAAATTTATTTATAAAAATCATAAAATCCATAAAAAATATAAAGTCCTAAAAGTCATAAAAATTACAAAATCCTTAAAATCCATAAAAATGAGTAAAATTCAGAAAATATACTTCACAAAAACATGGTTGCATTTGCATTCGCATTTTTCAAAATAAGTTTGATTTCTGAAACTAAGGATGGAGTCCAGCCTAAAGGATGGAGCTTGATTACGGCCTTTAACTTTCGTTGTAAGGAACCTAGTTAGGATATAGAATTTAGACTCTTCAGGTCTTTTGACTTAAAATCTTTGAGTTCCATAAGACCATATTCGGGAAATCAAGTCATATGTGCTTAAGTAGACCATTTGGAGTCATCCGTACAACTCTACACTAGTGAACCAATCTTGAACACATGCACTCTGCACTTAGCTCGACTCGCATGGAGTTACGAAGGGCGGTATTTTTTGGTAGTGCATTTCTATCCTTTTCTTTGCAGCATTGACGTCTAAAGATGGGAGAGATTGGGGTTGCGATAGTTGCTTCGGATGAGGGAAGGATCTGCTGACACAATTTTTCTAAGACCTCAAAAAAGGGACGGAATAAAAAGATGCTATATCTGTCGAGGCACAAAGAGATGAATGCAGTGCAAGAAAATTACAAAGTCAAAGCAAAGAAGAAGCCACCAAATATGACCACAATGGTCCAAGCTTCCACCAAAAATGCCTGCACATCTTAGTGGAGACTCAGCTACATCGGTTGAGCTTCACAAGGAGAGGTGTCTACACTGGTCGCACTCCACTTCTTTTCTCATTCTTCTACTTTCTCTCTATATTCGATTGTGGACATAGCAGAACTCAACTCAGAAGGGAATACCTCCCTCCCTGAGGAAAGAGTAGCGGGATGAGGAAGCCATAGAAGTGTATAGCCGGGATGGACGGTTTCTTCGTTTCTCTAAGCAGGAAGAGCTAAATCAATTCACACACTGTACAAGTTGACTTCAAGGATGATAGAGTTTGCGATATGAATAAGTGAGTCTGAACTAGCTGATGAAGTGATCTTGAGTAAGGATTTGTGGAACTTGAGGACTGTTGACGATAAAATCGAAGAGATGTCTTGAGCAATCGGAGAAGCACTTTGATAAACTGATTTGATCTTTACCGACTCAATGGAGGTCTCCGTATTTGTTCTCTCCGACAAAAAAGATCGCATTTTTTGCACTTCGTTCAAATAAGAGTTGTACCCGTACCTAATCCTAGTTAAGGCTCTGATAAAATGCTTGTTTCAGGCCCGATCGAGCTCTGTCCTTTATTTGTTCTCATGAATTGGTTTAGGAAAACAAATTCATTCTAACTTTCTTTCTTTTTCACTTACTTTTCAAATAAGTGTTTGCTAAGGGACTAGCAAAGTTTAAGTATAGGGGGTTGATGAATCCATGATTCATTAACTTTTCTGTCGCATTTTATCTTAAAACCCTAAACAAATGCATGTAAATATTCATTAATTTCCATCTTTTAACAAATCCTCAATCATGAATAAATAGTCACTTTTAACCGTCAAAATCATGTAAATAAATCAAGAACAAAGAAAAAGAACAAAGGGCAGATTGGATATATGTATATATATACAATATGACTTATAACTATAATTATAACTGTAAGGTATATTTATAGCCTAACCTCCGATACCAAGTCAGCATGGATTGGTCGACAAAACAAAAGTAGGGGGAGATAAGGAAAGAAAACTAAAAAATAAATTAAGTCACACTTAATACATCTTTCACTATTTATAAAATAAATAAAAAACGTCAAAGTTTTTAAATTAATTTTTATGTACATATTTTTCACCAAACTCTTTTCCTAATTATTTCTAAAAATGTATATAAAAATATAAAAATAAGTTAAAAATATTACCATGTACATATACCAAGAAACCCAGCATATAAATTATCAAAATCTCAACTTCCGAACATCATAACTTCTTCATACGAACTCCAATTTTACTCTACTCACCTTTAAAGTTCATAAAATAATATTCCCTAATTAATAAAGGCCGTTTCATCGAATTTGGAGTCCGTTTGCAAAAACTCAGTTTTGGGACCAAATGACAACGTGGTTTCTGGGCTATTTATTTTATGTAGAACACATTATTTACAGTTTTCTCAATTTTATAATTTCTAAATATTTTCATGATCTTGTAATTTCACCCTACTTTATTTCATAATTTTTGGAGCTTATTTATTATTTTAATAGAATAAAAAATCCTAAATTATAGGTAAAAATGAACTGTATAACTTATACCCATATTTATTAATATATGTAAATTAAGTTATTAAAATCCTTAAAAATTCCCACAATCCTTATTTATTATTTTAATAATTAAGAAAATATATAATTAATATTTTATTATTTATTTATTGAATTAAAAATCTAAAACCTATTTATATTTACATATTTATTAATATAATATTTATATTTTGAATAATATTTATTATTTATAAAAAGTAATTATTCCATAAATTAGATAATTAATTTATTTACATTTCTTGTAATTATACCTATTTAAAATAACGTTATTTATTATTTAATAATGAATTTACAAGAAGTTTTAGTATCTGGGCCAACCAGGTGCTGACACATGTCAGCACTTGGTTCATCTTCCTCAAAGAAGCTCAAACAGAATTTGCTCTGACCGGCCATCTTCGTCGCATTATCCAACGCATCTCTTAACTCCTTCCGATGATTTCAACCATTGGATCTCTTCATCTAACAACCTTCATCCACGGCCACCCTTGGATTTTACTTGGGGATCAATCAATCTCATTATATAAAACCCTAAAGAACCCCAATTCGCAACTAACTGTCTCAACCACCTGCAGCTCCAGCTCCAGTGGCCGATCCCTGACCTTCTCCACCTCGCTCTGCCTCGCATCGGTGGTGACAGCACCTGTAAGCGACCCCGCGTGGAAGAAGAAGCATCGGAGGAGGTTCTAAGGCTCTTGGCAGCCTTGCCGCCACAGCGCAGCGTTCAGCTCCGGCGAAGGTCGTCCGTCGAGCAAGTTACCAGAGGTAAATACACCTCTTCTCCCAAACCTATTCCTCCATCTTCTTCACTTTCATTCTCGATTCTCGTGCCTAAATTAGAGACGCTAATCGTGTAGTTAGATAGCCTAATCCTCTAGCTTAGACGCACACCTAAAATTAACTCTTAATTTGTTAGAAACCCATTCAAATCGTGTTGTCCTTTTTCCTAAGTTTTTGACGCAATTCACAGTTATTATGGAAATGTCACTTTTTGATCTTGCAAACTTAACTTGTTGGCCGATTTTATCGCAAATCGAGCATAGACATCTCTTATTTGCATATACTTCTTTAATCTTGAGCAACTTAGAGCTATTTGGAAGCTTCGATCATCACGAAAATCATCCTCAAAGAAGGGACGTCAGTCTTCATCAACCTTCAGGATCAACGAAACCGTCACCTTCTTCGAGAGTCCACCATTGCGCCGCACCATCTCCAGCCGCCATCTACCACGGGCGAGCTCGAGGGGTGGAGGAGCCACCCCTCTGGCCCCGCCGGAAAGCCAAAGTCTTCACCATCTGATCGTGATAAATCAGAGAAGACGCCCACATCGCCAGCATGCAGAACAACTTCAAGAACTTGAAGAACGCCAGGTCGCACAGCCTTGCGACACGTGGCGCACTCAGAATCGTTCGATCAACACCTCTCTGTTCTAATCCAGGACGTGCAAACTGAACCGGTGGAATATTTGCAACATAAGCCCAGAAAGACTTCCAGAATTTATCCTTGCTCCAAAGGTTTCCGGTAATTGCATTTAGGTCCCTCCGCATGGACCTAAATGTAAAACATCTTAGTTTTCTTTTATTTTAGTCCCTGTAAAGGACCCAGTTGCAATAATTTTTATAGTTTTTCTTGCGCTTATACCCCTAGGCTATAGGGGATTATTTTTGGACCCATTTTTAACCTCATTTTTCGTTGATTTTTTTAGTGTAGTTACGCAACTACCCCAGCAAGATTTTCAAGTACTTCTTTGTGTATTTTTCTCGTGTTTTCATCGTGTTTTAATTCTTCGAAAACCGACTCTATTTTGTTTTGTTTTCGTGTGTAGTTCGAGCCCATTGCTTGGCTTTTTACCTACTATACCATATCTTCTATTTTTACCTATATTCCACCTATTATATAATAAATAAATATTGTAAAAAATATCCCTTTTGAAAATTAAATAAAAATTGGAAAAGATTAAAATCAAATAAAAATTAAAAACAAAAACTCAATAAAAAGTGTTTCTTCCCTTTGATCGCTTTAAGAAGATATAAAAATAAATCACAAAAATATTTCCTTAAAAAATCAAAGCATTCTATTCTGCCTCCTTGAGTTCGACCCAGGCACACTTACCTGAATTAAAAAATAGTGTAGCTTTTCTTTAGAAAACCGAATTTGTTTGATCGGAGCTAGGATCCTTTTTGCGACTTTCTACATCGACAACTTTATTTTCTAAAAGCCGTAAATCGATCTGAGCGGTCGTTATCACTATCGTCTCATGACTTGAAGATGATTGACCGTACTCGACATGCCATGACTCTGGCATGCAATCCTAAGCTTAGTAATAGACATGTTCTATGGTCGTGGCCTAGTCATGAGTTCTATTTCCTCAGCTCTAACTCTCATAGGTTTGGTCAAAGGAAAAGTGGTCGTACTGGGGAAGAGAGACATCCTGAGTAGGGGATGGTTCGAACAGTGAATTATTCATTATAATAAGAAATCGTGTTTCTCTGTTAAATTCGATTATGCTAATATCCATCCTCGAATTTACATGCTCCATTGTTTCTACATAATATTCATTATGTATTGTGAGCGGTTCGTATCCAAAAGATTGGACCAAGGAAAGAGTGAGATGGTGAGGTGGAGTGAATGATGGTTGGGGAAGAACCGCCTCAAGGAGAGGGTTCTTCTAGAATGAGAATGGAGATGAAGAAGGTCGGGATTCAGTCATGTAAGAGCGGCCCATGGAGTATGGGTATGGAAACCAATATTTCGACATCTTCGAAAATGGAGTGAAATGATTGACGAACATTGGTATATGTATGAAAGTGCAATAAGCTTTGAACGCATGCAATTCAATACACAATGCAAACCCCAAAATTCACCAACTTCACAGAGTGAAGGTCACAAAAGTTCAGTCGGTTATCTTTTCAATTTTAAATTGGTGTAAACAATTTTTGAATCTGTTACACACTGGTGCAGTCTCATAGATTAGTTTGTATCTGAGTCAGCAGAACACACCAACTTTAACACAAGACTGCTTCTACTAAGGTCGGAGGCAAGTGCTTGCAGCAATAACATGACTTGAAAGTCAGTCCAAGCGCTTAGGGCACAAGTCCGTGGATTTTGGTTCTAATCCTTAGTGACAACATCCCCACCCATTCAAAGTCTGGAGGTATGTACCCGTGTACAAGGATGGCGTTGCTCTCATACAATCAATGATTTTCATTTTTATCCAGTTTTAATTAGTCAATAATGTTTAACAGTCCCCTGGTTTTATTAGGTTATCACTTTGAATTTGGGTGGAGATCAATACACGGTTACACGGAGATTCCAATTTTCTTTAATCATAAGTGAGTGAAATCGAGGGAGAATTGAAAAAGCCATGCAGTGGGAAACACAACGATGAATGCATAGTTAGAGATACTTATAGTGCTTCCTCGCAATATCCGTGCAGGATGCTAAATAAAATTGAAATTTCCTTAACAAAAATTTTTAATGCATGTACGGGTGCGAACCGCTAAATGCCCTATGTTAATTTGTCGATTTTATATCGTAGTCGAGCAATCAGGATCGATAAAAAATTAACCACATGAATAAATTATATATTAAGCAAGAAAATGTGGTTTTATGTATTTTTAACCTAGGCAAGCCCCAAGGTCGACTCAAGAAGGCAAAGGAACAACCTAAGATCTATTTAGGTTACTTAGAACACGATTTTCCAAATGAGTTTTTTTAATATTTTTTATGCAATATAAATGCAAATGCAAATGTGCACTTGAACTAGGCTATTAAGAAAACAACAACTTAGCCAAATTAATTTTAATATTTAATTAATCCAATTTAGCCAAATTATATTTTTCTTAGAAACCTAATCCAATTATGAATACATAATGTATTTTTTGGAATTTTTGGGTTTAAAATGCAACAATGAAAAATGCACACTTTTTATGGGCTTTTATGCTATTTTCATAAAAATAGAATGCAAAAATTATGAAATTTGTACTGGAAGTGAAACATGATGAAATGAAGCTACAATATTGGTTTTTTGAATATTCCTGATAAAATATGATTTTTTTTATTATTTTTAAGTGAAATAGAGTGATTGTGGTATTTAATTCCTAATAATTCCACAAAGTTAAATCATCAAGAGACCAATTTATCTCAAAAAGATATTTTAATGAGAAATCCAAAAAACTTATATTTTCGCAAAAAAATGAGTATAGATTATAAAAATCAATTACATAAATCACTCGAGAATTTATTTCAGGCACAAGACACATCCAATTTAAATAAAACTTAGAAACCAATTAATACACATTTCAACGCATCATTTCTATTTTTTCATAATTTTTGAAGCAACCATTAATTAAATAGGAATTTCAAATCACAAAGTAGGTAAAATATGCAACTTTTCACTAAATTAATTTTAGTTAGTTAATAATCGCTCATAAAAATCCAACTAAATAGCCGTAAGATATAGAATTAATTTCTCAATAAAATGATATTTTTAAATTAAAGAAGTGATGCCAAAGTAATGTCCAGAATAATGTGTAAATGGAAGGGTGTCCATGTAATACATAAATAAACACAACAAGCCAAATAATGCCTAAGGGCACTTTTGCAAATATAAAAACTTAACAGGAAGTCATTGCAATTTTTACAAAATAAAAAACAAGAAAAAGCTAGTGGAAACCTTCTTCCTCCCTACGTTGGTTGTTAGGTCGATGAGGTGGTTGGTGGCTAGGGAGCGTGGCGTGCGGGACACGAGAGTACGACATGGGCTCGTGACCACGCGAAGGGTGGTGCAGCCGTGCATGGGTGACGAATCCGATGTTCGCTGCGTTAAATGAGATGTGTATTATCGTTCGCTAAAAAAGATTTGTGGTTTCGTTGTAGGCGGCAATCGGAATCGGTCAAGAAAATAATCACAAATAATTATTCAATTTTTAATCTCGTGGTTTTATGTTTATTTTACTTGGGCAAGTCTCAAAGTTGAACACAAGGAGGCAAAGGAACAACCTAGAATTATGTCTATCAAAATTTTTCAAGGAGGTCTTTTTTGTAATTTTTAATGCAATTAAAGATGCATAATGTAATTTCAGCCTATTTTAGGGACTAAAATATAAATTACACTCAAACGATGTCCGAAAAATATGAAACTTGGCCAAGATGATAATTAGGACAAAATGGATGCACTGTAATTTTTTTGGAATTTTTGGATGCAATATGAAATTTTTTTATAAATTTTTAAATGCAAACAAAATGAATTTCAAGATTTAATTATAATAAATAATAAACCTAATTATATTCAAGGAATAAAATTATCTAAGATCTATCACTAGGTGATTGATCTCAGAAAAATCCTAAACCTCAAAAATACTAATTTCAATACCTATTAAAAATCAAACATTGAAATGTGTAAAATGATTTTTACAGGGCAATCTATGTATGCAAATGCAATTCTTTTTGGGCACAATGTCAAGCACAATTAATTCTATAATATGTGATTTTTTGGGAATTTTTAGAGCAACGGTTAATCAAAGGCAAATTTCAGAGCACAAGATGGGCAAATTATGTAATTTTCCATAGAATAATTAATTATTAATTAACCATCAATCACAAAAATATCCACAATATGTCAAAATGTAGAGAATTAATTGAGAAACATCCTATTGTTTTTGGATAAATAAAATAATGTCATGTAGAAGTTTAAAATCATTGGGGAATACAGGGGTATAACTGCAATAAATAAATAAAATAAAATAAAATAATAAATGCAGTAGGGGACTTAGATGTAATTACCAATAACCATGGGGCAAGAGTGCAAAATTTCCACCAAGTCACGTGCCAAGCACGTGACCAGGTAGGTGGGGGCCTGCTTGCAATATGGAGGATCTCCTGGGGGTTTCGTGCAATTTGCCTAGTGGGCACGTGCAAGGCATGTGACCCCGGGGTACTCCTGCTGACGTATTGCTGGCGTCCCCCCCCCCCCCCCCGCGACGCACGTGCCTCGCACGTGCGTGGGGGGTCTCGGGCTTGACCTGGTCGGCGGTGTTGTAGAGGCGGATGAGACCCGGTGGGATGGCGGAGGGGCGAAAGGGCCTCCGGTGGAGTCGATGGTGTTATTGAGGAGGTTCGGCAACCTTGTGAGGCGGAGGAGGCCCGGTCCAAGGCGGAGCTCCGACTGATGGACTGCGGCGAAGGGGAGTGTGAACCTGATGAGTGCCTGGAGCGCCTGGAGGAGTTTGAAGCTCGAAGGTCAAAGGGAGTTGCATCGTTGTCGGTGAAGGAAGCTGACGTTGCGGAGGTGGCGGCGGTCGTTGGCTCGACAGATCACGGCCGGAACAGAGCAGCGGGCGTATGACGCTTGGGCTGCAGGCGAAGCACGGCGAGGCGCTTCGGGTCTCGCCGATTGAAGGGGGACGGTCTGTCACCCCAGCAACCGTGATTATGCAGATCGGCGGATGAAGGTGGTTGGGGCGGCGATGAATCTTTTATATGCGAGGAGCGGCGGTCTGAGATTGGAAGAGTATCGCTGGTGATTCGATTGGACTGATTGAAGGTGAAGATCGGCAGGCGACGAGATCCGGGATGGGAAGATTTGGAGATCGATTTGACGAAGAAGGAAGGTCCTAGGCGATCGGGGATGACGCGGGATTTGCGGGGAGGCGGCGAAGCTCGAGGATATCGGTGGAGATCAGAGATGAGGCGGCGGTGGCCCGAACATCGGCGATGATTGTGGGGAAGCGGTGCTTCCAAAGGGGAAAGGCGATCTGGGGCGGAAGGCCACCGGCCGTCCGATCGGCTGAGATCGGACGGTCGTTATCGTGACACGTGGCGGCCGATGGGTAAAGGGCGCGGGGCAGCACGTGCCACGAACGTGCGGTGTCTTCTTTTAAATTTTTTTTATAAAAATGAAATAATAATAAATACAAAAATGGGTGACACGTGGCGGCTCCAGGAGCTGCCACGTGTCGGTACCACAAAAATCAGAAAAATTAAATACCTTGTAAAATCAAAAATAATTAGCAAATTATCTCGAATCAAAAAAGTTTCTTCAAGGAAATTGCTCATCTTGATGAGATCTACAACTTTCATGAAACATCAAAATCAAAATCGATCAAATGCACAAAGTGAATTTTTGGGGTATCCCATGTACATAGAATATCTTGATTTTTGGGTTTTATAATTTTTATGCCATTTTTAAACCAGATAAAAATCCGAAAAAAATGTGATAAAATCAGAAATAAATATTTACACATTAATCTATTTTTTTGGATTTTTATTAGTTAAGAAAAAGAAGAGATAAAATAAAACAAGAAGAAGACCAATATTGTACATTTGGTTAGTGAAGACTTGTACTAAATTTGTTTCTTTGATTTCAAGCTCAATTTGGATTTGGATTTTTGCGTATTTTAATAAAACTTTCATCAAAGAAGACAAATGAAAAAGATATGAACTAATATAGATTAAATATGTACATAAAATACTAGGTCAAAAACCGCTAAAATACAAAATGTACAAAAAGGGCCCAAAACCCAACTTTCACATATGAGCTCCGAATCACTTGAACTTAGTCTTGTTTTGAAGGTAATTGAATGTACATTAGTTCAAAAGTGAGTAGGATTAAAACGGACACTATATGAGGAAGATATGAGGTTTTTAGTCTGGAAATTCTGAAACTTAGGTTTGGGTTTTTGGCCCACTTATTTGGGTTGGGTTATTTTTTTATATTTTTCATTTATTCTTGTTAGTGATATGTACACAGTGGAGGTTGTTTTGGTTCATTCGGAGTTAGCATGAATGAGTTAAAAATCTGAGAAGTTAGGCTATTTACAGGTCAATTTTGGCTCGGATTTTTAGCTTCTTATTTTGTGCAGAAATTAGTGCTAAAATGCAATTCTTATGAAAACATGCATGAATACTAATTATGCAGAATAAATGCAGAAATGCTAATGATTTTGAGGGATTTGAGCTTAATAAATGAGATTTAGAGTGATGAATCTGAGATTCATCATCCCCCTATACTTAAACCATGCTCGTCCCTGAGCATCAAAAAAAATGTCATGAGGTGAAATGAGATTGGGTTCTATACCAAGATCATGAGATGAAGGTGGAAATGAATCTAAACCCAACCTTTGGATTAATAGTGTGGTGGAACTTCTGTGAGACTTAAAATTTCAAAATCAACAGCCTTCAAGTTCTATACATCATTGTCACAGTTTCGGCTCAGAAGTCATCTTAGATCAATCCTCTTCCCAAAGCATACCCTATAAACATTGAACAATCGACTCATGTCTGTGAAAGGTTTTAGCTCTTCCCATCCAGAATGTCGGACTACTGCGCAAACCTCCTCTCCAGTAACTCGTCCTAGGAGAGTCAGGTATTTCCTTCTAAGGTCTGCCGCGATGTGTTCACAATCGAATTGGGGGAAAATATAGAAGAGGGGGAAAGAACTGGAGGGTGGCCAGTGTAGTCACCTCTCCTTGTGAAGATGGACAATGTAGCCGAGTCTCCACCAAGATCTGCAGGTTTTCTTGAAGCTTGGACCTTTTTGGTCAGATATTTATTTGGTAGAATGCTTCTTTTTATTTAGAATTTTTGATAGTTGTGCTTGGATCTTGTTGTGCCCCTACGGATATAGAATCTTTTTTCCGTACATGTTTTGGGGTCTTAGAAAAAATTGTGCACAACCGTCTATCCCTTTTCCGAAGCTTTATTTCAACCCGTACTCTGGTCTTTAGATTTCCCCGTTACCAGAAAAGGAACTCACACAGTCTTCCAACATCCCGTCTGAGTTGAACTAAGTGCATAGTGCAAGAGTACAAATTAATTCCCTATTCCAGAGTTGTACCCAGAATAAAGAGACCAGGTTAGACAGTAAGAGTCAAACGTTGCACATTATCATGTAGAACTTAAAGAATTTAGTCAAAGACCTGAAATTTCTAAAATCCTATTTCTCGGTGAAGTTCCTCTGAAAATTAGGTGGATTAAGGTCAAGTTCAGACCACTCTCGTTTTCTGCTCATAACTCAGTTCAGAACCCAAAGACTTTTCACAAATGCAAAATGCATGAACTGTTGGATGAAGTGTAGGTGTGTGAAATGCAGACACATTTTTTTTGGATTTTTTATACAAGGGATTTTTGGTTTTTTATGCAAAAATTAATAAGAAGCCATTTTTCTTTTTTCAAAAATTTGGGTTGGACGCAGTTAGCGTTAGTAGAAAAAACCTCTTCTTTTTTTGTTTTTTTTTGTTTTTTTTCAAGTTAGTTACCCACCCCCGTAAATACATATTGACTTACACGAAAGTACGAGATATGGGTAAAATATATACACAGTATATATACAGACCCCCCTATACTTAGCGAGTGTTGTGTCCTCAGAGCACAAGAAGGGTAAAGAAGACATAGCTCGTGCTAAGCGTAAGAGAGTAAAAAGGAAAAGAAAAAGAATAGGATATACAGGTCCGCTCCCCTATACTTAGACTGTGAACAGTCTAAGTATAGAAGAAGAGCGAAAAAATGAAGTGGTTGGAATATGTGGATGAAGAGAGTATATACAGGTGGGCGTCGGTCCCCCCTATACTTAGGCTCTGGTCAGCCTAAGTATAGAAGAAGGGTGGAAATGGAGTGATCGTGAGAAGGAGTGTGATGGGGAGATAGGAGAAGGATGGTATACACAGATGGCATCGGTCCCCCCCTATACTTAGGCATTGGCCTAAATAGAGGAAGAAGCTGTACAAGGAGACCGATGTGGTCGGGAGGGAGGGTGGATATCCGATTATTAAGACGGTTTTCGACTGATCTTTTTGTGAGCCTGCGGTGGGAGATCGTAATGACGAGACGGAGATGAAGCATATGATTCCCAACTATTTTCGGTGTCATCCTCAGAAAAATCATGATGGACAGTAGATGAAGCGTATGAGTCAGATGAAAGGTAGCCATCATCAGAGTTATCCTCAGAGGAATAGTATTTGAAAGTGGACACACTCCAGATATTCATGTCTTTTTGTTTCTTCAGTTGTTTCCTCAGAATTCGTTCCTTCTTGGGGTCAAGCGGTTTGTCCTCGGATGAATACTCAGAAGCACTGGTCTCGGTCAGCTTATACGAAAGAATTCCAGTGTACTTGAAGATGGCAGGAGCATCAGCTTTGGATGAATAGTATTTAGGAATGGGAGTTGTCCAACGAGAATCGAGTGTTGGATCCTTGCGAAGATATGGCTTTAGAGTTGTCGAACAGACTTCACTCATGTAGACTACCTTTTCTGGACCTGATGAGGGATTATCAACTGATTCCTCTTCCAAAAGGTCAAAGGTGACTTTCTTTTCCTTGTTTCGTGAAGGTGTCGGTTCACTTGAGTATCCAGATGAATAGACATTGGAATTTTTCTCCTTGGTCGGTGTTTGGCCTACGTGTTTGTTCTTAACCTTCTGAATGTTGGTGCACTCTCGATTTGGGATAATTTGGTCAAGATATTCAGAGTAGATTGCCTCTGGGTGCGACCATGCATATGTCTCAAGATCGTAGAAGAAGGATTTGTCTATTTTGAGATCCATGGGAATTGAAATACTGGGAAGAGTCTCTGCACATTTATTCTCAATTGATTTGACATTGAAGCATTCTTGTGTCAAGTTGATGTGATCCATGTAGTCAGAATAGGATGACCTAGTGTCTGCCCATGCGTAAGTCTCCGGATCATATGATTCATATACTCGATTCTCCATGGTGACTACAACTGGGAATGGGACAGGGGGAGATTCTCTAAAGCAATAGTCTCATCAACAACCGCTATCTCAAGTATAGTAGCGGAGTAGGGCTCTTCTACCACTTCATGGTTACGGTTGTCGGGGACTTCGTGGGTTGCCTCAGAAATTCGTGGTTCCTCAAAGATTGGGTCAGATCGAAGTGCTTCTAGTGTTGTAAAATTGATTTCCCGAGTCTCACAATCAATAATTGCGTTAGCCAATGCTAAGAATGGCTTTCTGAGGATAATTAGAGATTGGGTGAATTCTCCTTGATGCTCAATATCAATGATCGTGAATTCTACTTTGATCGGAGCACCTTGGAATATCATGATGACGGAAATGATTCCACTCAACCGCTTTATCGATCGGTCAACCAATTGAGCAATCTCTCGTATTTTTCTGATCGGTCCGAGCTTGAGTTCGTGAAATACAGAGGTCGGGAGGATATTGATTGGTGAATCGTCATCAATCCGAGCATGGGTGAAAATTGTGTCTTTCATTATGCAGTCAAATCTGAGCAACCGCTTCACTATGCGGCTCTTGTTTTTTCTCCTCAACACCAAGGAGGAGGCCATTGACAAGATATATATTTCAGTCTTTGTCCGTTTCCTGCCCGACTTTTTAATCATTAATGTATCCATTACAAATCCTTTAAGGTCGGGGAAGTGTTCAATGGCCTTTATAAAGGGAAGTTCAAAAATCAATCTTTTCTCCAGTGCTTCCCGTACAGCCGGATCCAAATTCCTTAGATCTTCTCCAGTCTCAATTTTTATGAATTTTTTTTCGATTTTGTTGTGTTTTTTAATATTCCCATTTTTTGGTATTTTCTATGTGGTATGGTGATGTGGTGTGTTCCTCAGATGAGCAGGGGTTCTGATGTTCAGAGTAAGATTCAGAGGCATAGTCATTTCTAGGGGAATAATATGCAGAAGTGTCGCTGTCAGAATTGTCCCTAGGGTCCTGAATATCCTCAAAATTTTCAATCTTAGATCCAATCATTTCCTCATTCCTTTTAATGTCCGAACCACCAGAGATTGAAATTAATTGATCGGTGAATTTTCGAAATCTATCCTCCATACAATCAAATTTATTTATCCTCGATATATCATCCTTCAAAATCTTTTCATGACTTATTATGGGAGCAGTCGGGGTTCCACTTTCTTGTATGTGTTAGGAGAAGAGTCTCTCGGAATATCCGACATATGATCGTAATTTTCTGAAATATCTCCTCAATAATTATGGAAGGCGGGTGCTCATATGGTCCAGGTATGTGGAGTACGTCCGAGTAGAGTTCAATCCTTTGATCATGATTGGTCAGATCTTGATACTGTAGAGTCAGCATACAAGGTTTATGTGTTTTAATGTGGTTAGTCCAGTCCTCTGTACAAGTATCATATCTGAAGAGGGGGTTGTCATGGTCGATCCAAGATGATGATTGTTCATTTATGATCGGGAGATGTGAAGAAGTGTTGTGAAAACCCCGAAAACAGAACATGGACTAAAATGCAAAACCCAGCTGGATTTGGGCTTAATTGCAAATCTGCTTTTATTGCAGGGTTCAAAAAATTTATTTTAGTAGTCCATTGCGTAGGGCTCGTCGATAGATTTCCAACGAGTCTAAGAATGCGAAAATCCTAGTTCGGGAGCTCGAGTTACGGCCATTTTAGTGAGAGGGGGTCCAGGCATATAAGGATCCAGACCCGGATCCGAATCTGAGTCCCAACCCATATACCCAGCCCTCCCCCTTCGTGAAACTCGCCTAGAACGCCCATGCCCTTATTCCTTCGACCTCCAGCCCTCCCCTCCTCCATTCCTCTTTCCTCTCCTTCACCAAGGGTCGCCGGAACACCTCGGATCGACGACCCGAAGCCGTGCTCGCATAGAGAATGTATGGTACCTTTCCTCTTGCTGTGGTTCCACACGATTTCGACCTATATGCTTCGAATACTAAAGGGCCTTAGGATCTGATCTCTGTATTCAAATCCATCACTTTTCTCTCGATGATGCCTTCTGATATTCTTAATCTACATCTGATTCATCATAGTGCGAGTTGGTACTTAGAGATATTAGTTCCCATTTATTATATGTTCATAGATATCATGATGAAACGTCCACTGATGAATGGGTTAATGGGCATAGCAACCTGGTGTCATGTCTGGTTTAAGTTCTGAAGGAACAGTTTCAGTATTGGTTTTGCTCCGCTGATGGTCGAATCAACACCTATCTCAGTAAGCACAAGAAGTAAACTCGTTAATACTATGTTTCTACTGCTTGTTGTTTAGTCACGGAGTACTTATATACAATTCGTATATTTTTATTATGTCAATGCATGGCTCATATTTCATTCCAGATGCAACACTCGACATGTCCAACGAGGGCTTATTATTAGGTATGATTAGAAAATATGCTTATCTTATAAAATGGCAAAAAAATTCAACTAAGTTTCATGCGTCTGAAATTTTTTTGTTGGAGTTGTTCTCCTGCCAACATGGGGTTCTCAGGTTACCCCGTGGGTGTTGTTTTTTCAAGAAACGAGGGATTCATCTTTGCCCCTTTTATTAATTTCGTGAAGTGGGGGCTAGGGAAAGCCTGATTATCATTCCTGATCATTTATTCATGTTACACCAGAACATATGATGATGTGTGTATAGTCAGTGCTGAAATATAGTTTGTAAAAGAAAATTTATCTTGAGCATCATTAAAAATTGAATTCCGTCAGTGTTGTTTCATCAATCGCCATGTACCAAAGAAGATTCCATAAATTCTAACATTATGGATACTCTTTTGGCCCTAGTTGTGGGTGACATTTAGTTTAAACCAGAATGCATACTTCGATTCCAGTATTGTGTAATATGAATTTCCAGTATCGTCAGATATCTGTTTACCCATTTGCTTTTGGGTTCTTGGTACTACCACATATATGTTAGATCAATCGACAGCTTTTATTCCAGCAATAGCCATATTGTTTCAATACAGTTGTTGCGCACATCACACAACCTCACATAATTAGATAATTCATGACACCCTTTTTGGTTCTTCCATGAGAATAATTATAGTAAGAGCACACATTAATTATGTTTATAGTTATCCTAGTTATCATATTAGGCCTAAATTTCAAATGTATGTATCATTGGATTTTGAATATTAAACTCGAGAGTTGATCCCTATTGAATGTTAAGTGCAGTGGCAAACCATCAACGAAGATGTATGAATGGTTGTACAATTGACCAGATCTAAACAATTTATAGGATTATACACCGACTATCTGTGTGAGTTGACTCTACAGTAATCACACTTATTTATGCCTTTCAATTCTAGTTCATTGCAGGTTATCTGAATCTCAACATGATTTTTATACTTACAACCAACAATCATTGTAGCAGATGTTGGGAATCTAATGAATATATCATTGGGCCAACGATACAAATTCTCAACACTCCACTAGGGATGAATACAAAATTGTGAGAATCATTCTATGTTTCACGGTAGTCAGGTAGATGGAGTTAGGTGCTACAAGGGATTGGGCATGCACCCTTGGGGCCTCGGGTAGAAGTCTAGATGACCACGATCCCAACTGCTACTGTAGCTGCGATGGTTGGGGGACATGTTGCTTGGCACACCGAGAATCTGACGGTGTTGGCCTCGGCACTTGCGTGCTCTTGCCCGGTGCTCGAGCGCGGGTCAAGTAGTCATGGTTTGTTGGTTAGTGTTTCGCTTGTCACTTAGAGTTAACACTCGTGTACGGGCCAATGTAAGCCACATTGGTTGGTATTCCGAGTGAGAGCACTAAGAGGGGAGTTTCGGGAAATATGATTAATGAAGTTGGGAATGTGACGTGAACTTCTTGTGCATAAGGAGGACTGGGCTAGTCGCGAAGATTCACGGGTTGGAATCTAAATTTGTGAATTGGAAGTATCATTGCGAAGTAAAGCTAAGAGGACGTGTTGGGAACTTAGTTATGATACATTGTACCCTACCGCTTGCCTACGGAGGCACCCCAACCCTAAGGTATTTTCTTTTACCTTAGAGTCATAGTGTGCGGTCTCATCTAGACCAAGACCACAGACTATCCATGAAGCTCGGTTACTTATATCCATATCCAGATCAAATAATAATAATAAAGATGTAATTCTTGTGAGATCAATTATCCAGTTCCTTTCTCTTTTGCACACATTTGAATTATATGTTGCTTGTTATTGTATAGTTGTTTAAATCGTATCGAGCAACTTTGCTCATAACGTACCTACGTGTGGATCCGCAGGTTCGCAACATTGACTAGTTGGAGGCACCATCCTTTTGTGCAACTTCACGACACTTTTTGTAGTACAGTTGTTGGTAGTAGTTTTACTATCCCTCTTCATTTGTAGTATTTTGTTGAGAGACATGGCATGTAATTATAATGGTGGACACCTATTTTTATGCTTACATGTATATTTTTTTGTGGACATGGAAATGATCAATGGAATGTAATGGAATATGTATATGCAATGAATGGAATATGGAATGTGAACAGGTTGAATGAGAAGCAAAAGTTTAAATTAATGTGCATGTTGTTATTTTTCCCATGTTGTTACGTATGTCAAGTATTCGAATGTGGAAATGTGTATGCGTGGAAATGGTTTGTCGAGTACCCATATCCTAGGGGTGTCTCAAGTGTTGAGTTCGATAATGTGGTTATAATCTCCCATGAATGATGAATTGACATTTACCGAATATGAAGGGTGAATTGTATGATTGGAGTAGAGAGGATTGATATATGAAGAAATGGAGACCTCAGTCGGTTGTTGGTTTGTATGATCCGAATACAAAGGGTTATAATTCATGGAGTAGATCGGATTTTTAAAGAGTGATGGATCTATTGATGGTTGAGAGTCTCTTGTTGAAGTTGGAGGAGGTGTTTTGGGTCTAACCGATACGAATTCATTTTCATAGTATATCTCTGATGGATTCTTGTATAAATGTTCAACCATTTTTGAAAGAGCTAAAAGGAATTATGGGTTGGGTCTGCAATGATTTTTATGATCTGGATCTAGAGAGTTTTTGGACAGAAATTCCATGATAAGGTTTAGATCAAGAAAGGAGAGAGATGATTGCACAGGATAGTCAAAAGAAATTTTATCAAATGTGCGACTTTTGATCTTTGATATCGGTTCACGCACACCAATGCAAACACAAATCAAACCCCGGGTTCTCCAACTCACACAATAAAGCTGTAAGAGTTCGACTAATATCTCTTCAATTTTAATTGGCGATAAGATAATCTTGGAAAAAATTTAGCGAGTTGTTAGGTGCCGGAAACTTTCGTAATGACTGACCGGAATTCTTACGACTAGTTGTACCTACTTTCAGCCAGTATGGGTGTAAGTACTGACTGTAGAACGGCTACCCGTGTTACTTGAGGACAGAGCCTTACGCGGTGTCCTCTAAACCACCCACTCTGCTAAGGAAATCCGGATCGTTTACTTGCTACCCATAGATCCTCACTGAGAAGTAGCTAATCGTTTTTGGTAGAATCAGTAGTCAATGTGAAAATCCAGGTTTGGACTCTAGCCTTAAGTGTCGTCTCTCGCTCACTCAAAAAAAATAAAAGAATCCAAGGTCGGGGTTGCTCTCCCACAAAAATTCTTGATTTTATGGATTAATTTGAAATCACTTATATTTAGCAGTCGTAATTTTAATTAGGCGATCACTGAAGAATTAAGTGAGCAGAAATACACGTCTACCATCCAGTCCCAATTTCCTTTTAAAATTATGTGACAAAACAAGAGGGAGAAATTCGGGAAAAGCTGATGCATGTGAAAAACTATGATGTATGCTCAGTTAGAAGACTTACAGTGAATCTTCGCAATCTCCATGTGGGATGCAATACAGAAATTGAAATTGAATCTATATGGATGAAAGCCGATGGAAAACCGCACCTACTAGAAAGTTCTCTTAACGGGAAGAATTGAGTTAAAATTTGGCTAAATTGTGCGATCTATGCATGCCTCAATTATAGTGAAGTGTGGCCTTAGGCCCTACGAGTACAATCAAAAATTAAAATGCTCTGAGAGCCTTCTGTGCAGGCCTATCCTAATCGCCACTAAAATCGGGCCCCACCCTCACCGGAGAGTGAAACAGGCCACGACATACCACAGAAGAAAGTTAGAGGTCTTTTACACACGCGAGAGCCCAAACGAATACCGCTATAAATGAGCAATTAATTAAAGAAATTAAAAAGTTACAGAAATTAAAATCCTATACTCTATGCTCTCTCATGACTCGAGTCGATCTTAAATTAGTTCCAGTTTTTTCAGAAGTCGGTGAAGATGCGTCGGTTCCAGAAAAACTGCTCCACGTATGCCGGGTACCTCGTAAGAAAAATAAGAGATATTTATGTAAGAGAGTGACTCAAAAATAAATCAAAAATAAGAAAAATGAATGCTGAAAATAAAATAAAATAAATGCAAGGAAAAGAAATGAGATTTATAATGAGAAATTCGGGGGTCAGACTATCCGAATATGGAAAACCGAACGAAAATTTTCAAAACACAAAACTAAGATGTTTGCCTCCCCGGCAACGGCGCCATCTGACGAATCCGATATTCGTTGTGTTAAATGAGATGTGTATTATCATTCGCTAAAAAAAGATTTGTTGTTTCATTGTAGGCGGCAATCGGAATCGGTCAAGAAAATAACCACAAATAATTATTCAATTTTTAATCTTGTGGTTTTATGTTTATTTTACTTGGGCAAGTCCCAAGGTCGAACACAAGGAGGCAAAGGAACAACCTAGAATTATGTCTATCAAAATTTTCCGAGGCGGTCTTTTTTTGTAATTTTGTAATGCAATTAAAGATGCATAATGCAATTTCGGCCTATTTCAGGGACTAAAATGTAAATTATATACAAACGATGTCCGAAAAATATGAAACTTGGTCGAGATGATAATTAGACAAAATGGATGCATTGTATTTTTTTGGAACTTTTGGATGCAATATGAATTTTTTATGAATTTTTAAATGTAAATAAAATGAATTTCAAGATTTAATTATAATAAATATTAAACCAAATTATTTTCAAGGAGCAAAATTATCTAAGATTTATCACTAGGTGATTGATCTCAGGAAAATCCTAAACATCAAAAATACTAGTTTTAATACCTATTAAAATCGAACACTAAAATGTGCAAAATGATTTTTACAGGGCAATCTATGCATGTAAATGCAATTCTTTTTGGGTACAATGTCAAGCACAATTAATTCTACAATATGTGATTTTTCGGGAATTTTTAGAGTAACGGTTAATCAAAGGCAAATTTCAGAGCACAAGATGGGCAAATTATGCAATTTTCCACAGAATAATTAATTATTAATTAACCATCAATCACAAAAATATCCACAATATGTCAAAATGTAGAGAATTAATTGAGTAACATCAGGCTTATTTTGGATAAACAAAATAATGTCATGTAGATGTCTAAAACCATTGGGGAATACAGGGGTATAACTGCAATAAATAAATAAAATAAATATAAAAATAAATGCAGTGGGGGGACTTAGATGTAATTACCAATAACCAGGGGGCAAGAGTGCAAATATGCCATCAGGTCACGTGCCAGGCACGTGACCTGGTAGGTGGGGGCCTGCGTGCAATATGGAGGATCTCCTAGGGGGTTTCGTGCAATTTGCCCAGTAGGCACGTGCAAGGCACGTGACCCCGGGGTACTCCTACTGACGTAATGCTGACACCCCCCCCCCCGGACGCACGTGCCTCGCACGTGCATGGGGTGTCTCGGGCTTGACCCGGCCGGCGGTGTTGTAGAGGCGGAGGAGACCTGGCGGGACGACGGAGGGGCCTCCAGTGGAGTCGGTGGTGTTATTGAGGAGGTCCGGCAACCTTGTGAGGTGGAGGAGGCCCGGTCCAAGGCGGAACTTCAGCTACTGCGGCGAAAGGGAATGTGAACCCGATGGGTGCCTGGAGCGCTGGGAGGAGTTTGAAGCTCGAAGGTCGAAGGGAGTTGCAGCGTTGTCGGTGAAGGAAGCTGACATTGCGGAGGTGGCGGCAGTCGTTGGCTCGACAACTCACGGCCGGAGCAGAGCAGCAGGCGGATGACGCTCGGGCTGCAAGCGAAGCACGGCGAGGTGCTTCGGATCTCACCGATTGAAGGGGGCCGGTCTGTCACCCCGGCAACCTTGATTATGCAGATCGACGGATGAAGGTGGTTGGGGCGTAATGGACCTGTGATCTACCCTTTTTAATAGTGTCGAATTGACGGTTTCGCTGCAATCGGATAAATCCGGATCGATCAAAAAATAATCGCACAAATCTATTAATCGTCTAATGAAATTAAGCGTGCGGTTTTATGTTTGTTTACCCTGAGCAAGCCCCCCCAGGGTCGACTCAAGGAGGCAAAGGAACAACTTGAGATCAAGTTAGAGGTATTAGATTGTGGTTTTCCTAGTGAGATTTTTTGGTATTTTTAACGCAATAAAAATGCAGATGCACTGATGCGGATGAACTAGGTTATTAAGAAAATCAACAACTTAACCAAATTTAATTTGAATGTGAAATTAGATCAAATCGACCAAATTGTATTTTTCCTGTAAACCTAATTCAATGATTAATGCAACACGGATTTTTTTGGAATTTTTGGATTTAAAATGCACAAATGAAAAATGCAAACTTTTTTGGGATTTTTATGCAATTTTTCATGCAAATGATATGCAAAAATTATGAAATTTTTACTTGAAGTTAAATATAATGAAATAAAGCTATACTAATATTTTTGGAATTTTCTGACTCTTTATGATTTGTTTATGATTTTTTTACTGAAAACAGAATGACTATGAGTATTTAATTTCTACTTAATCCACGAAATCAAATTATCCAGAGAACTATTTATCTCAAATAGATATTGTAATCAGGAATCCAGAAGAGTTGAAATTTTTCAGAAATATTATTCATGGATTTAATAAAAAATCAATTACAGAAATCACCCTACAATTTATTTTATGTAATCGACAATTCTAAATAGGGTGAAATTTGAACTTTAATTAAATCACAATTAGATGCATCATCTACAATTTTTTCATAATTTTTAGAGCAATAAATATGGCTGTAGAAATTTCAGAGCTTAAATGGGTAAAATATAACTGATTTTCAATCTCCGAATTTTAATAAATAATCAGATGCTCACAAAAATGTAAATAAATAGCCACGAGATAAAGAATTAGTTGCTTATCAATGTGATATTTTTTTTGATAAAAATGATGTAAAAATACCGTCCAAATTAATACTCAAAGCCAAGGGTCTCTTTGCAATGCGAAATGAAAGCTGAATGAATTGAAATGTGAACAGAGACTGTTTTGCAAATGAAAAGATATGATGGACTAAGTATGCAATATTTCCATAAAAAAAGAATAAAATAAAAAATTGACCTTATGTGGGTTCCAAGAATGGAACCCACCCTTTCCACTTCCCACGCTAGGGCAAGAGGGCGTGGACGGCGTGGTTGATGAGGGCGGCTTATGGGCGGCGGCCGTCGCGCGGCCACGCGTGGGCGGCATCCACGTGCGGGAGGTGGTCGGTGAGGGCACAACCGCGGGAGGACGAGGAGGCAGCGGCGCCTATCGAGCGGGGGAGGCAGCCACGCGTCGCGGCGTGGAGCGGCGCCGCGCGAGGATGAAGAGAAGGCAGCGGCCGCGGTGGCGGAGGCTGCTCCTGGAGCCGCACTGCGGAGGCACGCTCGCGCGGAGTGCGGTGGTGCGACCGAGATGGCGGGGGCGTCTGGTTGCACAGCCGGAGGGCGGCGCGAGGTTGAGGAGCGCCGGGGGCGACGGACGACATGCCGGCGGTGCGGGGAGACGCGCCTGGGTTGCTGCTCCAGGAGGGTATGAGCAGTGACGAGGGCGGCGGCGGCGTCGGGTGAGGGCGGTGGAGCGCGCGGGGACGGAGCGCCGGGAGTGGGTGGCTAGGCACGCACGCGGCTCTGACCGAGGGCTGGAGCACGGCCACCAACCGCCAGCATTGGGCGACCGCTGCGCGAGGGCTGCGTGCGCGGAAGGTGGTGGCCTGCATGTGGGGACGTCCCAGCGGGGGCGCTGGCCGGCGGTGAATGGTCGTGAAGGCTGGAGGCACAGAGGCGACAACCTGCTGCTGCCCTTGTTTTTTTTTAATTATTTTTTTTATTTTTTTGGGTAATTTCTTAAACAGGAAATAAGATGCAGAAATGATGGTGATTGTGATTGTATGCAAGGGTGATGATGTAAGAAAAATACGATGATAATGATGATGGTGGTGAATGAAAATATTTTGGTGGAGATAAAAATGTGGTGATTGTGGTGTGGTGATCGTGATGATGGTGGTGGAGTGATTTTTATGTGATGATGATAAAACAACAAGAAAATTTGTTAGATAAAATGAAATGACATGAGGAAGATAGAGTTACTTACATGTGATTCGCCGAAAGTGGAGCCACGGTGTGCGGCTTCCGTCGTCGTGGCCTCGATCCGATTTGGCGATCGAAAATCGAAGAAGCTCCGTGAGCTTGGCTGGCAGCTCACTACGCGGAGATTAACTGCGGATCTCGCCTTGAGGTCGTCGTCGCTCGACTCGTCTCTTATAGCTGTCACCTGAAGGTTAAAGGGGCTCGACCTCACTTCTCTCGAAAACGGCGGATGAAAAAAAATGGTGGAGGATGATAGGAGTAAAAAGGGAGAGGAGAGGGAAGTTGGAGAAGAAGTGGGGAGAATGGAGTAGTGGGGAGAGTGGTGACTTGGAGTGGAAGACAAGTAAGGAGGAAGAAGTAAAAAGGAAAAAAAGAAATAAAATAATAAAGTAATATAGTAGGCTACTAATAATAATTAAAATAAGAATAAAATAATAATAATAAATCCGAAAATAATAAAATAAATCCGAAAATAATAAAAAAATGGGGTGACATGTGGCAGCTCCAGGAGCTGCCACATGTCGCTCCTAGAAAATTCAAAAATTAAATGTAAAGGAAAATCGAAAAGAAATAACAAAAGGAATCAAATCAAAAAGTGGTCAACACGAAAGTTGCTCGTCTCGACGAGATCTGCAATTTTTGTGAAGGGTCAAAAATCAAAGAAGACAACTGTACAAAATGTAATTTTGGGTGGTACCTGATTTAGCAGAAATTCACGGGGTCTAAATAGTGTCTCGCACAAGGCGGAGACAACCGTCGCTGTGCCGGCCCGCAATGAATCTCAGCTAAGATCAACAATTAACCCACACTCAATCAATCAAACAATGACAAGCAGATGTGAAGTTAAAATTTATTTTTAACTCTACATAAATGATGTATAGAAGCAAGTACGTAGAGAGTTCGAACACAGGGAACAAGGCAGGGTAGATCCACAAGTGTGTGTGTGTGTGTGTGTGTGTGTGTGTGTGAAATGTTGTCTACACTAATGCAAATATATATTTTTTGTGGGTTTTTAATTTTTAATATTTTTAATTTTTATTTTTTTTTAATTTTTAATTTTGTATTTTGATTTTTACTTTTCTGATTTTATATTCTCTTTTTATATTTTATATATATTTTTTCTTTTTTTATATTGGAATATATATAAAGACTATACGAAAAAAGGAGATAGAATATTTATAAAAATACGCAAAAATGCTCAAAAATTCAAAAATAAAATATTTTTGGTCTTTTATGATTTTTTACTATTTTTGTGATTTTTGGGTATTTTTCAAAATATTTTTGGTATTTTTAAAAAGGCAAAATAAAGGAAAACAAGGAATAAATCACTGGCTGAAGGAAAAATAGGAATGAAAAATATCAAACAGCCACAAAATTTTTCCAAACTAATTTTAAAATAAAGAGAATAAAATGGGGAAAATACAGAACCTGAGTTTGTGTTTTTCTGATTTTTCTACTATTTTTTTAGATTTTTTGGAAGTTTTTAGGTATTTTCTAAATTTTTAGATTTTTCTTTTGAAATTTTTAGTGATTTTTGGACAGATACTGAAATAGGATAAAATAGACAGTAGGTAATTTTTTTGGAATTTTTCTAGATGTTTTCATATTTTTTATTTTTAATAAATATTAAAATGCAATAAAATGCAAATGCAAAAATATGGCATTAAAGTGCAAGTTAACATGAGCCTATGTGATTTTTTTGGTAATTTTTAGAGTTGAAATGATGCATGAAATAAATAGAGCAAGCAAACAAAAATCTCTGTCCTAGCAGGGGTATATATGCAAATATCAAAACATCTAGGGGCATACATGCAATTTTTCAACAAAATATAACACTGTATATTCGATTTAAAGGACCAATCACCAATATCCAAACCCGGGAGGGTATGCCTGCAAAATGTCCACCAGGGCGCGTGACTTGCACGCGCCTAGGAAGGACCTGTTTGTAATATCAAGAATCTCTGGGGGCTTACATGCAAATGTTCCAAAAACTTTTACACTTAAACAAAAAGTTATGGTACTGGAGAGAAATACACCAAAGGCTGGGGGCCTCTCTGCAAAAAGCCCACACCTCACGTAAATTGGTCACGTGAGGTGACGTGGTCAGGACCGATACTCAATTATGAAAAGTACATGGGTCTTTTTATAAATATTACAAAACTAATATAACTGCAGATAAATGTTTGCGTATTAAATACTAAATACAAAAATGCCAGGGTGAGATTGCAAAATACCCACGCCGGGCGCTGATCGAACGGTTGTGAGCCGTCCACTTGACACGTGTCAACTCTGGGTGCGCTGATACCCTTTCGCCCTTGGACGGCCCGGATTAGATTGAGATTGAATTATCGAACGGCTGGGCTTTAGCAAGATCCGAGGGCAGCTGTAGCATCTGGGCCTTGGTTCTTGATCGGACGGCAGAGGCGGGTGGTGAAAGAACAGTGAAGAAGGTCCGCCGTGACGACCTTCCTCCGGTGGTAGCGCCTCTCTCCGACGTGCTTTTACACTCCAAAATGGCTCCAGCTACTCCTGCGAGGTTCCTCTCTACACTGGGGGTCTCAAAACACAGAGAGGGACATCAGGGCTCCTCCGCGACGTCGGGGAAGGAGGAGGGGCCCAGGTACCTCCGGCGAGGTCAAAATTGACCCCAGGTGCTCGTCGCGCTCTAAATACCTGCCGGAAACGTTAAAGAGGTCGAGGGCAAAATGCCTCGACCTCCTGTGGCTCTCAAGAAAGGGGTGAGCGGCGATTTGGGTACTCGGCCGGAGCAAGCTCCGGCGAGGGAATCGATTTGGCGAATCGATGGATGATTGAAAGATAAGGGTACCTAAGAAATGATAGGACTACAACGGATGAAACGATAATGAAAAAGAGGAAGATAATAGCCTCAGGCCCATGAAGGGCGAGGGAGAGTGTACCTCAACGGGAAGATCACCGGAGATAGGGGGAATGCCCAGATCCTTGCCCAAACTCCTCCCTGATGACGGGGACTAGGTGATGTCACCACCAGCCGACCAAGAACACACAGAGGTGGAGAGGTTAGATCCAAAATGGGGTTCAAATTTGAAAATGAAATCGGGCTTCCCTTTTATTGGGTTGACTGTCGCGACTCAAAGATCAAGACGCATCGCTCGCTACAGTGATCCAAAGTCCAAGGTAAACCTTGGGCGTGGATCACCATAGACCGAGGAACAACTCTCAAAGAGAGTGCGACACGAGAAGGGTAATGGTTTGACCTAAAAAAATGGGCGAAAAGACGACAAAATGCACCTCTGACAAACCTCATGGGGCGGGTCAGAGAGTTGACCGAGGTCAACTCTCAGGCCCTCCTGGTTGGTCCACGTGGACCAACCAGGAAAAACCCTAAAAAATGATTTATTAATCCATTTAAAAATAGAAAATGGTTGAATTAGATTTGGTTAATAAATAAAAAATATTTATTATTTTATGTAGTATTTTATTCTGATTTTTTAATTATTTTATGGGATATATTGTTACAAGTTTACTTTTATACCCCTTATAGATATATTACCTATATATTTTATTCTTTTATTTTTATTCTGTGATTTTAATTTATTTAATTTTGTTTATTATTTTATAAAATTATAAAATACTTGTATACACATAATTACATTTTTATTTTACTTTTCTGAATTGTTTTATGTACTTAATAAAATAAAAGTGTGTGTTGTATAGGTATAAATATAGGTCCTATACCTATGTATTGTATTTATAAATATTTTTATTTTTATGTTTCTTTTATGTTTTTCTTCTGAATTTAAGGTACATATATACTATAAATAATATTTACAAAATTATAAAAATACAAAAATAATGAATAAATAATAAATTGAATATTTTAATCTATACAAGTATACAATGAGGGTCCAAAACTCAACTTTCAAACCGTAGCCTCGCCAGATGCGAAACCACCGCCATTAAATAGCTTATTTTATTCTATATATAATTAAAGGTGAGTTTGCTACATTTGGATTTTTCATCTGTGAGATACGGGTCTGGGAAGTTAGGATTCTGGATTTTTATTCAGACCATAACTTTTTATCTGTACATTATTTTTGAATGAAATCAATTTTGTATTTTTATTTATTTAATTATCTACAACTTTCATGTACAAAATTTCTTTATTTGAGGTATAGAAAGTGGAACCAAAAATAGGTCCCAAAATGAATAAAGAATGGATAAAATAAAAGGTGTTTTTATTGTATTCTGGCCCTTATCTCCCCCTACTTTATTCCTTGTCAACCTATTCATCAAGATGCCTAGGTCTCGGGGTTTGGGTCATAAAATATTTACACTATTTTATTCTTTTCCTTTTCTTGTATTTATTTTATAATTTTGGCTTTAATTACAGTATTTTATACACTATTTAGATACACATGCATGAATGCTAAGATGATGGTTTTAATGCTATTTACACGCATTTGCTAGGGTTTTTGATGCCAAAATGATAGAATAAAGATGATGAAATGTGGCTTCATCATCCCCCTATACTTTACCTTTGCTAGTCCCTAGCAAACACTTATGCAATAAGTGTAGAAAGATAAAGAAAGAAAGAAAAAGAAGAAAGTGGATTAAATTCGATTATCAAACTTGTCTTCATAAAATCAAAGTTTGGAGCTTAAGTTAGACCTTTGAAATTTTAGTGCGGGCAGAATCTTAATGAGAACCGGATTTGAAATCCTACAATCCTTGAGAATCCCAAAACTCTGCTCAAGTCTCCTCAATAGCCAGGTCAGAAATACTTCAACTCATATGCAAACCCTTATGACTATGAATCTGACTCGTACAATGTAAGTGATGGTGGCTCTCCCCAACTAGAATGGCAAAGAAACCGACTTCTCCAGTACGACAACCCAATGATTCCCCAATCCAACAACTCCATCCTCGAGGAGCGGGGTATTCCCTTCTAAGTTCAAGTGGCAACCAACTCAAGAGGAGGGGTGAAGAGAAGAATGGATGGTAGCCAGTGTAACTACCTATCCTGGGATGCAAGACCAGTGTAGTCAAGTCATCCAGCTGCAGACTCACATATTTGACTTTGGAACTCAAGCTTGCTTATTGGCTTTACACATTTGTACAAACTTTGCAGGCTTTTTACTTTTGTAAATGCCTGAACAATTTTTTTTGAAATACTATTCACAGCAGCATTTACATAAGGAGTTTTTCTTCTTGAGCCCATAGACTATCCCTCTTTTGAAGCTTTATCGCAACCCACAGCCTCCTGTCTTTAGACTTCCTCATCATTGGACGGGTTGGGGTGCACTTCCCTCCTTAGACGAGGACAAATGTTTCCACATGTGTGCGTCTCATACCGGCAAATCCAATCCCCTCACCACTCCAACTGAGTTGAGCCATGTGAAAGGTGCATGTGTCCAACTTAGGTCATTATCAACAAGAGTCGTGCTTGTGCTCCGAAATACTCTACTTAGGCGGTCAAGAATCCATTGAACCAAGTCCCGTGATCCTCAAAGAATTAACTCAACTAGACCTGAAGTACCTCAAACCCAGTTCCTATAAGGTTCCTGTTATTAGGTAGATTTTAAGGTCCAATCAAGCTCCAATCTCTGGATTTTATTCAGACTTGTTCAACTATCAAACTCAATCCGAAAAATGCTCATGCTATGCAATGCAATGCAGAAAATATTTTTGTGATGCAATTTTCAAAGATTTTGAACTTTTTATGGATTTTTGAAAAGATGATGATGATGCATATGCATTTTTTTTCAAAGAGATTTTTCAAATGTTTTTGGATTTTGGTTTTGCAAATATTTTTGGGATTTTTGAAAACAAAACGTTTTGGCTAAAAACTAAAAAAATATGTACACGGGAGTGCTTCTTATATATACAAGAAGTGGATTTTAAGAATTTACAGGGGTAAGTGATCGATTTTATACATATATGAATAATGGATTTTGGTGAGATGTATGTATTCCTCAAATTTATTTGGCACATGTTTTTCAAAGAATTTTTGAAAACTCTAGTCCAAAATAATTTTTACAAATAATTTTACAAACATGTACACACATTTGAAAATCATTTTGCAAAGGTTTTCAAACAGTATAGATAGATTTTTCAACAATATTTTTGCAACCATTTTTCAAACCATTTGCAAATCATTTTTCAAACATTTTATTTCACACAAAGAAAATAAATTTTACAAATCAAAATATTTTACAAAGGTTGATAACATGCAACAAAACGTTTTCAAAATAGTTTTCAAAAGATTTTCACAAAGATTTTCAAACTATTTTTCAAACATTTTGCAAAAAAAAACATTTTCACCTGATTTATTAATCAGTACATACAAAAAGAATTTGAGGAATGATAACATCTTTTATTAAGGTTTTTAATGAATTTTTCAAGAATTAATAGCCATATTATTAAGAAAATACAAAAGTACGAGTTATGGCTTAAAGTATATACGTAGTATATACGACCCTCCTATACTTAGCTTGAGCTATGTCCTCATAGATCGGAGAGAAAAGAGAAGACATAACTCGTACTGAGTATAGGAAAATCTAAAGAATAAAGAATGATTGAAGGATTGAATGAACGAATGAGAAGTTGATCGTCCCCCCTATACTTAGGATCAAATAATCCTAAGTATAGCAGATTGTACACAACGCAAGGAGGGTCAAGGGTTGGAATGAACAGATCGTACCCAGATTGTTTCCCCCTATGCTTAGGGTAAGATATCCCTAAGTATAGACAAGAAGAGGAGAGAATGGAGAGGATCGAAAAGAATAGAACAACTTGGGGTGCACACCCCCCTATACTTAGTACAAAGTACGTCCTAAGTATAGAAAACTATCTATAAGGGCGGCATTTTTTTCGGTAGATACAGAAGATAAAGGAGGAAAAGAAGAAAAGAAGAAAATAAGAAGAGATATCAAAAAGATGGAAGAAGAGAGACGGGTGTACACATCACTCCCCCTATACTTAGGGTAAAAGAAGCCCTAAGTATAGGCAATGACAGGAGTGATGACACAGAACGATCAGAGAACACTCGGCTCATCCACCCCTCCTATACGTAGGACAAAGTACGTCCTAAGCACAGAAAACTGACAACAAGGGGCAACACCTTTTTTATAGATAAAGAAAATAGAAAAGGAAAAAAAGAAAAGAAGAAAAGAGATTAACAAATGAAAGCATGATATAGACAGATGATCTGTACAGCGGAAGATGGAAGTGATCACCATGTATGAGATACAGATGATATGAGTCAAAGAACACATCTCATACCAGAAGAATGGGGGCAACATCAATGGTCGGCGGATCATGATCTAGATATAGTTTCAGGCGTTGACCATTGACACGGAAGGTAGAGGAAGATGACCGTTCGGATATGTCAATACTGCCATTGTCATGTACCTTCCTGACTATATATGGACCTTTCCACTTGCTCTGTAATTTCCCTGAGAATAATTTCAGCCTGGAGTCAAACAACCATACATGCTGATCTGGCTCAAACTGTTTATGGTTGATATGAGAATCATGCCATGTCTTGACTTTTTCTTTGTACTGTAGGCTGCTAGAAAAGGCTGTATCTCTCAGTTCCTCCAGGGCTGCCAACTTTGCTCTCCTCTGGTCTCCTATACTCTCGGGATCCAATAATAGCTCAGTTACTGCCCAAAGTGACTTATGTTTTATTTCCACAAGAAGATGGCATGGCTTGCCAATAGACGAGTTGAAAGGGAGATGTCCCTAATGGATTCTTGAAGGAAGTCCGATAGGCCCACAAGACCGAGTCCAAAAGCTATGACCAATCCTTTCGGTCTGGGCGGACAACCTTCTGTAAGATAGTTTTTATCTCCCGGTTTGATACTTCGGCAAGACCATTAGTCTGAGGGTGATACGGTGTGGCAACCCAATGGTCAATGCCGAACTCGTCTACAAGGGCCCTAACCTTGTCATTGATGAAATGAGACCCCCCATCTGAAATCAAGACTCTAGGTACCCCGAACCGTGAAATGATATTTTTCCTCAAACATTTGCACACGGTTTTAGCATCTGCGGCTCGCACGGGGATGGCCTCAATCCATCGGCTGGCATAATCTACAGCGAGCAAAATATGCTCGAATCCCTGACTCTTAGGAAATGGGCCCATGAAATCAATCCCCCATGCATCAAAAACCTCACAAAAGTGAATGGGTTGCATGGGCATCATGTCTCTCTGTCCACAGGTTCCCATCTTCTGACAGTCAGTACATCTTTTCACGAACTCATCAGAATCCTTGAAGAGAGTAGGCCACCAAAGGCCGGATTGAAGCACCTTCTGTGCTGTCCTTTTCCCAGAATGATGTCCTCCTACCTCAAGCTTGTGGCAGTATGTGAGGACGCTATGCTGCTCTTTTTGAAGAATGCACCTCCTCCAGATGCTGTCCCCTCCTTCATGATAAAGGACGGGATCCTCCCAATGGTAAAACTTGGCCTTCGCCAGGAAGGTCTCGAGTTTCTGCCCGGGCCAACCTTGTGGGACTGTCTTGGCAACAAGATAGTTCACAATGTCGGCGTATCATGGGAGAGAGGTGATAGCCAAGATCGCCTCATCTGGAAACGTCTCTGTGATAGGTGCGCTGGGCTCAAATTCCTCAATATTCTCTAATCGGGAGAGATGATCCGCCACCACATTCTTGACTCCAGGCATATCCATAATCTCAATATCAAACTCCTGGAGCAGAAGGATCCATCTGGTAAGGCGTGCTTTGGCATCTTTCTTGGCCATTAAGTACCGGATGGCGGTGTGATCGGTGTAAATTGTCACTGTAGATCCGAGAATATAAGATCTGTACTTATCCAAAGCAAAGACTACGGCCAGCATCTCTTTCTCTGTCACAGTATAATTCCGCTAAAGCGGCATCCAAAGTCCGGTTGGCGTAGTGAATGGCAAATGGCAATCCATCCCTCCTCTGTCCAAGCACAGCCCCAACGGCAAAATCTGAAGCATCCGTCATGATCTCAAATGGGAGAGACCAATCCGGTGGCTGAAGGACAGGAGCCGAAACAACCATACCTTTGAGAGTCTCAAAAGATGCAAGACACTTATCATCGACAATGAACTCAGTGTCTTTCGTCAGCAGATCAGTAAGCGGTCGGGCAATCCGACTGAAGTCCTGAATGAACCGTCGGTAGAAACCGACATGCCCCAGAAAAGACCACAACTGACGCAAATTAGACGGTGGATTGAGTTTTCTAATGATATCCACCTTGTCCGGATCGACCTCCATGCCCCTGTTGGAGACGATATGACCAAGGACCGTCCCTTGAGTCACCATGAAGTGACTCTTCTCCCAAGACAATACAAGGTTGACCTCAATGCAGCGCTGAAGCACCCGGTCTAGGCAGTCAAGACAAGCATCAAACCCATCGCCATAGACCGAGAAGTCATCCATGAAGACCTCTAAACAGTCACCCACCATGTCCGAGAAAATGGACAACATGCACCTTTGGAATGTCACCAGAGTGTTACATAATGACTCTTCCCAGCTAGCCTCTCGATAATCTGATCAATGAACGGCAGTGGGAAATGATCCTTCTTGGTGGCCTCATTCAATCGTCTGTAGTCCATACAGACCCTCCAAGAAGTGGGTACTCGGGTAGTGATCTCCTCTCCAGACTCATTCACAACTATAGTGATACCCGTCTTCTTGGGTACCACATGTAATGGACTAACCCATTTGGAGTCGGAGATGGGGTAGATAAAATCGGCGCTCCATCACTTTGATATTTCTTTCATGACCACATCTCGAAGATTCGGGTTCAGCCGTCGCTGGAACTCACGCGACGGCCTAGCGTCATCCTCAAGATAGATGTGGTGGGAGCACAGATCCAGACTAATCCCCTGGAGATCAGCTATACTCCAACCTATCGCCTTGCGGTTTCTTTCAAGAACCTCCATCAAACGAGATTCTTGCTCACCAGTCAAACTTGCTGAGATAATGACTGGGTGCATATCTGGCTCACCCGCAAGGAATCTACTCTTCAGCGACTGCGGCAGAGGCTTCAGTTCTGGACAACTGGGAGGTGGCAGATCTGGCTTCTGATATGTCTGTGTGAAGGCGACCAGGTCTGCATGGGAGAACTCTCGCTCTGCATGAACATCTGACGAAGGGAGCCCTGCTAAATCATCAACAAACTGTACTGGCTCACACTCCATCCTAGCTGTCGACTCAGAAGGAATCAGACACTGCAAATAATCATCAAAGTCATCCCAATCAATGTCTGAATCCGAGGGATCTGAAGTAGATGAACAAGACTGGAAATCATCAGCACCACTCGTCCCAACACTGTCAGCCTCAACTGTATCCTCATCCAGGGGTGTGCTCTCCAGGCTCTCGACTGCCATAAGCTTTAGATATGGTGAATCTGTAGGCAAGGCGAGGGTCTGTGCTACAGGATCTGTCCAGTTGGATTCATCATCTGTCATCACAAAATCACACTCCTGGTGGATGTCTAGCTCTTCCTCTATCATATGCGCGGCTTCGCTGGACTTCTCCGAGCATTCTAGTTCTCTGGCTCTGGTTTCATCGATCGTCTCTATTTGTATGGTTTCGTCCTCTACGTGAAAACATACCTTCCCACTATCATGATCGGTCACCACCTTGGTTGTGGCCAAGAATGGACGTCCGAGCATGATGGGGGCATCGGTTACCGACTTAGGGATCTCCATTTCCAACACAACGAAGTCCACGGGGAATTGCAGGCCCTGAATGGTAACGACCACGTCTTTCAATAACCCCTTCGGCCTCTTAGTCGACCTATCAGCAAACTGAAGGACTGTCCTGCTCCTAAGAAGAGGACCGAACTCGAATCGTTCGAGTAAGGCTGCCAGAAGAAGGTTAATTGAAGAGCCGCTGTCTAACAGAGTACGATCAAACTGCTGCTCCTGAATCTTGCATCTGACATAGGGAGCTCCTGCATCTGGTCGCTTGGCTGGCAGTTTTTTTTTGAATAGTGCAGCAAGCGGAATGAGTGAGCACATGGATTTGATCTCTGTGGTTCTTCCTCTTCCTGCGGACTGTGGTTTTCTCCTTCAAGTTCTTTTTGAAGAGGGGGATGTGCTCAAGTGCTTCCTGTAGAGTCAGCTGAATGTGGAATCTGTCTATCATCTGATTGTTGAACTCTACCTGTTGATCTTTTTTGGGATTTTCTCTTTTGTTCCCCTTCGCCCAACGGAGTGCTTCTGGGAAGGGGATAGTAGGGGCCTCCTCAGATGGAGGACTAGGAATAGGTCCATGTGCCTGTGAAGGAATTGAATCCATACAATCATCATCATTCAACACATATGTATCCGCAATTTGAATAGAAACCTTTCCTTTATTCATATTTTTGTGCTTTTTGTCGTTACCACAGTCCATAGATACAAAAGGTGGTAACACCATAGAAGGAAGCTCAACAAAAGTAGATGTGGTGGCCTCAGTACCACCACCTGCACCTGACTTCGCGGCATCAGCACCGCGCTCTAGCTCTGCATCCAAAATGGCGGCATCAGCACCACCGTCTTCATCTGGTATCACGACGGCCTCAGTACCGTCTTCTGGAACTCCGTCATTGGTGGTACAGCACCACCATCTTCAACATCATCATTAGCGACATCAACACCGCTACTCTGCTCATCGGGCGCTCCTGGTGCTGCTTGAGGTTGTCGCTCAGATGAGGCACCGCCGGCAGGCATCCTACCGCTCCTAGTAGTCACAAAATAAGCATCATACAAAGAATAAGGCATATCACTCAAATAGTCACTAGGAGAGATGTCCTCTGTAAACTCTACCTGCTCAGACTTTTTTTTCAAGTTGTTCGGATTTGGTTCAATCTGAACTGGTATGGCGGCCTTGCCTTTGATGATCTCCCTCATCTCCTGTCGGAACTCATCCATTTCTTGCCTGAAGGATGCTCGCTGTTCGGAAAGCAAGCGGGCAAGATCATCTAAAGCTGGGTTCTCAAAAGTAGGGGCCTGAGAACCGGATGGGTTCCCTTGCGGGAAATGAGGCTGTTGCTGTTGCTACTGTTACTAGGGGGATGGGGATAAGACTGATGAGGCTGCTGACGCTGCCTCCACTGTTGTCCCTGATAGGCGGGACGAGGACCATTCTGGTATTGCGGCTGGGCATACTGGGGCTGCTGTTGTGGCTGGCTGTTCTGCTGTCCTTGAGCATGAGACTGTTGTTGAGATGAGGAGCCATCGTTGCCCCAACGGAATCCGGGGTGATCACGACGAATCCCAGGCTGAGGGTACTGGTCGTACCAAATCCCATTGACTTCCATCAATGGCTCCTGCTCAAAGGATGGTGGAGGAAGAACTGCCAGTGGCTGCTCCGGCTGATAGACCACCATCTGAGTGTCCTGAGATGGCGGCTACGCTGGGTAGTACTGTAGAAATGGGACCGGCTCTGCCTGGATGTGGTTGACCTGGCGGTACGAGGCAAAGGGTTGGGATGAGTTGCTACTGCTCGGATCAGCACGTGACCTGGGAGGTTGCTGGGAAGAAGTTTGTGCCTCATGTACGCAAAGAATCTGCATCTTCAGATCACTCATCGTCTTAGCAATCTGGTCCATCTGGGACATGCCTTGCATTTGCTTCTTCTCGAGGATCTCGAGACGGTCCAGTTTCTCACTGATTATGCCCATGTCGGCTGCGGCTGATTCGGCTTGGGTTGCGGCTGCCGATGAAGTGCTAGGACCGGCATCGATGCGGGCGATCCTCTGGAATGATCTCACTCCTTGCGGGGGCTTCTGCTGCATGTAGACGCGGGCTTGGGCCATAACAGTTGAGTTTTCGTCCATCCCTTCAAAGATGGCCCAAACATCGTCTTCGCCTTTGGAAAAGTAGGACCCACCACAAGAGGCGTTCACAAGCCCCTGCAGCTCTGGTGTCAGCCCACAGAAGAAACTCTGAACCAAATTGGGCTTTGATATATCGTGATGTGGACACCGGTCGATGAGCTCTCGGAATCGATCCCAAGCTTCAAGGAACTGTTCACTAGGGATCATTACGAAGTTGCTGATCATTGCTCTTGCTGCGTTCGTCCGGCCGAGAGGATAATACTTCTTCAAGTATGCAGTCCGGAGATCTGCCCAAGTGTTGATGAATCACCCCAGGTGTTTGAGCCAGTATGCGGCTCTGTCAACCAAAGAGAAGGGGAAGGCTATCATCTTGATAGTGTCCCCAGTCATCAGCCTATCATGAATTGTGCTGCAGATCATTTCAAATTCTTGGAGGTGGAGGTGTGGCTCTTCGGTCGGCAACCCATGGAATTTGGGAAGAAGCTGAATAGTGTGGGGCCAAAGCTCGAAATCTCCATGGATGGGAGGGAGTCGGATCCACCGATGTGTGAGGGAAGCTACTAGATTGTGAAATTCTCGCATGATGGTCTGCGGTGGCCTCTCCTGTTTGGGTTCTCCTCCTTGATTCTCTACAACTGGAATATCTCCTCCACCTCCACCGCCACCGCCCCCAGGTCTGTTCTCTCGCATCTGTGCTATTTCTCTCATGAGGTCACCCATAAAGACTCCCTGGTCCCGGATCTGTCTTTGCATGGTCTTTAGGGATGCTATAAGTGAATTGTTGATGGCGGCTTGATCAATGAAGAATGGCGGGTGCTCATGATCATCAGGATGCTCTCCTATGTCATCTATGTCTGGGTTTTTTGAAAAAGCAAAAGAACCCATCTCAGGTGCCGTCAAATGCTCTGAGCTCTGTGATGCACTAAATTCTGAAATTCTTGGACTGATGGAAGGAGAATGGGAAGGGTGGTCGAGGGGGAACAGGGTGGAAGTGAATTCAGGCTCGGAGAGCGGACTCTCCGAGGTTGTCCTAGATGAATGAGGAGAAGTGCTGGATAGCGGCGCCGACAGAGTCGGCCTAAGAGATCTTCGTCCCATCATATTGATTATTAATAAGAGCAAGGTCGAGAAATGAAGAAGAAAGAAGGAAGAAGCAAAATTGCGCACAATGGTGCTGTGTTTTTGATCTTGACCTAAAATCGACTAGCAATCAAACACAAAACATGGTGAATTCACCAACTCAACACATGGAGCCGTGAAGGTTCAGCTTTTATCTTGTCAATTTTAGCTTGAATTCAGGAATTTATCTTATCACGAGTCCTTAGAGCGCTACGCCTAAAGGAGAGAGAGTACTGCCGGAAAAGTATTCCCGTACTTGTCCTCCTCCTGTGTAACCTGTAGCTTGCACTTTTTAAGGTCCTTGTAACCCTTCCTGGATACCTACTCAGCCAAAGAAGAAGAGGGAGGAAGCCGATAGGCGAAACCGATACTTCGGATCTCGCTCGCAATGGAATCACCCGTGAGCGTGCAAGACCCTACTCGGACGCAGACGGTGAGACAGACACGCCCGTGAAGGCGTGGCCTATGCTCGGTACTTCGGACAAGGTCGATGCTCACACAATAGTGAGTCACCAATGGCGACCAAGCCCTACTCGCCTACGTACGATAGTAGCGCCAATACTTTGCAAATCCAGGCGATATACAAGGCAGCCACAAGCTGGGTTTTTGGCTCTAATACTTACGAAGCACTCAACTCACTTGGAAGGAAACCTTCCCATGCAACTTGAAAACAAGTGAGGGTGTGACTCTCCCCAATCAATGAGTCCAATTACCAATTTTATTTAGATCAAAGTTTTCTTAGCAGCCCCTTTTTTAATTTTTTTAGTGTTATCGCTTCTTTTGAGTAGATTCAAACAAGCGCCTAACGATTTTTCGTATTTTCTTGATTCCTACTTTGTCCAAAAATAGAGGGAGAAAAGAGTCGGAAAAGCCGTGCAAGTCGGCACCAAGATGGAAATCTCACCTTTGTGCCTAAATGATGAATGCTAAGTAAGAAGACTTACAGCGCCTCCAGCTCTCTCCATGCGGGATGCAAAGCAGAAATTTATAAACCTAATCTATATGCCGATATGCAAGCGGAAATCGTCCTAAGCAGGCAATTGCTACGTGAAGAACCACAAGTCAACCACCAACCTCCAATCCTAAAGTCTGGTCTAGGCTCACCCCTCCTCCTCTCGACACATCGAGTTCAGGAGAAGCGCTTGGCGGGATGTGCTCGCGGCGCGGCGGATCGAAGACTAATGACTAACTATTTAATTAAACTAAGTCCAAATACGATCTATAGGTGCATGCAAAGGTTATTAGTGTGTTTGGACCTAATCTAATCGATCAAGCAAAAGCCTAAAATCTAAGGGCTCAATCCACAAAAGAAATGAAAAATGAAAACAAAACCGGAAAATGACTGCGGAAAACACGACAAAATCCGCGGTGAGCCCCCAGGTGAACAAACACCTGGAAATTGGGCCCGAAGTGTCTGAAAGTCCAAGTCCCCGTATTATTACAAATTAATAAATCTCTCTCTCGCCAAAAATAAAATGCAAACTATTCTAGCACTCTCTCTCAAGTCTCCCGCTCTCTCCTGTCGGCTTGGCTTAAGAAAAGCCGGCTCCGCTTCCCAAGGTTGCTCCGGATCCCCAAGACGATCCGCCTCGTTCCGCGGTCCCTCGCAAGAAGACAAGAAAGGAAATGGTCAGAAAGCTCAACAATATATATCAAAAACAGATGAGAGATAAAATGAAGCAATGGTAGACAAACAAACGCAATCAAAGAAAAGTGTGATCTACTCGTTGTTGTTCCCCAGCAACGGCGCCATTTGATTTAGCAGAAATTCACGGGGTCTAAATAGTGTCTCGCACAAGGCGGAGACAACCGTCGCTGTGGCGACTCGCAATGAATCTCATCTAAGATCAACAATTAACCCACACTCAATCAATCAAACAATGACAAGCAGATGTGAAGTTAAAATTTATTTTTAACTCTACATAAATGATGTATAGAAGCAAGTACGTAGAGAGTTCGAACACAGGGAACAAGGCAGGGTAGATCCACAAGTGTTTGTGTGTGAATGTGAAGTGTTGTCTACACTAATGCAAATATATATTTTTGTGGGTTTTTAATTTTTAATATTTTTAATATTTCTTTTTTTTTTTAATTTTTAATTTTGTATTTTGATTTTTAATTTTCTAATTTTACATTTTCTTTTTATATTTTATATTTTTTTCCTTTTTTTAATATTGGAATATATAAAGACTATAAGAAAAGAGGGGATAGAATATTTATAAAAATATGCAAAAATGCTCAAAAATTCAGAAATAAAATATTTTTGGTCTTTTTTTTACTGTTTTTGTGATTTTTGGGTATTTTTCAAAATATTTTTGGTATTTTTAAAAAGGCAAAATAAAGGAAAACAGGGAATAAATCACTGGCTGAAGGTAAAATAGGAATGAAAAATATCAAACAACCACAAAATTTTTCCAAACTAATTTTAAAATAAAGAGAATAAAATGGGGAAAATACAGAACCTGAGTTTGTGTTTTTCTGATTTTTCTACTATTTTTTAGATTTTTTGGAAGTTTTTAGGTATTTTCTAATTTTTAAGGTTTTTCTTTTGAAATTTTTAGTAATTTTTTGATGAACACTAAATTAGGATAAAATAGATAGTAGGTATTTTTTTGGAATTTTTCTAGGTGTTTTAATATTTTTTTGGTATTTTCAAAGCTAGACAGTAGCTAAAATGCATATGTTTGACTTTTAATAAATATTAAAATACATTAAAATGCAAATGCAAAAATATGGTGTTAAAGTACAAGTTAACAGGAGCCTATGCGATTTTTTTGGTAATTTTTAGAGTTGAAATGATGCATGAAATAAAAAGAGAAAGCAAACAAAAATCTCTGTCCTAGCAGGGGTATATATGCAAATATCAAAACATCCAGGGGCATACATGCAATTTTCCAACAAAATATAACATTGTATATTCGATTTAAAGGACCAATCACCAATATCCAAACCCGGGAGGGTATGCCTGCAAAATGTCCACCAGGGCGTGTGACTTGTACGCGCCTGGGAAGGACCTGTTTGTAATATCAAGAATCTCTGGGGGCTTACATGCAAATGTTCCAAAAACTTTTACACTTAAACTAAAAGTTATGGAACTGGAGAGAAATACACCAAAGGCTGGGGGCCGCTCTGCAAAAAGCCCACACCTCACGTGAATTGGTCACGTGAGGTGACGTGGTCAGGACCGATACGCAATTATGAAAAGTGCAGGGGTCTTTTTTATAAATATTACAAAACTAATATAACTGCAGATGAATGTTTGCGTATTAAATACTAAATACAAAAATGCTAGGGTGAGCTTGCAAAATACCCACGGCAGGCGCTGATCGAACGGTTGTGAGTCGTCCTCTTGACACGTGTCAGCTCTGGGTGCGCTGATACCCTTTCGCCCTTAGACGGCCAGGATTAGATTGAGATTGAATGATCGAACGGCTGGGCTTTAGCAAGATCCGAGGGCAGCTGTAGCAGCTGGGCCTTGGTTCTTGATCGGACGGCAGAGGCGGGTGGTGAAAGAACAGGGAAGAAGGTCCATCGTGGCGACCTTCCTCCGGTGGTAGTGCCTCTCTCCGACGTGCTTTTACACTCCAAAATGGCTCCAGCTGCTCCTGCGAGGTTCCTCTCTACACCGGGGGTCTCAAAATGCAGCGAGGGACACCTGGGCTCCTCCACGACGTCGGGGAAGGAGAAGGGGCCCAGGTACCTCCGGTGAGGTCAAAATCGACCCCAGGTGCTCGTCGCGCTCCAAATACCTGCAAGAAACGTTAAAGAGGTCGAGGGAAAAATGCCTCGACCTCCTGTGGCTCTCAAGAAAGGGGTGAGCGGCGATTTGGGTACTCGTCTGGAGCAAGCTCCGGCGAGGGAATCGATTTGGCGAATCGATGGATGATTGGACAAGATAAGGGTACCTAAGAGATGTTAGGACTACAACAGATGAAATGAGAATGAAAAAGAGGAAGATAACAGACTCAAGCCCAGGAAGGGCGAGGGAGAGTGTACCTCAACGGGAAGACCACCGGAGGTAGGGGGAACGCCCAGATCCTTGCCCAAACTCCTCCCTGATGACAGGGACTAGGTGTTGTCACCCCTAGCCGACCAAGAACACACAGAGGTGGAGAGGTTAGATCCAAAATGGGGTTCAAATTTGAAAATGAAGTTGGGCGTCCCTTTTATTGGGTTGACTGACGCGGCTCAAAGATCAAGATGCATCGCTCGCTACAGTGATCCAAAGTCCAAGGTAAACCTTGGACGTGGATCACCATAGACCGAGGAACAACTCTCAAAGAGAGTGCGACACAAGAAGGGTAATGGTTTGACCTAAGAAAATGGGCGAAAAGATGACAAAATGCACCTCTTACAAACCTCATGGGGCGGGTCAGAGAGTTGATCGAGGTCAACTCTCAGGCCCTCCTGGTTAGTCCACGTGGACCAACCAGGAAAAAACCTAAAAACTGATTTATTAATCCATTTAAAAATAGAAAATGGTTGAATTAGATTTTGGTTATTAAATAAAAAATATTTATTATTTTATGTAGTATTTTATTCTGATTTTTAATTATTTTTATGGGATATATTTTTACAAGTTTACTTTTATACCCCTTATAGGTATATTACCTATATATTTTATTCTTTTATTTTTATTCTGTGATTTTAATTTATTTAATTTTGTTTATTATTTTATAAAATTATAAAATACTTTTATACACATAATTACATTTTTATTTTACTTTTCTGAATTGTTTTATGTACTTAATAAAATAAAAGTATGTGTTGTATAGGTATAAATATAGGTCCTATACCTATGTATTGTATTTATAAATATTTTTATTTTATGTTTCTTTTATGTTTTTCTTCTAATTTTAAGGTACATATATACTATAAATAATATTTACAAAATTATAAAAATATAAAAATACAAAAATAATGAATAAATAATAAATTTAATATTTTAATCTGTACAAGTATACAATGAGGGTCCAAAACTCAACTTTCAAACCGTAGCCTCACCAGATGCGACACCACCACCATTAAATAGCTTATTTTATTCTATATATAATTAAAGGTGAGTTTGCTACATTTGGAGTTTTCATCTGTGAGATACGGGTCTGGGAAGTTGGTATTCTGGATTTTTATTCAGACCATAACTTTTTATCTGTACATTATTTTTGAATGAAATCAATTTTGTATTTTTATTTATTTAATTATCTACAACTTTCATGTACAAAGTTTCTTTATTTGAGGTATAGAAAGTGGAACCAAAAATAGGTCCCAAAATGAATAAAGAATGGATAAAATAAAAGGTGTTTTTATTGTATTCTGGCCCTTATCTCCCCCTACTTTATTCCTTGTCGACCTATTCATCAAGATGCCTAGGTCTCAGGGTTTGGGTCATAAAATATTTATAATATTTTATTCTTTTTCTTTTCTTTTATTTATTCTGTAATTTTGGCTTTAATTACAGTATTTTATACACTATTTAGATGCACATGTATGAATGCTAAGATGGTGGTTTTAATAAAGCTATTTACACGCATTTGCTAGGGTTTTTGATGCCAAAATGATAGAATAAAGATGATGAAATGTGGCTTCATCAGTACCTTATAGATATAAAATACCGCATTTTATCTGTTGTAATTTTTTTACCATTTTTAAAAGAGAGAAAAATCAAAATAAAGTTGGAGAAAATATAAAAAGAATATTTACAACTTAATCTAATTTTTTTGTATTTTTAATAATTAAGAAAATAAAAGGATAAAATAAAGGGCATTTTGGTCAATATGTATAATATACAAAAGGGGCCCAAAACCCAAGTTTTGCATACGAGCCCCAATTTTAATGAAATTAGTCTTGTTTCGAAGGTCTTTGAATGTATATTACTTTAAAAGGGAGTATACCTAATTTGGATAATGTATGAGAGAGATATGTGAGTTTTAAGGCTCCTAGTTTCAAACTTGGATTCAAGTTTTATTGGTCAATTTTACAAGTTAGTATTTTTTGATATTTTTCTTTTATTAGTGTTAGTAATATATACACTATAGAGTTGGTTTTATTGGATTTGGAGTTAGTATAAAATATATACAAATAAGGTATTTTAGATAATATATAGGTGAATATTTACAAGTGAATTTGGCTTCTTATTTAATGCAAATATGAATGCTAAAATGCAGATATTATGCTTGCATGCATGAATGCTAATTTTGGAAGATAAGGGGAAATATGTTGCTATTTACTCGGGAACAAGACTCTATTTTCAACTTTTAGAGTGATGAATCACGGATTCATCAACCCCCTATACTTAAACCTTGCTCGTCCCCGAGCAACTAAATGAAATGCAAGAGTGAAATGATTTTGGGTTTCATACCAAGGTCATGAACAAAAGTTGAAAATGGAGCTTGACTCGACCTTTGGATTAATTGTGTGGCGGAACCTTATTGGGATCTGAATTTAAGACCTAACAGACTTCAAGTTCTATAAGTCTTCTATTCAAGATGCCTCCCTCAAACGCAAATTTCCGATGACTATGATTCTTACTTGTACTGTGTAAGTGTAAAATATCTCTCCGCATCAGAAATGGCTCAGAACCAGCCTCCGCTAACAAGGTAACTCTAATTACCTGGTCCAGTAATTCTTCCTCGAGGAGTGGGGTATTCCCTTCTAAGTTCAAGTGCGACCAGCTCAAGAGGAGGGGGTGGAGAAAAGAATGGACGGTAGCCAGTGTAGCTACCTATCCCGGGATGCCTGATCAGTGTAGCCAAGTCATCCAGCTGCAGACTTCTTGCTAATATACATACTCCGACAGGTATTTTTTTCTATCTGGCATGTCTATTTTTTTTGGAGTTCTTGCATTTTTCTTTTTTTTCTCTTTTTTTTCTTTTTTTTGAACTATATACGTGGTGCAGCATGTACATCAGGAGTTTTTCCTCTTGAGCCAGTAGACTATCCCTCTTTTGAAGCATTATTGCAACCAACAGCATCCCGTCCTTAGATGTCAACACCACTAGACTAGGTTGAGATGCACTACCCTCCCTAGAGGAGGACGGATGTTTCCACCCATGTGTTACTCCAAGCTAAAGGATTCTATCTCCTCAACACCTCATCAATGAAGAGCTACGTGCATGGTGCTTGTCCAAGTTAGGTCATTATCTAAAAGAATCATGCGTGTGCACGAGATATTCTACTTAGACTAATCAAGATGACATGTGAACATAGACTTGCGGACTCAAAGAATTAAGTCACTTGACCTGAGAAATCTTAACTCCAGTTCCTATAAGGTTCCTCTGAAATTAGGTGGATTAAGGTCAAATCAAGTCCCTCCTCAACATCTACTCATAACTTGGTTCAGAACCCACTAGCTTTTCACTTTGCATATGCAAGATATGCAGATGAGATGTAGATGACATGCTATGTAGATGAATGAAATGCAAGACTCTTTTTTTTCAAGGATGATATGCAAGAGTAAATAAGAGGCCTATTTTTTATTTTGTTGTTTTTTTGTTTTTTTTCAAAGCTTTGGTATACCTCCTATGTTACAACAATTTACAAGAGTTTTATAAGTATTATACAAATTATACAAGTGTTGTACAATATACAAGTATACAATTTTTTTTCAATTTTTACAAAAGTTTTACACATATTATAAAACAAGTAATTTTTTTCAATTTTTACCCACCCATAATTATTGCAAAAAAATATACAAAAATACGTGAAAATACGCGAAAGTACGAGCTATGGGAAAAGTATATATGTAATATATACACACCCCCTATACTTAGCGTGTGCTATGTCCTCAGAGCACGAAAAGTGAGGAAAAAGACATAGCTCGTGCTAAGCATAGTAGAGCTAAAATAGCAAAAAGTATAGAAGTCGCCTCGCCCCCCTATACTTAGGCTCTGACAGCCTAAGTGTAGAAGAAGATAAAAAATGGGGTGGGCGAGGTTAAGAGGGGAAATGGAGGAGGATATACATGGCGGGCATTGATGAATCTCCATTTCATCACCTTTATTCTATCATTTTGGCCTTAAAAACCCCAGCAAATGCATGTAAATAGCATCAATTTGTACATAATAGCATCTATTATTTATTGTATTTATTATAAGAAAATAAGGTTTTTAAATGCCAAAATTATAGAATAAAGAGAAGAAAAGAAAAAGGAATAAAATATTGCAAATATTTTATGACCCTAACCCCGAGACCAAGTCCAGAATGGAACTGGTCGACAAGAAATAAAGTAGGGGGAGATAAGGGCCAATAATACAATAAATACCTCATTTATTCATTCATCTATGCATTTTGATACCTATTTTGTATTTAGTTATTTATTCATCAAATAAAGAAACCTTGTACATGAAAGTTATAGATAATAATGTGAATAAAAATACAAAATTGAGTTTGTACAAAAATGATATACAGTGTAAATTTTATACATAGAATGAAAAGCCAAAATCTCAACTTCACAGACACATATCTTGCAAATAAAGACTCAAAATCACCCAAAATCACCTTTAATTGTATATAGCTTTTCAAGAACTATTTAATAAAATTGGTTTCATGATTTTTGGAGTTCATCTGTGAAAGTTAGGTTTTTGGCCTTCATTGCATAGTATACCTGATTAAAATATTCAATTTATTCTTTATTCATTATTTCTGTAAACTTATATTCTTAGAATTTTGTAAATAATATATATAAAGCATGTACATACTGAAATTAGAATAAAACCAAAAATAATTTGTAAAATAAAATAAGTCTATGGAATATATAGGCAAAATACCTATGTCACCTATGTACATGAATAAAAGGGGAATACAATTCTTTAATTATTTCATTCTTTCATATTTTTATAATATTGTAAATATTACATATAATTTATTAAAAATACAAATCCAAAAAAAATCAATAAAATATATTAAATAAATAAAATGTATATAAAATATAGGTAAATTACCTATAAGTATACCTACAGATACATATATCTATTTATTTAAAAATGTAAATAAACTCATAAAAATTAAAGAAAAATATATTTACACTCACAAAAAATAAGTTATAAATTTACAAAATAAGAAAAGAAAATAAAAAAATAAAATATATAAAATAAAAAAATAAAATATACAAAATACATGTAAATACACTTAAAAATACATCATTAAAATAAACCTATAATAAAATACATCAAAAAATTATTTAAAAATCAGAAATAAATACTATATTAATTAATAAACATTCTTTATTTTTTAAGTAAAATTAAATAAAGTCGTTTAATTTGTATAAAAATTCGGTCAAAGTAGGGCTGATGTGGACCAATCAGGATTCGTTGACCGCCCGGTCAACTTCCCTGCCCTCCAGCCGCCTGGTGTCAGAAGTTGTTGCGGCATGTCTTCTCCGACTTTCTTCTTCTGATCCTTTGACTCCCAGGCGAAGATTCCTTCATGAAAAAGCTCGACCTATGCTTCAACCTTCACGCCAGCTACTTAGATCCATCATATGACCAATCGATTCTTCGCGGCACCCCGGTCAATAAGGGTGCACCACCTTGTGTATAAATAAAACCCTCGACCTCCACCTCCAGTTTGGTCTCCCTTCGGTCGTCTTCTACCCTTACTTTGAGTCTCCAGAGAGTCCTCATGACAGGGGGAGTCTTCTGGACGCTTCAGCCGGTCGGAGGAGTTGAGGGAAGCTCCCACGGCCGCCGCTCGTCGAAGGTCCTGCTCCCTAGTCGACCACCAGGTATAAGAGTTGTCTTTATCTTGTTTTATAGCTTAGATTTCGTTTGTAGTTTTTAATCTTGCAGTTAGATTAGTTATTAGACCAATAGGTGCTCGATTGAGGCTAGATTGAAGTTCGCCGGAGTTCAGCTCTGGCGAACCTCTCTACCCTGATCTACACGCAACTCAACTCTTGCTTCATCTCCACTTCATTCCCCTACACGTTCTACGCACAAACCACACATCAGATCAACCAGAGCATCCTTCGCTCTACGAATCGAGGTCCCACTCCTCCGCGTCGCCGGACCTCGCCACCACCATCCATTTCTTATCCTTTGAGCTGTAACTCCTTGTCGAGGAAGATCCCCTCGAGCCCCGTGTCTTTTTGGTGCAGGTCAAGAGCCAAATGGAGCTCCCTGGAGCTCGAATCGATCACCTGCGAGGTTCCAGGACCCCCCTTGCTTCTCCGAGCTCGTTGGACCGATCTAGGGGGTCCTGGACCTTCTGGAGTGCCTCGGAGGTTGCGTAGCATCCCGCCGGACGTGTAGAGCCCATCGCTATTACCATGGAGCGCCCGGAGAAGGAGGAATCGACAATAGAAGCCAGGGAAGCTAGTCATTCTTCCCTGTTCTTCGTGAGCAGCAGCCACCGTCGGATGGAGGAGGCGGCCCCAGATCTAATCTGGGTCGTCCATTCATCAGTCGCCTCGGCCGTTCGATCAAGCGTCAGATGCAATCTCAGTCGAGGATCGCCGAAGGGGTATCGGGCTTCGACAGCCCGCCACGTGGATAAGTGGCGCGCCCATCGCCATCCATTTGCGCGCCTTAGGGGGTAATTTACACTGAGCCCCCTCGCACTTTTTGTAATTAATTTTTAATGATGTAAATAAATTAGTAAGTTGTAAAATAATTGTACATTTTTGCAAGTAGCCCCTGGGAGTTTTTGTATATTGCATTCCAGTCCAAGCCACGTCACCTCACATGACCAGTTCACGTGAGGCACGGGGTAAATTGCACTGACACCCTTGGGGGTTTAGTTATTTTGGTTTGGTCCACAAACTTCCAGAAATAGTGAAATGTTTTTTTGTATTTTGCGTCAAGGTCCCTGGTTTTGTGGAAATTACTTTCAGGTCCTTCCCAGGCGCGTGCTAGTCACGCGTTGAGGTGGGTAAATTGCAGAGAGGCCCTTGCGAGATCATTTTTTTGTATTTGGTCCATTAATTTCTATATTCAGTATGATATTTTGTGTGAAAATTGCAACTTGGCCCCTGGATGTTTACGTAATTGCATTTATACCCCTACCAGGCTTTGTATTTTTGTATGCTTTGTCTATTTATTCCATGCATTTATAAAACCCCAAAAATTCCTCAAAAATTAATTTAAGCTCATGTTTAGTTGTGCATTCACGTCATATTTTTGCATTGCATTTTTGTTGCATTTTAATATTTATTAAAAATAAAAAATATGCATTTTAGGTACTGTCTATTTTGGAAAATACTAAAAAATATTAAAACACCTTGAAAAATCTCAAAAAAATTACCTACCGTCTATTTTATTGTATCCTAGTGTCAGTCCAAAAATCACTAAAAAATTCAAAACCAAAACCTTAAAAATTAGAAAAATACTAAAAACTTCAAAAAATCTATAAAATAGTAAAAAAATCAAAAAAATAGAAACTCAAGTTCTGTAGGTTTCCTATTTTATTATCTTTATTTTAAAATTAATTTGGGAAAATTTTGATGCTATTTGGTATTTTTCATTCCCATCTTAATTTAGGCCAGTAATTAATTCACTGTTTTCCATTATTTTGCCATTTAAAAATACCAAAAATATTTGGAAAAATACCCAAAAATCACAAAAACAGTAAAAAATTATAAAAATACCAAAAATATTTTATTTCCTATTTTTTTGACTATTTTTACTTATTTCTATAAATATTTTATCACCCTTTTTCTTATATTAGCTATATATTCTATCCTATTTATAAAAACACAATATATATAATTTAAAAAGAAAATATAAAACCAGAAAATGAAAAATCAAAATACAAAATTAAAAATTAAAAAAATAATAATATAGTAATATTAATTACCCACAAAATTAAGATTCATTCGAGGATGACTTGGACATACATGAACACCATAGGCTGCCCAATTTTTATTGCTCTCTGTGGTTCGACCTCTACATGCTTATATACTATGCATTTTATGGTAGAGTTAATAAATGTTAATTCATGGTTTTGGGACTTAGTTGATTTATTCTTTGTTGTGGGTTAATTTCTGATCAACCAGTGTTTTGTGAGCGGTCGCCTCAGCGACACTATCGTCCCCGCCTTATGTGTGGGGCGTATTTTGACCCTCGCCAAAATGCTCGTTATCAGATGACGTCGTTGCCAGGGAGCAATGAGCGTAGCTTATTACATTTTTGTCATTCTTGTTTGAAAATTTATTTTCATTGATTTTGTGAGCAGCTATTTCTTTGCAATTGATCACCATACATGATTCATTTATCTATTGTGATTAATTACTTCCTGCTTTATTTCATTGATTGAGCTTATACTAATTCTATCTCTTTGTAACTTTGTTGCGAGGGCCCGCCACGCGAGGATGGTTTCTTAGGAAGCCAAGGCAGCCGAGCTTGGAGGAGGTTGATCTTCACTTCATGACCAGCTGGAGAGAGAGAACCAAGGATGCACGGGGATGAGAAGTAGATAGGCCTAGATCAATTAGGACCATTTTTGTAATTTATTGTGAGAGAGAGACAATTTTGGCATGTAATATAACTTGGACTCTACTCTTCACAATGAGGTCCAGTGCCCGGGTGTTTGTTCACCTGGGGGCCTTGTCGCGGATTTCTCGTGTTTTTCCCGCCTTATTTTCTTTGTTTCCTGTTGTTTTGAGTTTTCTGCCTTTATTTTATTTTGTTTTGTGTGCATGGATCCCCTAAGCATAGGCTTGCTTGATCGAGTAGACTAGGTCCAAACACCATAATGATCTTGCATGCACCTATAGTACGATTTTGGACTTAGATCAAACTCTAAACAGTCGCCTCATCACCTTCGAGCCAACGTGCCGCGAGCTCTCCCTGCCAAGCGCTTCTCCTGAACTCGATGTGTCGAGAGGAGGAGGGGTGAGCCTAGACCGGACTCCTAGATTGAAGGGAGGTGATCGACTAGTGGTTCTTCACGCTAATAGCAGCTAATGTTTAGGACGATTTTGTCGCTTGCATACCGCCATGTAGATAGGTTTAAAAATTTTGTTTTGCATACCGCATGGAGAGGGCTGGGATGCACTGTAAGTCTTCTAAGTCAGCATACATCATTCGGTTCAATGGTGAGATTTCCATCATGGAACCACTTGCATGGCTTTTCCGCTATCTCGCTCTGATTTTGAGTACCTAGGACTTAAATGAAAATCTACAAAAACGATAGGCGCTGGTATGAAAACAGACTCAAAAAAAAGTGAAAACCCAAAAATTAAAACAAGGGGACTGCTAAATAAACTTTGACCTTAATTAAAATCTGTAATGGACTATCATTGTATTGGGTTCATAAAGCCCTCATTGTTTTCAGGTACCTTCAGAGGGGGACCAAAACCCTACTCCCATGAGCGAGGCACGTCCCATAAGGAATAGAGCCAAAATCCCAGTCTGCAACTGCCTTGTGTATCGCCTGGATTTCCGAAGTAATGGCGCTTCTATCGTACGTGACCGAGTAGGGCCGTGTCAGCGATGGTGTTCCCGCCTTGTGTGGAACATCGACATGATCTGAAGTATTGAGCATAGGCCATGCCTTCACGGGGGTGTCTGTCTCATCGGTTTGTGTCCGAGTAGGTTCTTGCATGCTCACGGGTGATTCCGTTGCGAGCAAGAACCGAAGTATTGGTTTCGCCTATCAGCTTCCTCTCTCTATTTCTTTGGCTGAGTAGGGATCCAGGAAGGGTTACAAGGACCTCAAAAAGTACAGACTACAGGTTACAAAGGAGGAGGACAAGTACGAGATTCTTTTCCTGCAGTACTCTCTCTCCTATAGGGGTAGCATGCTAAGGACTTGTTAAAAGATTTGCCTGAAAGAAAAACTCTAAAACCGAAAAGATAATAAATAGCCGAACCTTCACGGCTTCACATGGCGTGAGTTGGTGAACCCAATTTTGTATTGTGTTTGTATGGATCTAGATTAAGGTTCAAAGATCGAGTCCCGCGCCTTTACGCAAATTTTGTTGTGTCATTCTCCTTTGACCCGCCGCTCAGCCAAGCCGTTCTACTGTTTTGCACTCCTTTTTATTCCTCGTTGACCATTGTATCCTTCTTCCAACGTCCAATCCTCCTTTGTGCTTCGTGAAGTTGATCCATGGATGGTTTCCGTCGGGACCCCGCCAATACCCACATCGATTCCATAGACTCAACTCCGCCAATAAATTCGAGGCGATTCCTGAGAACCCGATCTGGACTTTGCGGATCGATCTCCAGACTCCTCATCTTCTACCTTTCTTGTGACCACCTAATAAGTCGAGATCACTTTTGTCCCACTTTCTCCGTTGGTGAATGGAAGTCGATTACAGTCCACATCTTTTTCCATTCGCGACATGCTGGGGTTGACCTTGATTCCAGCTCCATCATGATAGCTGAACAATATCGCAAGTGGTCTGATCAGGACTCTCTCATTCTGTAGATAGAAGACAAATCAAGCCCTGGAGTCTACTTCAGAATTCATTTCGTCAGATTCATACCCTGACATGGCGCCTCAAGGGAAGGGTAAGGGTCAGCAGCCACCCCAACCAGAAGGACAGTTGCCAGATCAGAATTAGGTTAATGCACAATTGTTGGCATCTATCCAGGCCATCCAACAGCAGCTGATCGAGTAGTCCCTAGCGCAGACAGCCTTTCAGGATATGTTGAATGACGTGATGAACAGAGCCGAGGGAGGAGGAGGCATAAGAGGAGGTGGAGGTAGAGGTGGAGGTGGTGGTCCACATGATGATGAAGAACCAGAACTACCGCCACCCAAACCTACACTGAAGGAGTCATATAACCCTGGAGACGGCCAAATGACCGAGTGGATCCTCATTCCACCGGTGCACGCTCACTTCGAGCTAAAACCCCAGTTCCTTGCTCTTCTTCCAGCATTCCATGGAAACAACAGTGAAGAACCATACATCCACCTGCAGCAGTTCTCACGCATTTGTCGCACCACTCACTATCCCAATGTCCCTTTGGACATTGTCAAGATGATGGCATTCGCCTTCAGCTTACAAGACAAGGCCCTCTACTGGGTCAACCATCTGGGGAAGGTTGTGACGACCTGGGAGGAACTGAAGTCAGCTTTCCTGCATAAGTTTTACCCTCTCGGCCGGCTCAACCAGATGCGAGCCCGAATCAGCAACTTCTCCCAAGGAACCCACGAGTCAGTACATGAAGCATGGGAGAGATTCACTAATCTGCAGGAGAAATGCCCCCACCATGAGATCCCGAAGACCAGTTTGGTCCAACACTTTTTTAGGGGCTTGAACATCAAGAGCCAAAGGCTCGTTGGCGCAGCATGTAGGGGTTCGCACTTCAACAAGGATGAAGATGTGGTCTGGCAGATCTTCAAAGAAATGGCCGAACGAGAGGCCGCCCTCTCTTCATCAAAAGCATATCAGAAGCAACCCCAGATCCTCCAGAAACAAGTACACATGGCAGCATCCTGCGAGACGGAGAGAGATGAGAGATCCAACCTCAGTATCATCGGGGGCTATCTCTCGAAAGTTGGTATCATTGAAAAGCGGTCACAGGACCTTGAAAAACTTGCTGTGATCGAGAAGAGGACCCAAAATCTAGACAAACTTGATCAGATCACCAAGCAACTTGAATTGTTGGTGGGCACCATCAACTCTGTTCAGTCGGCAGCACCATCAGACGCTCCAGCTGAGAGAAAGAACGAGCAACCACCGCAGCATCAGCCTCAGCCGAGCCAGCAGCCACCGGCAGTCCAGCACGTGTACTACGTGTAGGCACCCGACCAGGGCCAGCCGCAGCAGCAGATGGTTGTGTACCAACCAGAGTTTATATCAGGATCAGATCCAGTCTTCCCACCACCACCCCTGATTCAGGAAGTGAACGGGGTATGAAGTAACGAAGCACAGCCGACCCGTCCTATGGGACAACCTCAGGGTCAGCTATCAGCCAATCGGCAATACCACCAACCTCAGGGTGGTCGTTTTGGGCAATCCTCACAGCCACCTCAGTAGTATCATCAGCCTCCCTCGTATGCACACCAATGGAGGCAGAATCAGCCATATCAGCAGCTGCAATACCGACACCCATAGCCTTTTCATCAGTATGCGGCTGCTCCACCTCAGCAGTATCAGCAATATCCTCCTCCCTCTTATCCGCAGCTTCAACTTCCTGCACCACCAGCAACAACCTCAGCATCCACCCATGCAACAGCAGCGTGGTCTGCACGCTGAATCCAATGAGGTACCTCCTGTGAACCCAACCATGGATTGTCTGGCCCAACTCATCAAAGGGCTGGCAGATATGACCAAGAGGCTTGATGACCTGACCGCCATAAAGACTACTATTCCAGCTCAGGTCGAAGCCAAACCTAATAACTTTAAGAAGAAGGAGCAGGTAGAATGTGATGTCCTGTCTGTGTCTGTAGAGTCAGATAATGATATTATTGTTTATTCTAATGCTGTCACTCTCAGGAGCGGTAGGGCCTTGCCTCCGCCTGCTATCAAGAATGGGGTGAATAAAGAAACACGTGGATCGTCATCTTCTGCATCAGCCGTGCCAGCTACAGGGGCGGGTGAGGAGGAAGAAGAAGGAGAAGCCATTCCAGCCGTCGTGCAGTACCCGCATCCCCAGCCAAAAATACAAAAAAACTGCAAAATCAAAAACAACAAAAAGAAGCTTGCAGCCGAAGCAACGCCAGCCTCGGAGGAGCCGCCAGCAGCAGCCGATCCATCGCCAGCCGATGGAGCAGATGCTCTACTTTTTGCCCGCCCATCCGCACCAGCATGTCAGGATTCAGTTTGTACTCCTTTTTATAGTCAGGATGTACAGCAATATGAGGGCGATAATTCTGATGTAAATAAGAACTCTATTTTGCTTTCCAATGATGTAAATATTCCTTTTCCTAATGCAACAGAAAAATCCAAAAAAATGAAAAAAGAAAAAGTGCATTGTCTGATCCAGGAGTTGTGGAAATAATTGACAACTTAACTGTTGAGATTCCCTTACTGAAGGCCGTGGAGTACATGCCAGCTGTGAAGAAAGGTCTGAAAGAGGTATGTACCAGCAAGCGTCGGCCATCCAGAAAGAACAGACACCAGCAAGTTGAGAAGCACGTCCTCACCTTGACCACGGTAGCAGCCATCAGTAACCTCTCACAGAAAAAGCAGGACAATGGAGCACCTCTGATCAGTTGTGAAATTTTTGATCAGGTCTTTGAGCGCACTCTCCTTTACAGCGGATCTTCCATCAACCTTTTGCCGGCATCAATAACGTAAGAATTTGGGTTGGGCCCGCTCAAGCAAACACGAATGATCCTTCAGTTCGTTGATAGATCCATCAAGCGACCCAGAGGTTTGTTGGAAGACGTTGTAGTGAAGGTGCGGGAGATGCAATTCCCAGTTGATTTTGTAGTTCTTGATATGGACTCGCCCGTACCCTTACTCCAGACCCCTATCATCCTTGGCCGACCATTCTTACGAACATCAGGTGCTGTGGTTGATTACGGGTCCGGTAAAATCACTTTCAGCTCAAATGACAAGCAGATCACTATAGATATGATCAGAGAGCCGAACACCACAATTGATGAGAGCCATGCCATATCAGAAGAAGACTGTGACTTTATTGCTGAAATCAGAGACTCATTGTTGTCGTTGAATGATTCATGGACCCAAGAAATCCTCACTCTTGAGGAGGACTTGGAAAGCACAGTTGACCTATGCTCCGATGATTCTTGGGAGACTGATTCTCTGATGATGGAACAATTAGGTGACCTCAAGAATTCACTCCAGATCGAACACAATGAGCCTAGAGCAGAACCGTTCGACACCTCACCAGGATCTAACAGAATGCTGAGGATGGTAACTCCATCGAAAAAGTACATCCTACCACCAGTATAGTGTCTGAAGTGACCAACAAGTTGGACAGGTCAAAACCGGAACTCAAGCCACTTCCTGCAAGCCTGAAGTATGCCTTCCTTGCGGGTGAAGAACACATGTATCCGATCATCATCAGCAGCAGGCTGAATCCAGATCAGGAATCTCGCCTCCTCGAGATTCTAGAAAAGAACCGCAAGGCACTTGGTTGGTGCGTATCAGATCTCCGAGGGATAAATCCAGCTTTATGTTCACACCACATCTATCTGGAAGAAGATGCCAAGCCGTCCCGTGAATTCCAAAGAAGGCTGAATCCAAACCTCCGGGACTTTATCATGAAAGAAATAACGAAATGGTGCGATGTAGGCTTCATTTATTCCATCTCCGATTCAAAATGGGTAAGCCCACTGCATGTAGTTCCAAAGAAAATCGGGCTTATCGTGGTTACCAATGATAAAGGAGAGGAAATATCCACTCAGGTACCAACATCCTGGAGGGTGTGTGTTGACTACCGTCGTCTTAATGCAGCAACTAAGAAGGACCACTTCCCCTTGCCATTCATTGATCAAAATCTGGAAAGACTAGCAGGTAAGGAGTTCTTCTGCTTTTTGGATGGGTATTTTGGGTACAACCAGGTGGCAATCGCCCCCGAAGATCAAGAGAAGACTACCTTCACTTGCCCGTTCGGTACCTATGCCTTCAAGAGAATGCCCTTTGGATTATGTAATGCACCTGCAACATTCCTAAGATGCATGATAGCAGTTTTCGCCGAGATGGTAGGCAGTTTTCTCGAGGTGTTCATGGACAATTTTTCTGTCTATGATGATAGTTTTGATTCTTGTCTTGAGCACCTAGACAGAGTGCTTCAGAAATATCGTGAAGTCAATCTAGTGCTTTCATGGGAAAAGAGCCACTTCATGGACACTGAAGGCATTGTGCTGGGTCATGTCGTTTCCAAACGTGGCATGGAAGTCGACCCGGCAAAGGTGGATGTTATTGTCAATCTAGAGCCACCTCAGTCAGTAAAGAATGTAAGGTCATTCCTGGGGCATGTGGGATTTTACAGACGATTCATCAAGGACTTTAGCCGCATCGCCCGACCTTTGACCGAACTCTTATGCAAGGAAATTGAGTTCAATGTAGATCAGCAGGTTCTCCTTGCTTTCAATCAGCTGAAGGAGATTATCACTCAGGCTCCAGTCTTACAGCCGCCGGACTGGTCTCTTCCCTTTGAGATCGTGACCGATGCATCAGACTTTGCAGTCGGGGTTGTTCTTGGACAGAGGAAAGAGAGAGCGTCCTATGCCATTCACTACGCCAGCAGACATTAGATGAGGTGCAATGAAATTACACCGTGATAGAGAAAGAGTTGTTGGCTGTAGTTTTCGCCCTCGAGAAGTTCAGATCCTATTTGCTTGGATCAAAAGTCACCATTTTTACAGACCACTCTGCTATCCGGTACCTACAGCAGAAGAAGGATGCCAAGCCGAGACTGATTCGATGGATCCTTCTCCTCCAGGAATTTGATTTGGAAATCAAGGACAAGCCTGGAGTTCAGAATGTGGTAGCAGATCATCTCTCCAGAATTGAACAGCATGAGCCTCCTCTGAACAGTGCACCCATTACAGAAACCTTTCCTGACGAATCAATCTTAGCAGTGGATTCTCTTCCTTGGTATGCGGACATAGTCAATCACCTCTCTTCGGGGATAATACCATCGGAGTAGACGAAGAATCAAAAGAATAAATTTATGTCGACCATCCGGTTCTATCAATGGGAGGATCCTCTTTTATTCAGGAAAGGAGCGGATTGCATTTGGCGCAGGTGCATTCCTCAGGAGGAGCATTTTAGTGTCCTCGAGCATTGTCACTCGCTCGAATCTGGTGGACATCACTCTGGAGACCGTACGGCAGCCAAAGTACTTCAGTGTAGATTCTGGTGGCCCACACTATTCAAGGATGCAGTAGAATTTGTCAAACGATGCACTGACTGTCAGAGATTGAAGGGTACACTCACTGCCAAAGATTCGATGCCCCTGAAAATCATTCAGATAGCAGATGTTTTCGATGCATGGGGCATTGACTTCATGGGACCTTTCCCTAACAGTCAAGGTTTTGAGCACATCCTTCTTGTTGTCGATTACGTGAGTCGTTGGGTTGAAGCTATTCCCGCCCGAGCCACGGACAGTAGGACAGTGTGCCGATTCTTAAAAGATAACATCATTGCGCGGTTTGGGATCCCGAAGATTCTCATCTCAGATGGGGGTAGTCATTTCATTAACAAAGAGGTCAAGAAACTAACGAAGGAGTACGACATTGACCATCGTGTCACGTCTCCTTATCACCTTCAGACCAATGGTATGGCCGAATTATCAAATAGAGAAATCAAGATGATCTTGCAGAAACTTGTACGGCCGGACCGAAAGAACTGGTCCCAACTCTTGGACTCAGTTCTCTGGGCTTACAGAACCGCCTACAAGTCTCCCTTGGGCATGTCGCCCTATCGTCTTGTATATGGGAAGTTGTGCCATTTGCCCGTCGAATTAATTCACAAGTCTTTATGGGCAATTAACATGTGCAATCTGGACTCACGAAAAAGTGGGCAGAAAAGAAAGGATGATCTGAACAGACTCTTGGAGTTTCGAGACTATGCATACGATAACACTTTGATGTACAAGGAAAAGGTGAAACGCTGGCATGACCAGCACATCAGATGAAAGAACTTTGACGTTGGACAGAAGGTGTGGTTATTTGATGCAAAGTTGCGGATCTTCCTGGGCAAATTAAAGAGTAAGTGGACAGGACCATTCCAAGTTCGTGAAGTGCGTGACAATGGAAGTATTGTCATATCAGAATTGTCCACTGATGCACAGCCATTCGTTGTCAACGGCCAACTCCTGAAGCCTTACCTCGAACCAGATACATTCTTGGCAGTTGTCGACTCCATTCAGCTCGCGCATCATGAGGACATATCCACAACAGTGACCGCATCAGAAGATTCAGACGTTGCACCACAAAAATTGTTTATATGATTTTCTTCTTTTCTTCTTTTTCTCTTCTACCTTCATTTTTGTATCAAAAGGTGTTGTCCCTTTTTGTCAGTCTTCTATACTTAGGATGCACTTTGTCCTAAGTATAGGGGGTGTGCACCCCGAGTTTCCTCTATTCTTTTCGATCCTCTCCATTGTCTCCTCTTCATGTCTACACTTAGGAGTATTCTACCCTAAGTATAGGGGGAGACAATCTGAGTACGATTTGTTCATTCCCACCCTTGACCCTCCCTGCTTTGTGTACAGTCTGTTATACTTACGATTATTTGATCCTAAGTATAGGGGAGGACGGTCAACTTCTCATTCATTCATTTCTTATTTATGTATTCTTTAGACTTGTCTATACTCAGTACGAGTTATGTCTTTTCTTTTCTCTTCGATCTATGAGGACATAGCTCAAGCTAAGTATAGGGGGGTCGTATATACCATGTATATACTATAAGCCATAACTCATACTGAAAATAAAATACCACCTCAAGTTAAAAAGTAATATAAAAAAGTAGTTTTATAATGAGGAAAGATGATTGTGAGCTCCTAAGACTCTTTCTATCTATACTGATTAATAAGTCAGGAAAAGCGCTTTGTGCAAAATGTTCTTTTTGAAAAATCTTGTGAAAAATTGCTTGAAAAATAGTGTGTACAAGTATTCAAACTTTGTAAATAGTGTTGTCTGTAAAATTTATTTTCTTTGAGTGAAATAAAAATGTGTGAAAAGTGGTTTGCAAATGGTTGGAAAAACTGGTTGTAAAATTGTTTTGAAAAATCTATCTACTCTGTGTGAAAAACTTTTGCAAAAATCGTTTTCAAATGCGTGTACATGATTGTAAAATTATTTTGAACTATAGTTTTCAAGAATCTTTTGAAAATGATTCTCGAATAAGTCTGAGGAGTCTGCACAAGAATCTCTCATGCAAAGACAAGCAATAATTCCAAATAAAACTGGGCCTAAACCATGTTGTACATAAAATAAAGTTTTTCTTTGTATATACTGATTAATAAATCAGGTTAAATGCCTTTACAGTATGATTTGAAAAATAGTGTGAACTGTTTGGAAAACTAGCTGTGAAATGTTTTCAACCTGTGTAAAATTGCTTTGTTTGAAAAACTTTCTTCTTTGTGTGAAACAAAGGATTTGAAAACCTATGCGCAAATATTTTGAAAAATGTTTGTAAAAAACTATTGTGGAAAATGTATATATATAGTGTAACAAATCTTTGCAAAATAGTTTTCAAATGTGTGTAACTGCTTGCAAAAAATTTTCATGTACTATAGTTTGCAAAATTATTTTCAAATAAATCTGAGGGATAAAAGTATCATTACAAATTCATGTAAATCATAAATAAAATACATAAAATTCTTTCTTTAAGATACCCTGAATAAATTACTTGACTAAAACCTGTAAAATCTTTAAAAAAATCCTTAAATCTTGTAAAATAAAGCGGCACGCCTGTGTAAATAATTGTATACACTCTTTGTATGTGTAAAGTTTTTGAAAAAATTCTTTATGTGAAAAGATTCTTTGATTTTTAAATTCTTTGTGAAAAAATTGCATCATTCATTGTGCATAGCATGAGCATACCATTCATATTCTTTTTGAGTGAGCTTGATGATTGAACTAGTCCAATAAAGTCTAAAATTGGAGCTTGGTTAGACCTTACCGCACCTAACTGCACTAGAACCTTATGGGAACTAGGTTTAAAGCACTTCAGGTCTAGTCAGACTTAATTCTTTGAGAAATCAGGGTTGGGTTCAAGTCACCTCAACTGACTAACTAGAACTTTTCAAGACATACACATGACTCTTGTCGGCCGTGAACTAACTTGGACACTTGCACCTTTCACTTGGCTCAACTTAGTTGGAGTGGTGAGGGGGTTGGATTTGCCAGTCTGAGACGCACACGGGTGGAAACATTCATCCTCGTCTAGGGAGGGAGGTGCACCCCAACCTGGTCCAGCAGCCATGAGGTCTAACGACAGGAGAGTGTGGGTTGCGATAATGCTTCAAAAGAGGGATAGTCTACTGGCTCAAGAGGAAAAACTCCTTATGTAAATGCTGCTATGAATAGTATTTCAAAAAAAATGGTTAGGCCTGTACAAAAATAAAATGCCTGCAAAAGTATGTACATATGTTGTAAAGCCAATAAGCAAGCTTGAGTTCCAAAGTCAAATATGTGAGCCTGCAGCTGGATGACTCGACTACACTGGTCTTGCATCCTAGGATAAGTAGCTACACTGGCTACCGTCCATTCTTCTCTTCACCCCCTCCTCTTGAGCTGGTTGTCACTTGAACTTAGAAGGGAATACCCCGCTCCTCGAGGATGGAGTTGTTGGATTGGGGAATCATTGGGTTGTCATTCTGGAGAAGTCAGTTCCTTTGTCATTTCAGTTGGGGAGAGCCACTACCACTTACACTGTACAAGTCAGCTTCGTCACAAGGGTTTGCGCATGTAGGCTAGTTCTGACTAGGCTATTGAGGTGGGTTGAACCGAGTTTTGTGACTCTCGAAGGCTGTTGTGTTTTAAAGCTGGTTCCCGACAAGGTTCTACACACATCCACACCCAAGGTCTGACAGAAGCTCCAAATTCTGATTTTGTAAGGACATATATTGCACTGAAAGCAACCCTATTCACTCTATCATTTTTCAATTCTCTTTTTCTTTTCTTCTAAATCTTTATTCTTTTTCTACTTATTGCATAAGTATTTGCTAGGGACTAGCAAAGTCAAGTATAGGGGGGTCATGAATCTCCATTTCATCACCTTTATTCTATCATTTTGGCCTTAAAAACCCCAGCAAATGCATGTAAATAGCATCAATTTGTATATAATAGCATCTATTATTTATTGTATTTAGTATACAGAATATAAGGTTTTTAAATGCCAAAATTATAGAATAAAGAGAAGAAAATAAAAAGGAATAAAATGTTGCAAATATTTTATGACCCTAACCCCGAGACCAAGTCCAGAATGGAACTGGTCGACAAGAAATAAAGTAGGGGGAGATAAGGGCCAATAATACAATAAATACCTCATTTATTCATTCATCTATGCATTTTGATACATATTTTGTATTTAGTTATTTATTCATCAAATAAAGAAACCTTGTACATGAAAGTTATAGATAATAATGTGAATAAAAATACAAAATTGAGTTTGTACAAAAATGATATACAGTGTACATTTTATACATAGAATGAAAAGCCAAAATCTCAACTTCACAGACCCATATCTTGCAAATAAAAACTCAAAATCACCCAAAATCACCTTTAATTGTATATAGCTTTTCAAGAACTATTTAATAAAATTGGTTTCATGATTTTTGGAGTTCATCTGTGAAAGTTAGGTTTTTGGCCTTCATTGCATAGTATACCTGATTAAAATATTCAATTTATTCTTTATTCATTATTTCTATAAACTATATTCTTAGAATTTTGTAAATAATATAAATAAAGAATGTACATACTGAAATTAGAATAAAACCAAAAATAATTTGTAAAATAAAATAAGTCTATGGAATATATAGGCAAAATACCTATGTCACCTATGTACATGAATAAAAGGGGAATGCAAATCTTTAATTATTTTATTCTTTCATATTTTTATAATATTGTAAATATTACATATAATTTATTAAAAATACAAATCCAAAATAAAAATCAATAAAATATATTAAATAAATAAAATGTACATAAAATATAGGTAAATTACCTATAAGTATACCTACAGATACATATATCTATTTATTTAAAAATGTAAGTAAACTCATTAAAATTAAATAAAAATATATTTACACTCACAAAAATAAGTTAAAAATTTACAAAATAAGAAAAGAAAATAATAAAATAAATATATAAAATAAAAAAATAAAATATACAAAATACATGTAAATACACTTAAAAATACATCATTAAAATAAACCTATAATAAAATACATCAAAAAATAAAAAAAAAATCAGAAATAAATACTATATTAATTAATAAACATTATTTATTTTTTAAGTAAAATTAAATAAAGTCATTTATTATGTTTAAAAATTTGGTCAAAGTAGGGCTGATGTGAACCAATCAGGGTTCGTTGACCGCCCGATCAATTTCCCTGCCCTCCAGCCGCCTGGTGTCAGAAGTTGTTGCGGCTCGTCTTCTCCGACTTTCCTCTTCTGATCCTTTGACTCCCAGGCGAAGATTCCTTCATGAAAAAGCTCGACCTATGCTTCAACCTTCACGCCAGCTACTTAGATCCATCATATGACCAATCGATTCTTCGTGGCACCCCGTTCAAAAAGGGTGCACCACCTTGTGTATAAATAAAACCCTCGACCTCCTCCTCCAGTTTGGTCTCCCTTCGGTCGTCTTCCACCCTTGCTTTGAGTCTCCAGATAGTCCTCGTGACAGGGGGAGTCTTCTGGACGCTTCAGCAGGTCGGAGGAGTTGAGGGAAGCACCCACGGCCGCCGCTCACCGGAGGTCATGCTCCCTGGTCGACCACCAGGTATAAGAGTTGTATTTATCTTGTTTTATAGCTTAGATTTCGTTTGTAGTTTTTAATCTTGCAATTAGATTAGTTATTAGACCAATAGGTGCCTGATTGAGGCCAGATCGAAGTTCGCCAGAGTTCAGCTCCGGTGAACCACTCTACCCTGATCTACGCGCAAGCCGACTCTCGCTTCATCTCCACTTCATTCCCCTACATGTTCTACGCACAAACCACACATCAGATCAACCGGAGCGTCCTTTGCTCTGCGAATCGAGGTCCCACTCCACCGCGTCGCCGGACCTCGCCACCACCATCCATTTCTTATCCTTTGAGTTGTAAGCTCTGGTCGAGGAAGATCCCCTCGAGCCCCGTGTCTTTTTGGTGCAGGTCAAGAGCCAAATGGAGCTCCCTGGAGCTCGAATCGATCACCTGCGAGGTTCCAGGACCCCCCTTGCTTCTCCGAGCTCGCTGGACCAATCTAGGGGGTCCTGGACCTTCTGGAGTGCCTTGGAGGTTGTGGAGCATCCCGCCGGACGTGTAGAGCCCATCGCTATCACCATGGAGCGCCCGGAGGAGGAGGAATCGACGATCGAAGCCAGGGAAGCCAGTCATTCTTCCCTATTCTTCGTGAGCAACAGCCACCGTCGGACGGAGGAGGCGGCCCCAGATCTAATCTGGGTCGTCCATTCAGCAGTCGCCTCGGCCGTTCGATCAAGCGTCAGATGCAATCTCAGTCGAGGATCGCCGAAGGGGTATCGGGCTTCGACAGCCCGCAACGTGGATAAGTGGCGCACCCATCGCCGTCCATTTGCGCGCCTTAGGGGGTAATTTACACTGAGCCCCCTCACACTTTTTGTAATTAATTTTTAATGCTGTAAATAAATTAGTATGCTGCAAATTAATTGTACATTTTTGGAAGTAGCCCCTGGGAGTTTTTGTATATTGCATTCCAGTCCAAGCCACGTCACCTCACGTGACCAGTTCACGTGAGGCGCGGGGTAAATTACACTGACACCCTCGGGGGTTTAGTTATTTTAGTTTGGTCCACGAACTTCCAGAAATAGTGAAATGTTTTTGTGTATTTTGCGTCAAGGTCTCTGGTTTTGTTGAAATTACTTTCAGGTCCTTCCCAGGCGCGTGCTAGTCAGGCGCTGGGGTGGGTAAATTGTAGAGAGGCCCTTGCGGGTTCATTTATTTGTATTTGGTCCATTAATTTCTATATTCAATATGATATTTTGTGTTAAAATTACAACTTGGCCCCTGGATGTTTACGTAATTGCATTTATACCCCTGTCAGGCCTTGTATTTTTGTATGCTTTGTCTATTTATTCCATGTATTTATAAACCCCCAAAAATTACTCAAAAATTAATTTAAGCTCCTATTTAGTTGTGCATTCATGCCATATTTTTGCATTGCATTTTTGTTGCATTTTAGTATTTATTAAAAATCAAAAACGTGCATTTTAGATACTGTCTATTTTGGAAAATACTAAAAAAATATTAAAACACCTTGAAAAATCTCAAAAACATTACCTACTGTCCATTTTATTGTATCCTAGTGTTAGTCCAAAAATTACTAAAAAATTCAAAACCAAAACCTTAAAATTTGGAAAATACCTAAAAACCTTAAAAAATCTATAAAATAGTAGAAAAATAAAAAATAGAAACTCAAGTTCTGTAGGTTCCCTATTTTATTATCTTTATTTTAAAATTAATTTGGGAAAATTTTGATATTGTTTGGTATTTTTCATTCCCATTTTAATTTCGGCCAGTAATTAATTCACTGTTTTCCTTTATTTTCCCATTTAAAAATACCAAAAATATTTGGAAAAATACTTAAAAATCACAAAAACAGTAAAAAATTATAAAAAGACCAAAAATATTTTATTTCCTAATTTTTTGACTATTTTTACTTATTTCTAAAAATATTTTATCACCCTTTTTCTTATATTAGCTATATATTCTATCCTATTTATAAAAACACAAAAAAATATATAATATAAAAAGAAAATATAAAATCATAAAATGAAAAATCAAAATACAAAATTAAAAATTAAAAAAAATAATAATATAGTAATATTAATTACCTACAAAATTAGGATTCATTTGAGGATGACTTGGACGTACATGGACACCATAGGCTACCCAATTTTTATTGCTCTTTGTGGTTCGACCTCTACATGCTTATACACTATGCATTTTATGGTAGAGTTAATAAATGTTAATTCACAGTTTTGGGACTTAATTGGTTTATTATTTGTTGTGGGTTAATTTCTGATCAACCAGTGTTTTGTGAGCGGTCGCCTCAGCGACACTATCGTCCCCGCCTTGTGTGCGGGATGTATCGCCAAAATGCTCGTTATCAGGCATCGGTCCCCCCTATACTTAGGCTCTGGTCAGCCTAAGTATAGGACAAGAGTGAGTATAAGAACCGATGAGATCTGGAGATCGTACATAGAATGATGAAGAGACTCGGGTCACTCTCCCCCTATACTTAGGATCTAATCATCCTAAGTATAGCCATAAAATGAAATGATATGGAGTCGAACGAATGATTCGACTCACTGGGGAGGGAGGGAAAGAAAATATATACAAGGAGGATTGAGAATATACAGGGATCAAGAAGGTTTGTGACGAACCTTCTTGCGGGAGAGAGAGGTGGGTAATATACAAGTGTGTCGCTGTCAGAATTGTCCTCAGATGAATAGTAGTGAGGTGAAGTGATCGTCCAGCGCGGGTCGACACACGGCTGCTTGCTTAGATAAGGCTTGAGAACAGCCGAACTGAGCTCACTCATATAAATCACCTTATCCGGACCCGATGAGGATTCCTCTGAAAATTCCTTCTCCAGAATGTTTAAGGAAATTTTCTTGGTCGGTTTTCTAGAACCTGAATCATTGAGAGGGAGATGAGAGCGACGCACCTTGAGAGGTTCAGGGGAACACCTCGAGGAATCAATTCTCGACTTCCTCTCACTAGATAGCCGACTAGAGGAGGGAGCAACCGTGTTTTTATGTGGAGTCAATTTAGTCTTGGTTGTTTCCTTTGACGGCACGGGATGTGGTGCGGTGCTGACTATAGGTTCCTCATCAGACGAGTCACCATATAGATTAGAATATTCTTGAAGGGTCAGCACTTGTCTCGAGAAGGTGCTAGTGATCTCAGTTAGCTTGACATTATCGGGATCTTGTGTCGGATCATCGAAATGATCAAGGCAATCCACAAAGGTCATGTCCGACTCAATAATAGCTTCTGGTCGTGAGTCCTCCTTAGAAGCTATTACGGTGGTGGTGCAAGCAGTTGATGAAGTGGAGGTGTGAGGAGTCTCTGAACCAACGGTCGTCTGAAGAGTCGGTTTCTCAGGTGTAGCAGAGAGGAGGGACTCATCTACCTCTCGATTGTCACGACTGTCAGCGGATGTGCGGGTCTCCTTAGAGTAAAGTGTATCAAAGAGTGGGTGAGGTCGAAGCGCTCCCAATGCTGAAAAATTAATCTCCCGAGTCTCGCAATCTATAGTCGCCTTAGCCAAGGCTAAGAACGGCTTCCCGAGAATAATCGGAGACTGGGTAAACTCTCATCGGTGCTCGATGTCAATGACCGTGAAGTCCACCTGGAGTAGAGCACCTTGGAAAGTAACGATGACTGAAATGTTTCCTCTCGACCGTTTTATAGATCGATCAACCAGCTGAACGATCTCTCTCGACTTTCTGATAGGCCTGAGTTTGAGCTTGTCAAACACAGAGGTCGGGAGGATATTTATCGGCGAGTCATCATCGATTCTCGCATGGGTAAAGATGGTGTCTTTGATTTCACATTCAACTCAGGGCAACCGCTTCACTCTGCGGCTCTTGGTCTTTCTCCCCATCACCAAGGAGGTGACCATAGACACAATGTATCTTTCAGTCCTTGTCCTCTTATTACCCGACCTCTTTGGCATCAATTTACTTCTCACAAATCGTTTGAGGTTGGGAAAGTGATCTATGGCCTTTATTAAGGGAAGATTAAAAATCAATTCTTCATCGAGTGCTTCCCTTAGGGTAGGATCCAATTTTTTTAGGTCTTTTTCATTTTCAATTTTTATGTGATTTTTTGGTTTTTCATTTTTTTGGTGTTTTGGATGGATGAATGATCAGACTCTAGATTGGAAGGCAAGGGGTTAGTAGAAGAGGGAGATAGAATGGACTCCAGTTGTACAAAAGATGTGAGGTACCCAATGTTTGCTCTGTTTTCAACCTCAAAACTACTCATGTTATTTTCCACTTTCATTCCTAAGCTGGCAGAAATTGAGTGCAATATTTCCATGACATCTCTCAACTTGTTACCTAATGATTCGTTTTTCTCAATAATTCTGGAAATATCATCCTCCAAAATGTTCTCATGACAAATCATGGGAGAGTTCTGCTCAATTGGAGGATACTGCTGAGATATTAGGGTCTCATACTCAACATACCTAGACTCTGGCATGTAATGTTGGGTTGAGTATGGACTATTCAAATGGCAAATATTGGTCGGAGCCTCATATGATGAAACAGGGATTGATAAGTCTAGCTCATGAGTCCAATCTTGTGAATGTATAGGCTCTTTGAATGAAGGCTGGTTAATGGAAGCCTGATCACTAAAGACAATCAAGTTTGGGAAATCATGATGTGCATGTCTCTCCATTCGGGTTGTTCGATCGACCATGTTATGCCCTAAGGTCAAGTCGGGATGTGTATATGTAAATTGTTGTCTGGACCCTACTTGAGGTGAGAATGAAGTATGTGAGGGCATATAATTTTGCCAATCATCTGTCTCAACAGTGGCTTGCTCTTCATTTGATTCTTTGATTCCTGCAAGATCTCGAGAACAAGTACAGTCATCCCAAGGAGGAAGTGGATCCGGGGTGTTAGAATATGGAGTAGATGAGAAATGCGAAGAAATGGAGAAGTCAGTCGAAGTTATGACTTCATAATCGGGTTGAGGTGGAACCGACCACGGGTAAGGGTCTCCCGTGGGTGGCGGAGGATATATGGAAGAAGGAGAAGGCGAAGATGAACGGTATATGATCGAGGAGGATTGACCAGAGTTCACATGGTATGGGGACCAATATCCCGACATCTTGAAGAGGGAAGGGTGGATATAAGTAGATCAAGGTAGAAAATGTGCAATTACACAGGATAGCACACGCAGACAAACACAAAGACAAACGCAAGAGTAAACCCTGAGTTCACACTCAATACGGTGAAGGACTCAAAACCGAGTCCGATTGATCTGGTTGATTTTAAGTGTGAGTTTATCAGACAAGATAGCAACGGTTACGCGGCCTAGAGGTGAGTCGGCTATAAAGCCGGATGCGTCTCCCCTATTTAACCTGTCGCCTTAGATACCGACGGTCCTTCCTTTCTTCGCTCCTATCCCAAGTTGATGGATTCAAAGACCTGCCCCTATCTACCTGCAAGCAGGCGGAGGCTGACAAGGCCAGAACTTCACCCTGGGGGGTTACTGGCAACTTGTCGCGAAGTACCGCAATTTCGCCCCTATCTACTGGAGACAGGCAGAGGCTACTTGGTACTAGTCAGTGAACCAGAATAATTCAACTTGTGATATTTGCTAGGATTATTCAGAACGTGATATGGAAGGCGGGGATTTGGGATCTGCCTTAAGATGTTCACACATACTCAAGTACCCTCACTCATCCTGAAAACAAGGTCGGGTTCAATCTCCCGCAAACAAGGGTTAATTTTAGTCAATTTTTTTGGTCCAATTCAATTAGCACTCCCGATTTTAGAGATTAGTTGTCACCGATATTAATCCACACAAGCAATCGCGTCTGCCATCCAGTCCCAGTTCCTTTATCCTAGATTAGAAAATCGAGAGAGAGAGAGAGAATCGGAAAAAGTCGATGCAATCGAGAAAACGATGATGAATGCTTGAGTAAGAAGACTTACAGTGCCTCCATCTCTCTACAATGTGGGATGCAATACTTAATTGAAATTTTTACACTAAATGGAATGCAATCGAGAAAAGCCGCTCCTAGACAGGCAGTTCTATTAGCGAGTGAAGAACGAATTAAATTTGGCTAAGTCCTGCGGTCTAAGTGTGTCTTTTAAGTGCGAAGTGTGGTCCTAGAATTTTACGAGCACAGGCAATTCCTAAAATAGCTCTAAGAGCCGCAAGTGCATGTCCTATTCTACGTAAAGCAACCACACAACACACGGAGACACGTTTTATTATGACTTACACGTGCGAGATCCCAAATGGGAACCGCTGGAAATGCAAACTTATTTTTACAAGTTAATGAAAAAAAACAAAAATCTTTCTGGCGTCTCAACAGCCGACTTGATCCACGAATCGTCGGCCTCCGATGCACTTCGAGATGCGTCGACTTCAATAAAGCCGCTCCAAGTCCACCGAGCCCTTGCACAAAAAGATACAAAAATGTCAGAAAGAGAGAATAAAAAATAAAAAATAATTGAAGAAAAATATGGAATAATTACAAGGTGGTTCGGGGTTCAGACTACCCGAGTGACTGGAAAATGTAAATCTAATTTTCTAAAGTGATCCTAAGTTGTTTGCCTCCCCGGCACCGACGCCATTTGATGGACCTGTGATCTACCCTTTTTAATAGTGTCAAATTGACGGTTTCGTTGCAGTCGGATAAATCCGGATCGATCAAAAAATAACCGCACAAATCTATTAATCGTCTAATGAAATTAAGCATGTGTTTTTATTTTTGTTTAGCCTGGACAAGCCCCAGGGTCGACTCAAGGAGGTAAAGGAACAACTCGGGATCAAGTTAGAGGTATTAGATTGTGGTTTTCCTAGTGGGATTTTTTTGGTATTTTTTAATGCAATAAAAATGCAGATGCACTGATGCGGATGAACCAGGTTATTAAGAAAATCAACAACCTAGCCAAATTTATTTGAATGTGAAATTAGACCAAATTGATCAAATTGTCTTTTTCTTATAAACCTAATTCAATGATTAATGCAACATGGATTTTTTTGGAATTTTTGAATTTAAAATGCACAAATAAAAAATGCAAACTTTTTTTGGAGTTTTTATGCAATTTTTTGTGCAAATGATATGCAAAAATTATGAAAATATTATTGGAAGTTAAATGTGGTGAAATGAAGCTACACTAATATTTTTGGAATTTTCTGACTCTTTGTGATTTGTTTATGATTTTTTTTACTGAAAACAGAGCGACTATGAGTATTTAATTTCTACTTAATCCAGAAATCAAATTATCCAGAGATCTATTTATCTCAAATAGATATTGTAATCAGGAATCCAAAAGAGTTGAAATTTCTCAGAAATATTATTCATGGATTTAATAAAAAATCAATTACAGAAATCACCCTACAATTTATTTTATGCAATCAGCAATTCTAAATTGGGCGAAATTTAGACTGTAATTAAAGCACAACTAGATGCATCGTCTACCATTTTTTCATAATTTTTAGAGCAATAAATATGGATGTACAAATTTCAGAGCTTAAATAGGTAAAATATCACTGATTTTCAATATCTCAAATTTATTAAATAATCGGATGCTCACAAAAATGTAAATAAATAGCCATGAGATAAAGAATTAGTCGCTTATCAATGTAATATTTTTTTTGATAAAAATGATGCAAAAATACCGTCCAAATTAATACTCAAAGCCAGGGGTCTCTTTGCAATGCGAAATGAAAGCTGAATGAATTGAAATGTGAACAGAGATTGTTTTGCAAATGAAAAGATATGACGGACTAAGTATGCAATATTTCCATAAAAAGAAATAAAATAAAAAATTGACCTTACGTGGGTTCCAAGAATGGAACCCACCTCCACTTCCCACGCTAGGGTAAGAGGACGTGGGCGGCGTGGTCGATGAGGGCGGCTGATGGGCGGCGGTCGTCGCGCGGCTGCGCGTCGGTGGCAGCCACGTGCGAGAGGCAGTCGGTGAGGGCGCAGCCGCGGAAGGACGAGGAGGTGGCGGCACCTGTCGAGCGGGGGAGGAGGCCACGCGTCGTAGCATGGAGCGACGCCGCACGAGGACGAAGAGAAGGCAGCGGTCGTGGGAGTGGAGGCTGCTCCTGGAGCCGCACTGCGGAGGCACGCTCGCGCGGAGTACGGCGGTGAGACCGAGATGGCGGGGGTGTCTGGTTGCACAACCGGAGGGTAGCATGAGGTTGAGGAGTGCCGGGGGCGACGGACGACACGCAGGCAGCGCGGGGAGACGCTTGCTGCTCCAGGAGGGGGGCGAGCGGTGACGAGGGGCGGCGGCGGCGTCGGGCGAGGGCGGTGGAGCGCGTGGGGACGGAGCACTGGGAGTGGGTGGCTAGGCGCGCACGTGGCTCTGGCCGAGGGCTGGACCGCAGCCACCAACCGCCAGCAGCGGGCAGCCGCTGCGTGAGGGCTGCGTGCGCGGAAGGTGGTGGCCTGCAGGTGGGGACGTCCCAGCGGGGGCGCTGGCCGGCGACGAACGGTCCTGAAGGCTGGAGGCACAGAGGGCGGCAACCTGCTGCTGCCCTTGTTTTTTTATTTATTTTTTTATATTTTTTGTGTAATTTCTTAGACAGGAAATAAGATGTGGAAATGATGGTGATTGTGAATCTATGCAAGGGTGATGATGTAAGAAAAATACGATGATAATGATGATGGTGGTGAATGGAAATATTTTGGTGGTGATAAAAATGAGGTGATTGTGGTGTGGTGATCGTGATGATGGTGGTGGAGTGATTTTTATGTGATGATGATAAAACAACAAGGAAGAAAATTTGTTAGATAAAATGAAATGACAAGATGAAGATAGAGTTACTTACCTGTGATTCGCCGAAAGTGGAGCCACGGTGTGCGGCTTCCGTCGTCGTGGCCTCGAATCTGATTGGCGAACGAAAATCGGAGAAGCTCCGTGAGTTTGGCTGGCAGCTCACTACGCGGAGATTAACCACGGATCTTGCCTTGAGGTTATCGTCGCTTGACTCGTCTCCTACAGTTGTCACCTGAAGGTTAAAGGGGATCGACCTCACTTCTCTCGAAAACGGTGGATGAAAAAAATGGTGGAGGATGATGGGAATAAAAAGGGAGAGGAGAGGGAAGTTGGAGAAGAAGTGGGGAGAATGGAGTAATGGGGAGAGTGGTGACTTGGAGTGGAAGACAAGTAAGGAGGAAGAAGTAAAAAGGGAAATAAAAGAAATAAAATAATAAAGTAATATAGTAGGCTACTAAAAATAATTAAAATAGTAATAAAATAATAATAATAATAATAAATTCAAAAATAATAAAATAAATCCGAAAATAATAAAAAAATGGGGTGACATGTGGCGGCTCCAGGAGCCGCCACATGTCGCTCCTAGAAAATTCAAAAATTAAATGTAAAGGAAAATCGAAAAGAAATAACAAAAGGGGTCAAATCAAAAAGTGGTCAACACAAAAGTTGCTCGTCTCGACGAGATCTACAACTTTTGTGAAGGGCCAAAAATCAAAAGAAGATAACGGTACAAAATGTATTTTTGGGTGGTACCTTATAGATATAAAATACCGCATTTTTAAAAGAGAGAAAATCAAAATAAAGTTAGAGAAAAAATAAAAAGAATATTTACAACGTAATCTAATTTTTTTATATTTTTAATAATTAAGAAAATAAAAGGATAAAATAAAGGGTATTTTGGTCAATATGTACATATACAAAAGGGGCCCAAAACCCAAGTTTTGCATACGAGCTCCGATTTTAATGAAATTAGTCTTATTTCGAAGATCTTTGAATGTTATTACTTTAAAAAGTGAATAGACCTAATTCGAACACTGTATGAGAGAGATATGTGCATTTTAAGGCTCCTAGTTTCAAACTTGGATTCGGGTTTTATTGGTCAATTTTACAAGTTAGTATTTTTTTGATATTTTTCTTTTATTAGTGTTAGTAATATATACACTATAGAGTTGGTTTTATTGGATTTGGAGTTAGTATAAAATATATACAAATAAGGTATTTTAGATAATATATAGGTGAATATTTACAAGTGAATTTAGCTTCGTATTTAATGCAAATATGAATGCTAAAATGCAGATATTATGCTTGCATGCATGAATGCTAATTTTGCAAGATAAGGAGAAATATGTTGCTATTTACTCGGGAACAAGACTCTATTTTCAACTTTTAGAGTGATGAATCACGGATTCATCAACCCCCTATACTTAAATCTTGCTCGTCCCCGAGCAACTAAATGAAATGCAAGAGTGAAATGATTTTGGGTTTCATACCAAGGTCATGAACAAAAGTTGAAAATGGAGCTTGACTCAACCTTTGGATTAATTGTGTGGCGAAATCTTATTGGGATCTGAATTTAAGACCTAACAGACTTCAATTTCTACCACGTGTCAGTACCACAAAAATCAGAAAATTAAATACCTTGTAAAATCCAAAATAAATAGCAAATGGTCTCGGATCGAAAAAGTTTCTTCACATAAATTGCTCGTCTTGATGAGATCTACAACTTTTATGAAGATATCAAAATCAAAATCGATCAAATGCACAAAGTGAATTTTTGGCTATCCCATGTACATAGAATACCTTGATTTTTGGGTTTTATATTTTTATGCCATTTTTAAACCAGATAAAAATCCAAAAAATGTGATAAAATCAGAAATAAATATTTACACATTAATATAATTTTTGGATTTTTATTAGTTAAGAAAAAAAGAGATAAAATAAAATAAGAAGAAGACCAATATTGTCCAGTTGGTTAGTGAAGACCTGGACTAAATTTGTTTCTTTGATTTCAAGGTCAATTTGGATTTGGATTTTTGCGTATTTTAATAAAACTTTCATCAAAGAAGACAAATGAAAAAGATATGAACTAAAATAGGTTAAATATGTACATAAAATACTAGTTCAAAAACCGTTAAAATACAAAATGTACAAAAGAGGCCCAAAACCCAACTTCCACATATGAGCTCCGAATCACTTGAACTTGGTCTTGTTTTGAAGGTAATTGAATGTACATTAGTTCAAAAGTGAGTAGGACTAAAGCATCTGGATGAGGAAAATATGAGGTTTTTAGTCCGGAAATCCTGAAACTAGGGTTTGGGTTTTTGGTCCACTTATTTGGGTTTGTTATTTTTTTGTATTTTTCGTTTATTCTTGTTAGTGATATGTACACAGTGGAGTTGTTTTGGTTCATTCGAAGTTAGCATGAATGAGTTAAAAATTGGGGAAGTTAGGCTATTTACAGGTCAATTTTGGCTCGGATTTTTGGCTTCTTATTTTGTGCAGAAATTAGTGCTAAAATACAATTCTTATGAAAACATGCATGAATACTAATTATGCAGAATAAATGCAGAAACGCTGATGATTTTGAGGGATTTGAGCTTAATAAATGAGATTTAGAGTGATGAATCTAGATTCATCAGTGGGCCCGAGGCCGGAGGGACGGCCTGGAGAGCTGCAGCCAGGGGTGGTCGCGCGTGGCTGGAGTGTGGCCTAGTGACATCACGTGAGGAGAGCAGTGGCGGTGGGTGCGTGGGTGTTGCGCGTGCGAGACGAGGCCACGCACTAGCAGAGCATGGCGAGGGGCGCAGCCGTAGAGGCACGCGCAGGCAGACCGGGAAGGTGGAGGAGTTGCAGGTGGCTGCGGAGGGAGAGTAGAGGTCGCGTGAGGCAGCTGGACCAGGGGAGACGGGTACGCATAAGCATGACGTAGTGGCCGTTGGGGCTGGCGAGGCCAAGCTAGGGGGCACGGTCACATGCGGCGGAGATAGGGAGTGGAGTCATTACCACCTGCTGGAGTGGAGGTGGCGGCAGGCAGTGACTGCTTCCATTTTTATTTTTTTTTTGATTTATTTTTTAATTTTTTTATCAAACATGAAATCGAATGAAGTGAGGTAGATGATGATGGTGGTGGTGTGGTGATTATGGAATGAATGGAGTGTAACAACAACAAAAAATATTAGATAAATAAAATAACAAGGAAAAGGAGAGGGAATACTTACCTGTGATTTCGCTAGGATTGCAGAGCAGCTATGCTACACTCCTGTCATGGCCTCGATTCGGTTCGGCAAAAAATTGGAGAAGCTCTATGATATTGACGGGAAGTTCGCTACGTGGAGACTATAGTCGCTGATCTCGCATGTAGGTCATCATCGCTCAACGTCGAAGAGGGAGTTGTCATCTCACGACTTCAACAGGGCTCGAACCTCTCTCGTGGAATGGCAGATCATTTGCGAGTGACGGTGGTCGGGCCCGTTTATGGGCAGTTGTCGTCAAGCGAAAAAGGGCGGAGAGGGTGAAATCGGTTGAGAGAAGATGGAAAGGTGGAGGTCATACGGGGTTGTGCGACCATTATGCGAGAGTCATGAGAGGAGGAAGAGAGGAGGAAGAGTAGAGGGGCTAAGGGTGAAAGTTATTGATTGTACGCGAGACGCAGGGAGGCGGTTGTAATCAAAGAGGGAGAGATGGGCAAAGGGTTAGCGCGCGACGTGTATAAGGTGGAGGAGATGGAAGCGCCCAGTCGTGGAAGGCAGAGGGTGGGTGCGGATGGAGAAGGTGGAAGGGGAAGGCCACGTGGCGGGGGCGCAATCAGGTGGAAGAGAAAAAATAATTAATTAAATTTAATTTAAAACTAAAAATATGAAATAGAAGAAAATAAATGATAAATAAAAAATAAATGCGTAATAAATAAATAAAATAAAATAGAAAATAAGTAAATAATTAAATAAGATAATAATATATAAATAAATAAAGTAAAATAAGTAAATAAATATATAATAAAATAATAATAAAATAATAAAATAAAACAAACAAAAATAAAACAAATAGAAAGGGGGTGACACGTGGCGGCTCCAGAAGCGGCCATGTATCGCTCCTAGAAAAAAACACAAATTAAATGTAAAGAAAAATAGAAAATAAATAACAAATGGGGTCAAATCAAAAAATGATCAACACGATAATTGCCCATCTTAATAGATCTACAAATTTTGTGAAGGATTCGAAAACCAAAATAAATTATCTGCACAAAAAATATTTTGGGGGGTATCTTATAGGTATAAAATACCGAATTTTTTGATTTTTGCAGACTTTTTTAACATTTTAAAAATAAGATAAAAATCAAATAAAATCAAAAAAATATGAAATAAATATTTACAACTTAATCTAACTTTTTTGGATTTTTAAAATTAAGAAAATAATAGATAAAACAAAGAAATAAATAAATGGGACATATGTACAATATACAATAGGGGCCCAAAACCCAAGTTCACATATGAATTCCGATTCTTTTGAATTTGGTCGTATTTTAAGATAAGTGAACATACATTAATTCCAAAGTGAGTAGGATCCATAGGAGACTGTATGAGAGAGATATTCACGTTTTAAGGTTCTTCGTTTTGATCTAGGGTTTGTGTTTTATTGGTTAGTTTTACGAGTTAGTAAATTTTTTTTATATTTCTCCTTTATTAGTATTAGTAATATGTACATTGTAGAGGTGATTTTATTCAATTCTGAGTTAGTAGAAAATAAAAAATAGTGAAAACATGGTGAATGTACATGTAATATTCACGAGTGAAATTGGCTTCTTATTTAATGCAAAAATTGCATGCTAAAATGCACATTAATTCGAAATACATGAATGATAATAACGCAAAATATATAGAGAAATGTAACTAATACTCATGAACGAAACTCTATTTTTAACTTTTAGAGTGATGAATTATGAATTCATCAACGAGAAACCGCACCTAGAGCAAGAATTTCTATTAGTGAGTGATAGAATATATTATTTTGGCTAACTGAAAAATAATCTAGTGTGTCTAATTAATGCCAAAGTGTGGGCCTAGTCCTACGAGCACAAAAAGAAACCTAGTAGCTCTAATAGTTGTTGTGCAATCCTAGGACTACGTCTATCACAATGAAAAATAGGGCTCGATTGGAAATGTGCAGACTAAATACAAATTAATTACAAAAATAAAAGAAAAACACACTCTCTCCAAAATAAAAAAAATTCTACGTGCTTCTCAATAGGTTCGATCCACCGAGTCGTCTACCTCAAGTTGCTCAGAGTTGCATCGAGTTCAAGAAAACCACTCCAAGTCACGGGTGCCTTACATGAAAAATAAGAGAAATAAATGTCAGAGATATATTCACATAATAATAAAAGAAATAAAAATTCTAAGAAATTAAAAGGAGAATAAATACAAGAAAATCGGGGTCAGACCACCCGGAGGATGAAAAACATAAAATTTAAATTATCTAAAAAAATCCTAAACTATATACCTCCCCAATAACGACACCCTTTAACGAGCGCAGAATTGCTTTATGTTAATTTTGTCGAATTAATGATGATGCCGAAGTTGTTGTAGCCGGGCAACTCAGAGATTCACCAAAAAATGATCACAATGAGAGATGATATGGAGAATTAGGTCTCAATGTGGTCAAAGTTAATTTATTTTACTTGGTTAAGTCACAAGGTCGAACTCATGGAGTTAATCTAAGTATCTAGGATTAATAATTAAATAATCTAAGAAATTGGGTTTTCAGAGAAGGATAGAGTATTTTTGGTGTTTTCTGAATTTTAAGATTTTTATGGATTTTAATTGAAAGAGATATAATTAATCAAGGAAATATGATTCATGGCTTTTTAAAATAATTTTAGTGCAGTAAAATAATGCTATGATGTGTGATGAAATAAAAGATAAATAGATGCAATATTTTTGTAATTTTAAATGATGATGAAAATGATGTAATGTGATAATGCAAGATGAGCAGAATGTGGAGCAATCAAACCAAGATCAACAAAGCCATTCAATTAAACCAAACCTCCCCTTATTTAACTGATGTCAGAAAATATTTAATCAATTAATGTAGCAATTTGTATTCCCAATTAATCTCCCCAATCAATGTATAAGTTACCGAGCAATAGAATCAACGATCAAGAATAATTGTGCAAATAAAACCCTCAATTTATTTAAGTTCTACAATGTCTCAAAAGTGGAATCTCAGTGTTCTATGCGATATACAGTAAATCGGGGATCAAATAGACACCAAGAATGCCAAATTTTGATAAATATTGTTCAAGATATGATCAAATGAAGTTCAAGGACTATACCGTAAATAAAATATTTAAAAATGTTCGCAATTTAGACCTTCTGGGGATTGTTCTGTAATTTAATAAAGTAGGTTGAACCTTCTTGTAATTTAGCCCTAGCAGGGGTATTATTGCAGTTCCTGAAATTTTGGATGATGCTTTTGTAATTTTCCCACAGTGCATGCATGCTACACGTGAGCATGTCGTTATGGGGAAACACAAGAGATTTTCAACAATTTTCCCCACACCCCACGTGTGGGGGAATGTGCGAGGATGGCTAGGTTGGAGACACCTATCTCGGAGCACCACATGCTTGTGTTCCTTGCTTCGAGTCCTTGGTTCGGGGTGATCATGGTCGTATGATGGAAGATAGATCGGACGGTGAGGTTTTGGACGAATAACGATGGCTTAGATTCATCATAATCGTGATCGTAGGGTATATAGAGGGTGAGTTCTTCGGCTCTGTTGGGGGTACTTCTTCGTCTGCCCGATGGATGGAGGTTGGCCGACACGTGGCTGTGGTGATGGTCGGAGTGAGAGTTGGTGACTCGATAGACGAGGACGGTGGCGAGCCTTGTTGATTTGGCGCAGATGGATGGAGCTCAGACGTTGATGGTAGAGAAGAGCTTGCGTGGTGGAAGGATGTGGAAGATGGAACAAGAAGCGAGGAGGGAGATGGTGGTTGATGAGGATCGAAGCGGTGGTTTTGATGGAATGGATAAGAGTGAAGACTGACGAAGAAGATGGAAAAGGGGAACAAAGAAGATGGATAGGAAAAAATTAAGATATTAATGTTCCGCTTGGGATATGGAGGATCGTGGATCTTCTTCTGATGATCGCTTCGATCAGCGTCAGCGGCTCGTATTGAGAAGCTCTGTTGCAACTCGCGATGGGGAAACAATAACACATGAGAGGGACTCATATATATCATACTGCAGAGGACTCCTTGCCGAAGCTTTTGGATGTTGTCACCACTCAATCGCTCGACTCTCTCTCTCTCTCTATCGATCAATAATGGTGGATATTTTTGAAGATTGTCATCGATGGGATTAAATAGAAGGAACGAGGAGAGGGTCGGGGGTGGAATTGGTTGAAGAGGACAGAGGGGAGAATCCTAACGGTCAGCGAAGGGGATAAGGTGATTGTTGGTTCGGGTTGTTGAGGGTTTCAGACAATGGTGATCGGGTTGGGATTGCTGGAGATAAGGGATAGCAAGAGGAGTTTGGTTAGAGATGGAGGAGTAGTTGTGAGATTATCGAGGAAGGAGGAGATGAGGCAGAGCAGAGGAGCATGGGTGGAGAAATAGGTTGTCGGCTGGAGGTGCAATCGAGCGAGGAGGTGCGGGAAGGAGAGAATGCTGAAGGAGGAGGCGTTGGGCATCACGAGATGGGGAAGATGACGATCATGTGTCAGGCACGTGAGGAGGAGGGAGGTGAGATCACGTGCATAGCACGTGAGGTGAAGGCTGAAGGGGGGATCACGTAACTAGCACGTGGAGAGAGAAAAGAGGGGACGTGGGTGACCATGCACCAGATGGACCAATAAGTGCACGCCACGTGGTGTGTTGACTTTGACCAGTGCATTAAAATTGAAAGGAAAATAGTTAAAATAATATCAAACATCCTCAAATGCAAAAATGTCTAAAAACAAAAAATGTTCATCAAAATGCAATCTGCCATGTTCATGAAAGACTCGAGTGCGCACGAAATGCAGAATGCAAGATATGCATTTTTTGTGATATTCTATGTACATAAAATATCAAATTTTAGCTTTGAAATTTTTATTTGCTTTTCTATAAAGAAACAAATGTACGAGAAAATAAAACATGCTATGAAATGATGCAATGGACTCAAATGTGTTTTTTATTTTTATGGGTCAGAAAAATTAGGGAAATTAAATATGTACATGTGGGTCAGGTCAATAAGCTCGAGTCAGAATTTATCTTTTTAATTGATTTTCTAATATTTTTTTATTTAGATTTTTATGTAATTTATTAAAGCAATGAATAAAATAAAGAAATGAAAATTAAAATAATCAAAATGAGTGAAATATGCACATTAAATGATAGGTTAAAATCATCAAATATGTATAATGCACAGTTGCATCTCAAAACCCAATTTTTCACAAATGGACTCCGACTCTTTTGAATTTGGTCTTGATTTGTGGAAATTTGAGCGTATATTAATTCAAAAGTGAATAGAGTTAATTTGGACGTTGTATGAGAGATATCGATGTTTTTGTTTGTCTGTCCTGAAATCTGGATTTGGGATTATTTTGCATATATACAACTTGGCATTTTTTTAGGATTTTTCATTGGATTAAGATAAGTAATATGTACAAAATGAAGTTATTTCGTGTCAATTGGAGTTAGAATGAATTAATTAAAAATGTGTGAAGTTATGTGAAAATACGAAGATGAATATGAATGCAGAAATTAATGCTAATTTATGCAAATTAATTACAAGTGCATGAAAGTTAACTTTATGAAGTTAACGGTAAATGATCCTAAAATATCGGGATGAAGCTCTATTTTTCGCTAATTAGAGTTATGAATCTCATATTCATCAAGAATGTAACTAAAAAGTGGGTAGAAATGGAAGAAGTAAAATTGGACGATAAAGATGCATTATGAGGATGCCATCTTCTCCAAGGAGTTGTTGTCATGGCCATGGGAATGTGCACACACCAAGAAGATGAATGCTTTATTGGCGATCTTTAGAGTTTCCGCCCTCCTCAGTGGAGTTTTGTTCACAATCAAAAGATGAAGCCTATGCAATTTATGGCATTGACGTGACCTAACTCAATAGGAAGTATGGACACTTGAGTATGATGTTTTTTTTAGAAATGTGGCATTATACAAGGGATAATGTGTTACAAATGTGCAACGAATTTGACCAAAGATGCATGTCTAATATAAAAAGATACAAGGACATTATCCATGCAAGAGGAAGAGTTATGGGAACTCTGCTCAAAAATTGGTTTATGACAAACCTATGCAACTTGCAGTTTTCAAGTACATTTCCTTCTTCATCACCTAAAAACTATAGGGCTTTTGAAGTTGACATGTGAGAGTTCAAATCAATGCTTGACACTTTAAAGAATAATGGAGACAACATCCTTTATATAGTTGTAGCCTTGTAGATTAGCTTTCCTATGCAACAAAAATGATCATGTTTCGTAAATGGATTCAATGGGAATGTAAATTTTAAGACCAGTTGGTCGTACGAACAAGTCACTCTTTCACATAACTAACATGTCACATTAGGCTTGACTTTTGAAGGACCAATGTAGCGGGAATCCAAATATTCCTTCATGAAAAATGTAGATGAGTTTAATAGCTTTCCATAACTTAAAAATCATGATATTTCGATGAGAAATGCATTAGGAACCGATTTAAGAAGATTACATGAAACAAGAAAAAAATGTCAACTTTGAGCTCATGGATCGAGATCAATTCAAGATATATTCCCAAGGTTAATAACTCTATCGTGTAGAGGATAAAAAAGAGCTTTCTAGTGAAATTGAAATCAACAAAACCACGCTCAAACATGCTTGGAATCTAACTTGAAAAATGGCATGATTATGGGCCTGTGCACCGAATTCACCAGCACAATATGATAATGTGATGAATTTGATCCAATATTTCAAGATCAAAAAGATAAAACATCATAAAACTTCTCTTCACAAAAGTTGTAGCTGGATTTTTGATATATTTCTACCTCATCCAAAATTACTCAAATACATTAAGAAATTGTTTATGTGTCGTTTGTGGATGGTATTGAGAGTGGAATATATTTGTATTAAGGTTTTAAGGTTTTGTGGTTTGGGGTTTTAAAAATAGTACTAGGATTTTAACATTAGATTGGGATGGTTTTTTAGGTTAGAAGGAACGACAAATGGTTCATATGACGATGTTGTGCTTGATTTGGGTTAGGTTATGGGTTTTAATATAGGGAGAATCAATGACTACGAAATAAGATTATGTTAAAGATTATGGGTTGGCGATTGGGTTTAATTTTAAGTTTGGGAAGATGAGCTCTAGGCAGGATGAAGGTGATTGACTTTAGCTCTACAATTTGAGATTGGGATGGAAAAAGATTTCGATGAACCTTATAAACTGCCAACATGCCATGAAGTGCATGATACTGACCCTTAACAATCAATGTGATCTGAAGGTGACCAAAATGCAATTTTTAAGCTTAATAGATGACAACTCTTTTAAAATAACAGATGGACGAATTACAATAGAAATCATGCAAATCTAGACCAAAAATTTCTTAAGACGACTAACATTTGACCATTATCAATCAGAGATTTATCAGCGTGGCATATACAGTCTCTATGATATTATCTCCAAATATCCATGAACGAAGTATGAGAACTCTAATTAGATTAGGAAGTGTACATATAAGAAATTGATAATCAAGATAATGACGATTATGGATTGTTACTATTGTTGATTTATTTGTGGGATGTGTGATATGATTCACATAGTTGGCACCTAGTTAATTTGGACATAGATCCAAAATGTTTAAAATTAATCCAAAAATGACTCATATTTATTATTGTACTAGTGTGAATTTTATTTATTTGCTAATTGTCACATCCCAATCCATTTGCCCGATACGAGATGATGTGATTTATCAATTGCCTAACAAATAACCAAGGAATGAATATAAAGGAAAACGACTAAACATGGTTTCCATGTATCTCATTCAAAACAACATTAATGTACAAAAAGGAGTGTTTATAAGAGTTAATGTAGAAGAAGCATTAATTTCAAAAGCCATGTTACTTAAAAGCTAGATCAGCATCACTTATTCGTAATTACAACGATTTATAAAATCTTAACGTTCTCATTTGTATTCCCCTCAGACTTCGTTTGGTTGCAGGGTTGGGTAGGGTTGGATTGGGGTACCTCGGTGTATCCCTCCTTCCAACCCTCCCAATCCTCCTCACAGTTTACTATTCACAGGAGTACCCTAACCCAACCCAACCGTGCCCAACCCTGCAACCAAACGAACAAACGAACCCTGAATGTGAAAAAAAACTTTCTCCAGAATGTCTTGTGTTTGTAAGTCCTCATCCAAAAATGACGGCTATTGACGATGATAGTGAATCATACTTTCCAACAGTGATGTGAGGTGGGTCATCACGGTAGTGGTCCCATACGAGATCTTCTTCATGGACATGGTATTGGGATGTGACAATTAGCTCATGTTCATCTCGAGGGGCCATGGACATGACAACGAGTGGCGAGGTCGAGCACATCGATGCGAAACATAGATGGAGCAGTAGTCGATCGGGATGGACTTTTGAGCAGTAATATGTATCTTGACCATCACCTGAGTTCGGTTTGTTAACTGAGGATGTGAGCGAGTGTTAAAAAAATAATATCAAAAGATATATTGGATACAATATAATATAGTAGTTGGATATCCCATTAGAGTTTTTTTCCTCTGCACCCCTCCTTTTTTTCTTGATTCTGTATGTTTATTCATTATTCTCTTTATTTGGGAATTTATCAAATCATCATCATCATCTTTACTACGAAATCTTGTTGTGGTTTTCTTATTATGTAACTCTCTTGGTAATTTAACAGAGGGTTAGATTTCCTTTAGCTCGTAGATATTCGAACCAACTAGTGATCATTTAATTCGTAAACTCTCAAACGTATGGTACATGTCAAATACTAGGAGGACATAGTGAGAAATTGTCACTTCTCGAGTAACTATCTCATGAGTCACTTCTCTCTTATTATTTTCCAGGCATGCCATGTATTTCTTACCACAAATTAATATTCGCCCGATCACATATTGTGATGTACAACGAGTTTTGATGTGAATGATCTACCCTGACAAGTAAAAGCAAAGTCCCAAATTATAATTCTCTTCTTCTTCTTCTTTACCATTAGTTTTTTTATAAAGTTTCTCACGGATTTATCTTAAAAATGAATTGCATCCCCCGATGAATTCGACTCCCTAGATTTCCTTTACATAACGCAATATTCACTTGATGACTACACTACAACAAAATTGAGCTATAGTGACGCTTTTTTTTTCAAAATCCGTCATTAAATTAGCCGTTGTTAAATATATAACGACGATATTATTCGTTGCGAAATGATTTTCATACTCAAAATTAGCAACGAATATCATATATGTCGTTATATCTTTAGCAATTGTCCATATAGCGACGCTTATACATTGTTATTTTTCAAAATATCAACTAATTAGACACTGCCATTTACAGGGTTCGTTTGGTTGCAGGGTTGGGTTGGGTTGGGGTACCCCTGTGAATAGTAAACTGTGAGGAGGATTAGGAGGGTTGGAAGGAGAGTACTGATGAACGTCAAATTCACCTCTTTAAAAGTGTGAAATTAGTCGTAGTACAGGAGGCGAATTTGGTTCAGCAAAAACCACGATCTTTGAATATCGTGGAATATTTTAACTTGGCAAGTCTACCAAGGTCGAACACAGGGACACAGCTGCCTAATATGTTTATTGAATTTCGATTCGTTAGGCACAATGTGAATTAATTCCTATTTCAAGTCCATATGAAGAACTATGCTATTTACATGGTAATGCCATGATGCATGCTATTTTTTTATTTAATTTTATGCAAGTTAAAGTGATGCATGAGAAAATATGCAAGGGAATAAGTATGCTGAATAAAAGGCTACAATTATACCCTAAAATGTGAGCAACACAATATAAAATGAAATCAGAGTCAATTTGAACACATCAATAAAAATCGGTCATCAGATCAATGCAAGACAAGGAGAGCAGGGTCCCATTTTTCACAAAAAATTCACTTCAATTAAAACAGTAGCAAATGAGACAATTAAACATGCTAAAATGTAGAGGACAAAACAAGGATCAAAACGACACTAAAATCATGCAATTTGGACCTACGATGCTCAAGTTATGCTAGAAACAGTGCAAGGGCATAATTATAATAAAAATGCAATAAAAATAAAGGATAAATATTGCATTTAGATCCCTGGAGGGACCTAAATGCAATTACCAAAAACCGCCTGGGCCTAGATGCAATTTCACCATTTGCGTGTATGGGCCTTTTTGTAATTTCCAAAAATCTGGAGGGCTTCCCTATAAAATACCCAGGCACGCACGTGAGGCACGTGCTTGGGGACCAAAATGCAATTCTTGAAAACTTCCGAGTCTTTTATGCAATTTACCCAGCACCTCACGTGCAAGGCACGCGAGGGCTAGGCTCGAGTCAGCTCTGCAGGTTCGGGCCACGTGGACACTTCTGAAGGTTCAGCGCGAGGCTCGGATGACCCGAGCCTGTAGGTCGGGGAAGAGGCTCGGGTCCACCACGTGGCATCATCTGACCATCCGATCCTGATGATCGGACGGTGCCTGTAGCTTCATCCTCCTCCGTGGTTCGCCGGAGAAGGCGGGTCTCCGGTGGACTCGATGGAGCTCCGCCGTGCCCCGCGAAGTCCGTTGATGGTCAGAGAAGATAGACAGGACTCTCGCGAAGCGGCTGGTGATGCGGCGATGCTCCGGCAACGAATGGATGGGCTGATCAATGGCGGGCTACCGGTGGCGGAGGAGAAGATCGGAGCGCCTGTGCCAACTCCGATCATTGGTGACTTGAGCACTTGCAGATGTTAGGAATAGCCTAAGCGTGCTCGTGCGTGAGTTAGAGTGGAGTGGAGGGTGAGTGGAGGTCCAGTGGAGCGGAGGGAGCGGAGGACCTGGATGTCTTCTCCGGCAAAGCAGGAGGAGACTTGACTCAAGTGTTAGGGGTTGTGAAGAAGAAGAAGATGGTCGACGAAGGTCGGAGTGATCTGGTGGAGGTGTTGGAGTAGTCGGAGGAAGGTGAACGATGATGGGTATGAAGGGAAAATTAGGAGAAATAGAGGGAAAATTGCCTTGCCGGAGCAAGGCAAATCGCGACGGGGATAGCTTGGGCTAAGGCTCAAGAGAGCCTCGGGTTGTCGCCCGGCGAGGTCAGCCATGCCTCGAGGCTCATTTGGTGACCAGAGGTCACCTATACGCGGAGGAGACGTCGCGGGTCGACACCGGATCAGCACCATCGTCGCCTCGACATTCCGCCCCTCTGCTGTCACCGGAGGGGCGGAGGAAGCTAGGTGAAGACCCAATAATGGTGGACGAGGGTCTCGGTTGACGGAGGAGGGCTTAAATAGGCGGAGGTGGTCGGGGGTTACGATGGTGCAAAGCGTTTTGTGAGGAGGTTTAATGGCGAATGGATTAATGGGGGCGAGTGATGAAGGTCCCACGAGAAAGGTGGATCGAAGGGTGACGTCGAGGAGGCGTTAGGAGAGGAGGAAGGAGGCTGGAGCGTCGGCTAGAAATGGAAGGGGGCGGAGGGTGTGTGAGGTGAAACGGCTGGGGAAGGGGGGGTTACGGAGGTTGACGATGGTGGAGGACCGTTGGATCTAACGATCCAACGGCTGTGGTTGGAGCGCTTGTGGAGGGCCACGATGAGATCCTTAGATCCTGATCGTGTAGCTAGGAGAGAGGCGGGCGTGAGTGGTTAGGATCGGTCGATGGGAGAGATCCAACAGTGGGAGATAGCAGGGTGACGTGGAGCATGGAGGACCATCGGATCTGGACGCGATCGGGTGGCTGAGGTGAAGGCGACGTGGCGCAAGGAGGGGCGTTAGATGGAGGAGAGATCGGACGACTGTGGATTAGGCGCTAGTGGGCGGTTGTGATTTGATCTGAAGAAGGATCCGAGGAATGAGAAGTGGAGCGAGGTGGACGACTCAGATGAAGGCGAAATTGGAGTAATCCAACGACCCAGGAGGCCGTCGGGTGGCGCGAGAAGAAGCGGGTCGCGTGGCGGCTCCAGAGAGCGCCACGTGGCCCAATCAGAGAAAATCAAAATAAAAATACAAAGAAAAATAGAAAATAAATAGTTAGAGGCCGAATTAGGAAAAAATCAAAACATGAAAGTTGCTCGTGTCGACGAGATCTACAACTTTCATGTTGGTCAAAAAGCCAAAAGAGGTCAACTGTACAAAACATATTTTTGGGGGGTATTTTTATGGGGATAAAAATACTGATTTTTATGGTTTGAGATTTTTTTGTATTTTTTTATCTTTTTAAAGGTTAGTGAATTATAAACAATTACTCTACCTAGTTTATAGGGGGGTTTGAGGATAAAATAATTACAAGAAAAATAAAAGAAATTAAAAACAATAGATTAGGGGTAAATATACACAATATGATACATGATAAAAAACATGGAATTAAAGGGTATTTTTATTGGATTGATTAAGCAGGGGTTTTAATCTGTGGCTTTTAGCATGATGAATTCGAGATTCGTCATACCCTATACTTAAACCATGCTCGTCCTCGAGCATCTAAAGAATGAAGGAGTCGGATTAATTCCTGATAGTGCGCGTGAAATTTTCAAGGCTTGATCTTTCGAAGACTCTTGACCTAAGTGATCCTAAAATTCTGGTTTTATCCAAGCCTTAGTCAGAAGGAATCCAACTTCTCTGATTATCAGACTCTCTTTTTGTACATATAACATAAGGATATGACATTTAGTGTACTGCATTTCATGAGAACCGAGTCGATGCATCACTCAAAGTTCCAGTCCCAAAGACTCTCCTCTAGACCTAATCCTCAATACTAGGGAATAAGTCTATTCTTACTTCAGTCAACCGTCTCATTAGTTTGTCAGACTTGAAATGTTGATGGACGGCCAGATGATGGAGGTAATGGGATTGTGTCTATTTTTCTCACCCTCACATTGGAACAAAGGGCCTCTCGTGTGCCGTTTTACTCAACACATGTAAAAATCTTTTATGTTGTTGTTCAATGTGTCCGTCAAGAGAGTTGGAGTCGTCTGCACTTATTTTTATGGGAATACATCGGGGTATGTCTTTTCTGAGTATCTAAGATACCTTCGACACCCAGACTTGTATCGCTTACGATGCAGGGCCCTTTTTGTGGTGTCAGCCCGACTCCTTGGTCCTAACTAGCTCTTGGTCCAAGTGGACACTTTGAAAAATATTTGGGAGCATTCGCCATTGGTGGAAGCTCATTTGTATTTTGACTTTGGTATTCAGAGCTTTTTCTTTGACATTTCATTTCTTTTGTTGGCTAGCTCCACTGCTTTTACCAAAAGTTGGCGCACACTGATCAACAAATTCTTTTAAGTTTCATCAAACCCTGGCACATAGGTAAATATCCAAGAGATAGCATATGAATCTTGTTCACATACTGGCTAGGGTTTTGCTGACACTCAGGTTTTCTGAAGCTTTCATTAACTTTATCCCATCCTCAAATATCATTAGATTGGATCTAAACTCAAATCTCTGGTCCTAGTTCCTCAAGTGATATCTCAACTCAGCTCATCAATCATGCAGTTGTGGAAGTGATTGTGCTGATCATATTTTCTTGAAGGTAGAGACGAAGAGTGCAATATAGCACTCAAATCTTTCAAACCAGGGAAGTGTGGATATTTAAGTCTTGAAAACCCTAATGACTAAGGCATGTTAACTCAGACTCTCAAGATCCCAGAGATCCAGTGTCCTCAAAATCCTCAAGCCTTGAGTGTGAATGTATCAGGAATACACCAACTCCTTAGGTTAGTGAATTTTTGTGTGATTTTTTACTTTTGCAAATTTTTATGGGTTTTAATTTTTTTTTTGATTCCTCGGAGAGACAATGACTGGCCCAGGCTCTAATAGAAGTATCCACTCTCAACCACTATGGGTGTAAGTACGGGCCGAGACCCGTGTTACTTGAGGACGGGGTCAATTGCGATGTCTCTAAACCACCCACTCTGCTAAGGGAGACCGAGGTTACCTCACTGAAAATGTCGACTAAACCTAGTAGTCAGAGTCAAATTCCAAGAAATATTTTTAATTTTTCAAAATTTTTTTAATACAGGAATATTTACAAAAATTAATCCCTCAATTTTTAATAAACAATTTTTACAAGGATTTTACTCAGTTCACAAGTTTACCAAAACCCAGCTCGAAAAATAAAATTTAAAAAGTTTTAAAACGTGAGCTAAGGCTAAAGTAAATATACAATAATAGACGGTATACCCCCCCCATACTTAAAATTTGCTATGTCCTCATAGCACAAGTGCCATGAAGCCAAGCATTGTTCAAATATAGGGTGATATAGCGGAACTGAGGAGGAGGGCCCCCTATACTTAGGCCAAAATCGGCCTAAGTACAAGAAGACAGAAAGAGGGAGGGATGAGTAGGCAGGTCCCTCCTATACTTAGGCTACAAATAGCCTAAGCAAGGTCTGGGTTAAGGGGGGAGTGTTCTATGATACAAAGGAGAGGGGGAGGGGTTCGTGAAATATACACACAGAGAGAGATATAGAGATAGAGATAGAGGGAGGGAGAGAGTAAAATATACAGGGGGATGGTGGGAGTGAGTGTGCATGTGCAGTGTAGGTGTGTGTGTGTGTGAGGGGGGGGGATAGATCATCAAGTGATCTACTCTCTTTTTTTACAACATGCAAAACTGAAAATAAATATGCAGATGCAAGTTTTTTGTTTACAATATGCAATGCAGGCTGATAAAAATCCTCAACTTTCTTCCAAATGTCTTTTGCGGCCTCTTCAGCGGAAGCTCCCGACTTCACACCTCCATGAGGATCAAGCATCCTCGATCATCATGGGCCCTGCCACAAAAGAGAAAAGTTAGACACACCGAGAAGTTAAATCAGCAGATGCAAAAATTGATGCATGAAATGAGGACCTAAAAAAATGAAATTAATCGACAAAAAATCAAAATTCAAAATTTAAGCAAAGTCGTATCCCCGACAACGGCGCCATTTGATGAACGTCAAATTAACCTCTTTAAAAGTGTGAAATTATTCGTAGTACAGGAGGCGAATTTGGTTCAGCAAAAACCATGATCTTTGAATGTCGTGGAATATTTTAACTTGGCAAGTCTACTAAAGTCGAACACAGGGACACAGCAGCCTAATATGTTTATTGAATTTCGATTTGTTAGGCAAAATGTGAATTAATTCTGATTTCAGGTCCATATGAAGAACTATGCTATTTACAAGGCAGTGCCATGATGCATGTTATTTTTTTATTTAATTTTATGCAAGTTAAAGTGATGCATGAGCAAATATGCAAGGGAATAAGTATGATGAATAAAAGGCTACAATTATACCCTAAAATGTGAGCAACACAGTATAAAATGAAATCAGAGTCAATTTGAACACATCAATAAAAATCGGTCATCAGATCAAAGCAAGATAAGGAGAGCATGATCCCATTTTTCACACAAAAATTCACTTCTATTAAAACAATAGCAAATGAGACAATTAAGCATGCTAAAATGTAGAGGACAAAACAAGGATCAAAACCACACTAAAATCATGCAATTTGGACCTACAATGCTCAAGTTATGCTAGAAATAGTGCAAGGGCATAATTGTAATAAAAATACAATAAAAATAAAGGATAAATATTACATTTAGGTCCCTGGAGGGACCTAAATGTAATTACCAAAAACCGCTTGGGCCTGGATGCAATTTCACCATTTGCGCACAGGGGCCTTTTTGTAATTTCCAAAAATCTAGAGGGCTTCCCTGTAAAATACCCAGGGACGCATGTGAGGCACTTGTTTGGGGACCAAAATGCAATTCTTGAAAACTTCCAGGTCTTTTATGCAATTTACCCATCCCCGGCAACGACGCCATTTGATGAACATCAAATTCACCTCTTTAAAAGTGTGAAATTAGTCGTAGTACAGGAGGCGGATTTGGTTCAGCAAAAACCACGATCTTTGAATGTCGTGGAATATTTTAACTTGGCAAGTCTACCAAGGTCGAACACAGGTACACAGCTGCCTAATATGTTTATTGAATTTTGATTCGTTAGGCACAATGTGAATTAATTCCGATTTCAGGTCCACATGAAGAACTATGCTATTTACATTGCAATGCCATGATGCATGCTATTTTTTATTTAATTTTATGCAAGTTAAAGTGATGCATGAGTAGATATGCAAGGGAATAAGTATGCTGAATAAAAGGCTACAATTATACCCTAAAATGTGAGCAACACAATATAAAATGAAACCAGAGTCAATTTGAACACATCAATAAAAATCGGTCATCAGATCAAAGCAAGACAAGGAGAGCAGGGTCCCATTTTTCACACAAAAATTCACTTCTATTAAAACAATAGCAAATGAGACAATTAAGCATGCTAAAATGTAGAGGACAAAACAAGGATCAAAACGACACTAAAATCATGCAATTTGGACCTACGATGCTCAAGTTATGCTAGAAATAGTGTAAGGGCATAATTGTAATAAAAAAGCAATAAAAATAAAGGATAAATATTGCATTTAGATCCCTGAAGGGACCTAAATGCAATTACCAAAAACTGCATGGGCTTGGATGCAATTTCACCATTTGCACGCAGGGGCCTTTTTGTAATTTCTAAAAATCTGGAGGGCTTCCCTGTAAAATACCCAGGCACGCACGTGAGGCACGTGCCTGGGGACCAAAATGTAATTCTTGAAAACTTCCGAGTCTTTTATGCAATTTACCCAACACCTCACGTACAAGGCACGCGAGGGCTAGGCTCGGGTCAGCTCTGCAGGTTCGGGCCACGTGGATACTTCTGAAGGTTCGGCGCGAGGCTCGGATGACCCAAGCCTGTAGGTCGGGGAAGAGGCTCGGGTCCACCACGTGGCATCAACGTGACCGTCCGATCCTGATGATCGGACGGTGCCTGTAGCTTCATCCTCCTTCGTGGTTCGACGGAGAAGGCGGGTCTCCGGTGGACTCGATGGAGCTCTGTCGTGCCCCGCGAAGTCCGCTGATGGTCGGAGAAGATAACCAGGACTCTCGCGAAGCGGCTGGTGACGCAGCGATGCTCCGGCAGCGAATGGATGGACTGATCAATGGCAGGCTACCGATGGCAGAGGAGAAGATCGGAGCGCTTGTGCCAACTCCGATCATTGGCGACTTGAGCACATGCAGATGTTAGAAATAGCCTAAGCGTGCTCGTGCGTGAGTTAGAGTGGATTGGAGGGTGAGTGGAGGTTCAGTGGAGCGGAAGGAGCGGAGGACCTGGATGTCTTCTCCGACGAAGCAGGACGAGACTTGACTCGTAGTGTTAGGGGTTGTGAAGAAGAAGAAGAAGATGGTCGGCGAAGGTCGGAGTGATCTGGTGGAGGTGTTGGAGTAGTCGGAGGAAGGTGAACGATGATGGGTATGAAGGGAAAATTAGGAGAATTTGAGGGAAAATTGCCTTGCCGGAGCAAGGCGAATGGCGGCGGGGATAGCTTGGGCTAAGGCTCAAGAGAGCCTCGGGTCGTCGCCCGGCAAGGTCAGCCGGGCCTCGGGGCTCATTTGGCGACCGGAGGTCACCTATACGCGGAGGAGACGCCACGGGTCGACACCGGATCAGCACCATCGTCGCCTCGACCAGGGGCGGAGCCAGAAAATTTTTATAGGTGGGGCCAAAACATATATGTGTGATTCATGTCCAAATCATAAAATGAAATTGTCTGATTTGTGTCCGAATCATAAGGTACATTATGAGGCCAATTATATGATTGAAAAAGTTAATTAAAAATATAACAAAAAATGATAATATGATATACCGGTGTGCTAACTATGGAGAGATGGAAAAGTACAGTTGGCAACACAATCATTAAAAAAAGATATTATAACGAAAAAACATAAATGTTATATATATGGGGAAAATGAGGTTGCATCCTTGGGGGAGCTAACTTGGCTCCTCCATCTCAGTTTTCCTTTTATTTTATTTTTTTTGAGAAATGTATCCGTAGAAATTCATCACTATATTCCTATATTATGTCATTCAAGTTTCGTGCGAATCAAAGACTCCTAAAGTCTCCATCTAGACAATCACTTTTTAACGGTTGCAGAATTGCTAAAATCGACCCCGTCTGGATGGAGGCCGTAGGAGATTCTGTTTAACATAAAACTTGAATGATGTAATATAGAGATACAGCAATGAAAATCCGCTGAATCATTTTTCAAAGAATGGGAAAAATGGGGCGGGGGAGTCAATTTCGCTCTAACGGGCAACCCCATTTTACCTTATATATATGGGGTCAATGGACATTGGACTAATAGTGACGTCGAGTCATCGATGCGTCGACGATGAAGCTTTGCCGAGTCGCTAACATGCCGGACTGCTTGGACAACAAAATCGCACCAAGTCAGACGTGATAGACTACGTGAAGGAGGCAGAGTTAGTGGGCGCAAGCGTTGCCTGGAGAACGCGTGCTTGCTATCGTGCAAACATTGCTAGACCAGTGGTTTTCCATGTGAGGTGACGGAAAACAAGTTTTCATGAACGGTAAGGATGCGGTTGGATTGGTTTCAATATGAAATAATAGGGCAAGGGGAGTGGAAGGCTGGAAGTAGAATCATTTCCTGGAATTTAGAAAAATGAGGGATAGGGATTAGGAATGCAAACAGATATAAATATATCTATATCCGACCGCTACCGTATCTATTTTATACATATTTTGATATCCGTATCCGTTTTAAAACGTATGCGAATATGGATATCACTTTGATATCTGCAAACCTCCCTATCTTTGTCTATTTGTCTATTTTCAAATGTAAATATACTTGTAGACTTCTTTTTAAATATATATATAACATAATGTTATACATTCTTTCACCTATTTGGTATAATTACTATGATATAAACAGATTTAGTACATTCAAATGATGTGCATCTATCCAATACATGTATATTTAAGATAATATATACAATATTTCTAACATTATTCAAATGAGATAAATATATGTTTTATATCCGTATCCATCTTTTAAGGATATAGTAATATAGTTTTCATATCTGTATCCACACCTGTATTCGTATTTAAAAATAGACAACAGCATAATAACGCCTATATCTGTATCTGTTTCTTTGCATTTTTAATAGAAATGGTGGGTTGTTACGGAAATTTGGAAAATGAGGAAAGGAATGGTGGTGGTACTTTATGGAAATTTAAAAAAATAGGAGAAAAGAATTGTTGTCCTTTATAGAAATTTCAAAAAATGGGAGAAATGCTTCTATAAATGGAAAATGGCAAGGACTCTTTAATAATTTACCAATTTGAGAGGGGGGCATGGCCCCTACCCTTCCCCCCTCTCCCTCCGCCCATGGCCTCGACATTCCGCCCCTCCGCTGTCACCGGAGGGGCGGAGGAAGCTAGGTGAAGACCCAATAATGGTGGACGAGGGTCTCGATTGACGGAGAAGGGCTTAAATAGGCGGAGGTGGTCGGGGGTTATGGTGGTGCGAAGCGTTTTTTGCGAGGAGGTTTAATGGTGAATGGATTAATGGGGGCGAGTGATGAAGGTCCCGCGAGAAAGGTGGATCGAAGGGTGACGTCGGGGAGGCGTTAGGAGAGGAGGAAGGAGGCTGGAGCGTCGGCTAGAAATGGAAGGGGGCGGAGGGTGTGCGAGGTGAAACGGTTGGGGAAGGGGGGGGGTTACGGAGGTTGACGATGGTGGAGGACCGTTGGATCTAACGATCCAACGGCTGTGGTTGGAGCGCTTGCGGAGGGCCACGATAAGATCCTTAGGATCTGATCGTGTGGCTAGGAGAGAGGCGAACGTGAGTGGTTAGGATCGTTCGATGGGAGAGATCCAACGGTGGGAGATAGCAGGGTGACGTGGAGCATGGAGGACCATCGGATCTGGACGTGATCGGGTGGCTGAGGTGAAGGCGACGTGGCGCAAGGAGGGACGTTAGATGGAGGAGAGATCGGACGGCTGTGGATTAGGCGCTAGTGGGCGGCCGTGATTTGATCTGAAGAAGGATCCGAGGGCTGAGAAGTGGAGCATGGTGGACGGCTCAGATGAAGGCGGAATTGGAGTAATCCAACGGCCCAAGAGGCCGTCGGGTGGCGCAAGAAGAAGCGGGCCGCGTGGCGGCTCCAGAGAGCGCCACGTGGCCCAATCAGAGAAAATCAAAATAAAAATACAAAGAAAAATAGAAAAGAAATAGTTAGACGCCGAATTAGAAAATAGTCAAAACATGAAAGTTGCTCATCTCGACGAGATCTACAACTTTCATGTTGGTTAAAAAGTCAAAAATGGTCAATTGTACAAAACGTATTTTGGGGGGTATTTTTAGGGGGATAAAAATACTGATTTTTATGGTTTGAGATTTTTTATATTTTTTTATCTTTTTAAAGGTTAGTGAATTATAAACAATTACTCTGCCTAGTTTTTAGGAGGTTTTTGAGGATAAAATAATTACAAGAAAAATAAAAGGAATTAAAAACAATAGATTAGGGGTAAAATATACACAATATGATACATGATAAAAACAAGGAATTAAAGGGTATTTTTATTGGATTGATTAAGCAAGGGTTTTAATCTGCGGATTTTAGCATGATGAATTCGAGATTCATCAGGTACCCGGGTTGGGCCAACCCAACCCTGCCCAACCCTGCAACCAAACGAACCCACGGTGTCTGATTATAACTTGTATTAATATATGTTGACAAAAGTGTCACATGAAGAACAAATTGCAACTAAGAAAGGGTATTAATCTAACTTTAAACCTTGCATTCATTCTAGCACCAAATCTTTGAACATTTATGGTACGATTTTGACCTTAAGTATATCCATCATTTACATGATTTTTAATCTACTTATGACATAATTTCTATATATAGTTCCCATCTACAAATACACTTGTTCCTAAAAATTCTCATAACTAATTAAATATAAGTGCATGTATCCAAATTAAAATTTATCCTCAAAGCATTTTCCCAGCGGGGGCATAGTCCTCGCCACAATGCTTGGTTATGGCATGGTAGGGACGAATTTATCTGTTAGGGCTACCGATCGGGGAACGATTTGCCGATCGACGAACCGTTTGCCGATCACGAGGACCTTATTTTAGGTGCTCATGTACAACAACCTCCATAAATGATGTCGGCAAACCATTCGTTGATTGGCGAATGGTTTGCGTATTCTCGCACTTTACTTAATAACGATGATTTCATTTCTTTAATTTATTTATTTGAGAATTTGTAATTTAAATTTAAATAAAGTCCATTAATTATATTATTCAACATATATAATTACTTTGATTGTTCTATGCGTCGTTATTTTTTCGCTACACATATATGTTTATGTTAATTTATGATAGATTGCAGGACTAAAAATGATATCAATTTAATACTTTATCTATATAAGCACGCACCCCAAAGACCAAGATGAGATAAATCAGGGCTTTTATCTAGAGACAACTTCATAATCATCATACTTAAATATAATAATGTTACATCTGTTATCTGAACCCTTCTAACATTACATCTGATACGTCTAGACTTTAATAAAATCACACTATATTCATGCTCTTAGTCAGGGCCTCGATCATACTCTCTCCCCTCGTAGTACGCTAAGACGTGCCTACTTCAATGCAATTCTGTAATATAAGTCCGCTTGCTCGGCGTACATGTCTTCCTCCTCATCGTATACATCTGCGAGCAGAGAAGTCCCGCTCTGTGAACTCTCGGACATAGCAGGGGTCATAGATTGCAGTGAGTATTCCGTGAACAGAGAGTTATCAACTGAATTGCATGATTCAACGATCAGTCCTCTTTTGAGGGGTACTCCATAGAAGCATTAAATAACTTGTGCAGCCCATGTGCCATGTCAGAGTTGCGGACATCACCCTCTACGAGGACGACCCGTGACGACCGTGGTATAGCTTCTAGAAATAGCAGGGTTGCAGTATCTGGTAGCCGCAGTGGCTGTGGCGAAGCAACTGCAACACAACGGGATGCATTAGAAGTGGTGATACAGGCACTGCTGATAATCGGTTGTCGAGCAAGCACACTGACTTACGAGCCGTAAAATGAGTTTTTACCATAGCCTGCACGAATACAAATACATTTGAAATGATTTAATATGATATTGCATTAAAGTAGGAGATAACGTTTAAATTTTATATTTTACAAGTATGAAATATCTTTAATTTAATATGAATTCACATTAAAGTCTCTAATAATATGAAATAAAATTTACAACTAAGTAGCATACAATATTTCTTTGCATTTAGAATAGTAATACTGAAGACAAAATCATGTTGCACCTGGATCAACTAAATGAGAATACTATCATTACATTAATTTCAAAATGTCACTGATGATACCAACTTTTATGAAGAAAAATTTTTCATGCCCGACGAATGACTCCTGATAATCTAGCCCTATGACCTCTACTACCTCCACTGGAACCATTGCCACTCTCTAAACTTGTCTCCAGCGGTCTTTCTCTAACTGACGGGGTTCTATCAATTTGTGAAGGTTGTTGACGATGTTGTGATAGTCACTGCTCTGGCTGAGGTGCATGTTGCCACTGGTGAATATGCGAGGGATCTGGTTGAGGTGGTAACGAGATATCCAGGAAAGGAGGTGCACGGTATAAAGTTGCATAGTAGGAAAATCCAGCGTCCGACTGATGAGGAAAGATATCACTGGTTAAGAATTATGTGAATGTCTGTATAGGTGGAGTTAGACCCCAAAAGTCATCAGCTTGTGAAGGTTGAGTGAGTTATATCTCTGTAAAATCACAAACCACTGCATGTCGTGTCTAAGATAGTCTCGCCTCGGCATCATGAGCACCGATAGCATACTATTCTTGCGAAGGAAAGGCAGATGTGTGTGTAGCAACCTCATGCTCTCGGGGTCTATGGTAGGAGAAAGGGAATGTAAAGGGCTCATTTGTCACGACCCCAATTCTAGAGCCGTCGGATCCTCCCATAACCGGATCTAGTTACTCAACAATAATTTATTCAGCAATCCCAACTAACATTCAGAAACAGACTGCAAATAAAGTATATTCAGAAGAAAGTATTTCAACACTTTTCCATTCACAAAATAAAGTTCAGATGATACATTATCCCACTATAACCATTTACATGTACATCAGCTTGAAAGGAAAAATACATAAAAGATTACTAACTACCTTACATAGAAGAGCTACTGTAGCGGGATGTATGTCTACTAAGGTTCTTGCGATGGCTCACCGACACCTGTTGGGTTTTCCATAAATCATATGATAAAAATTAGCGAATGCTAAGTAACGAAGAAGAGAAAAGCAAACAAATTGTGTAATTTTGCAAAACTTGTTGTTGTTAAAAGTTATATTCATTCTCATTAATTTAAGTCATATTCCTTTCTATTCCACATCAGGGATTAGTCTAGGGAACCCCACCATTCTTGGACTCCGAAGCTGTGGACACTTCGGGATTGGAGATTGTGTTGATCTTGGTAAGCTTATGCCGTCGCACATCAGCTCAACCAATCCTCCAATACTACCCTGATACTTTTCTTTTATTAAACAGGGTCTCAAACCCTCAGCCTGGAAAACAAAGGAGCACACCGTCCTCGAGGACTCGGATGCTTAAAACCTCATGCTAACATTAAATCATATAACTTGGCGGCTTTGAATACATATTATCGTGATCCAGGCGCTATTGAACCACCCGTGCCTCCACATGGCATGACCACATCTTCCGTCGTTCAACCCGAAGATATTGGCTCCCGGTACAACGCGTTGCAAAACATTTATTTCGTGCGCACTTATCATAACAGGGCAATCGTGTACCACCTAGGTAGGGAAACGCCAATATGGGTTCCTTCTGACAAACCTACAGGTTGCATGCCCGACCTGTAGTTCTACTCCCACTCATCCTTAACGTGACACACGATCCTTTTCAGGATCCAACTCAAACCACTTCAATTCCCATGATGTAATTCTTTCGTTAAGTCTTCGATTTGCATAATCAACAATACTTGGTATAGACTCGCATATATATTATTCATATGCATATATACTCGTATTTATGTCTATTTTAACTCCCAAACCCTAACTTTCAAAGCCACCGCATAAATTTGATGCTTAAATCTTATTTTAGTAGGAATCACAAAGCAATTGTTCATACTTTTTCAAAAATAGCCAAAATTAGGGTTCTTTATAGCACAGAACATAAAATCAAGAATTTCAATAATCTCGTTTGAAAATCCAACAGCAAAAGGAAGGATTTCGTTACCTAATCGAACTCTCTCTCGTGTATGCAAGGCTTTATCGTGTTTCATTTTTAGAAAGGATGTTTTAAGGCTCCTGAAAAGATCAAATTTCATTTTCATATCAAAAATGCTAAGAACGTGTCAAGAATGCGAAGAACGAACGAAGAACACGAAGAACACGAAGAACGCCAAGAACATATTTTCTCTTGAAATTTCAGCAGAGCTTCCCCTTATACAGGGTGATATTTCTAGGAAAATTTCGACAGAGTTTCCTCTTATATCGGGACATATTTCTCGGAAAATTTCGATAGAGTTTCCCCTTATATCGGGACATATTTCTCGAAAAATTTCGGCAGAGTTTCCCCTTATATCGGGACATATTTCAAAATAAAAACGAAAAGAGTTTCCTCTATAAAATCAATCGTGAGGAAAACAACAGCAAAACTGAAAGAATATACTCAAACAACAAGAGATGAAGAATCGGTAGACACCACACATCTTAGGTTTTGAGTGAATGTGTGACGAATCACAGGGTTCACTAACGTGCATAGCCGCCCGCACCTAATTAGGGTATTACACAGATTTCTCCATCAAAATAACTATAAAATCATAATTGAAAGAATAGAAACATAAGCGATGGAGAATTGGTAGACACCGCGCGTCTTAGATGAGTGAATGTGTGACGAATCACATGCTTCACTAATGTGCATAGCCGCCCGCACATGAGTAGGGTGTTACACAGATTTCTCCTCGAACCACAAAAGAAAACGAATCGGAAAGAAAGATGAATGAAGAACAAAGCTTGGAAGAAAAGAGGATGAATTGAAATTCTAGCTTACAAAACAAACAAAGAGAGGATCATATCTTTCTCCTCCTCATTCTCCCGGTAGCGCTTCACTAACACTCCTCCCTCGCCTCCCACTCCTCCTCCCGACCTCTCGACCCTAGCCCTTGGGATGGTGGTGGTGGTAGTGGAAATCGTAGAGAATGAATGGGTAGGGGTCTATTTATAAGCTCCAGAAAACCACTAACTATGATTAGAAAACCATGGTTTATACCTTAACCATGGTTTAGTGACCCATGATTTTGGCCCATGGTTTTGGCCAAAACTTATCCCAAACTTGGGGCTTAAGTTAGAACATTCTAGAGGATTCTAGATTTGCTAATGACGCTTAATTAACACTAATCGTGATTAATTTCACTAATCACGATTTAACTTTCGCGGCTTACGCTTATCTTATCTTTTGCTAACTATTGATTAGTGTTTACTAATGATCATTAGCGGTTTTCAATCCATCATAAGTTTCTTTAATCATGTTTAATTAGTCTTAATGACAGTCATTTTGGGTTAATGACATCTTAGCATTCCTTACTTCTCTTTCTTCCGAAAATCATAACAATTCGAAACGAAGTCCGATTCACACGAAACAAATTCCGTTGGTTCTCTCTTGTCGAGCCAGATCTTATAATATAGGATCCGAGATATGCCAAGTTCAAGGCTTTACATCATTTGAGGAAGAGTACCTAGGTTGGTATTGCGTTACTGGATCTGACAATCCGATATTCTGCAATACAGAGTCAAGTAAACCAATAGCATCTCACAACTCCAAGCTTCGTTCGTAATCCTCAAGAATCCTATGAGCTCCATATACACTATGGACCTTTTAATAAACCACACATGACATAGCATTTCTGAATTTCACGCACTTATCGAATCAGTGACTGAAATTTTAGCACTTACAAGGCTCATATGCAAGTCGTAGTGGCGAGATTGAAGTTTGAATCCAACGACGGGTAATTTGCCAGTACCATTGCATGTATCTTATTATTCGTTGTTCGCCGGATTCCGTTGAAACTCCTTCGATCACAATTGTTTATCTTCTTTGGTTCCATCGAAGTATCTATTCTCAAAGTCGGTCTGCCCAGACAATCGGGACAGTACCCCTTTGTCTAGTCCGACGCTCTAGGAATATTATTCTGGGCATATGATCTGGGATATGGGATCACATATCAAATTGTCGCACAACCCATTCTGGCACGTGCATAACCGCTACATTAAAATAAATCAGCACTGTTTGCGACCTCCATACTTCTTCCCCTTCATGACATACAATGGGCAGGTTATCTGCAATCTCCATATCATATGGAGACCACCACATCTGTTAAAAGTTTTCAATCATTCTTCATGATTCTCATATAATAAAGCAATAAAAATGTGAACCATACAAGATGTTAGACATGTGTATCTAACTCGTTGCGGTAGAATGTCAGGTTCGTAGTTTGCACATTGTTGATAAAAGATCTTCGACCTAACGTCCATCTGTTATTAATAATGTGTTAACAATATGCCAATTATCAACCATTCTATCCGTACAACATCTATGAATTAAACTAGCAAACGTACGAACAGTGATTAAAATATTCAGATCCATTCAATATGGACGAGGCACCCCAATATGTATATGCTCCCACGACCACGTCTTTATCAAAGTTAGAAAATCATAACATCTCTTCGATTCACTCAATAAACATTCATCCAATTGCTGATACAATTGGGAAAGAACTGCAACTCCCCATGCCATCTATCCACATTTTTCAAAGTTTTTCAGCAACTGCAGGTATCACAACGATACCTTATCACTGGTTGAGTCTGAAAAAACAACTCCCCAATCTAGTATAAAATGAATGCCCATACAATTCTCTCCAATCGATTCCCATCTTCCTCCAATAGATTCGTGTCTGTCAGGATATTGTCATTTCCAAGTAAGTTTCAACCGTCAGCTCGACAAATTCTCCCCTCTACCAGCACTAGGATTAGTACCAAGCCTTTGCTCGCAATAGTTCACTCATTGATAACGTGAAAGGTGCTCTAAGCCTGTCACTGGAGCCCCATCAACTCGAAGTCCTGTTAGGACGGAAACATCCTTCAATGTCACAGTAGCTCCACCGTTTCGGATATGGAAGATGTGGATCTCTGGTATCCATCGTTCCAAGGGGGTCGTTAGAAGCGACTCATCGAGATCTACCCTTTTAAAAAGGAGACACGATGCATGCCAACTGATGAATCCACATTTCATCATCTTTATTCTATCATTTTGGCCTCAAAGACCCTAGTAAATGCGTGTAAATAGCATTAAAACCAGCATCTTAGCATTCATACATGTGCATGTAAATAGTGTATAAAATACTGTAATTAAAGCCAAAATTATAGAATAAATAAAAGAAAAGAAAAAGAATAAAATATTTTAAATATTTTATGACCCGAAACCCCGAGACCTAGGCATCTTGATGAATAGGTCGACAAGGAATAAAGTAGGGGGAGATAAGGGTCAAATACCTATTCTTTTTAATTCATTCTTTATTCATTTTTGGGACCTATTTTTGGTTCCACTTTTTATACCTCAAATAAAGGAACTTTTTACATGAAAGTTATAGATAATTAAAAAAGAAAAATACAAAAATTGATTTCATTCAAAAATAATGTACAGATAAAAAGTTATGGTCTGAATAAAAATCCAGAATTCCAACTTCCCAGACCTGTATCTCACAAATGAAAACTCCAAATGCATCAAATTCACCTTTAATTGTATATAATTTAAAATAAGCTATTTAATGGCGGTGGTTTCGCATTTGGCGGAGCTACGATTTGAAAGTTGAGTTTTGGGACCCTATTGTATACTTGTACAGATTAAAATATTCAATTTATTATTTATTCATTATTTTTATAATTTTATATTTTTCTTATTTTGTAAATATTATTTATAATAAATATGTATATTAAAATCAGAATAAAAACATAAAAAAACATAGAATAAAATACCTGTATACACATAACACATAGGTAAACTACATATAAATATACATGTATAATACATAATTATATTTTATTAAGTGTATAAAGTACTTCAAAAAAATAAAATAAAAATATTTTTAAGTGTATAAAAGTATGTTATAATTTTATAAAATAATAAACAAAATTAAAGAAATTAAAAACACAAAATAAAAATAAATTAATAAAATATATAGGTATATGTACCTACAAAGGGCATAAAAGGTAACTTATAAAACTATACCTCATAAAAATAATTAAAAATCATAATAAAATACCTTATAAAATAATAAATACTTTTTATTAAATACCAAAAATCAAATAACACATTTACTATTTTTTAAATGATTTAATAAGTATTTTTCAGGAGGTTTTTCCTGGTTGGTCCACGCGGGCCAACCAGGTGGTCTGGACTGTTGACCAAGGTCAACAGTCTGACCTTCCCCCTGTAGCCTTTGTCAGACTAGGCTTTGACCCCAGTTCACCCATTTTTCGAGGATGCTCCTTTCGCCATTTGGTCTTGACGTCTTCATGACATTTCATCCCCGTTGAACCATGATTCACGCCTAGGGTTGTTTTCAAGGATTGGGACGCTGCATCGATCGCCATGCCTCGTTATTTGAGTCGCATCAGTCAGCCATTCAAATACGACCACCATCTTCCTCTTCCATTTTGAACCACGTTTGGAGAACCTCAGACCTCCGGGAGCGCGTGGGTTGAGACTCCGGTGACAGGGGAGGCTCCCCATATCCCCGTCGAGGTGCGGCGAGGTTAGACGCGCGAGTTCCACATCATCTCCGGTGGTCGCGCCGTCGTGAGGTCCACCTCACCATTCTGGGCTTGAGATACTATTTTCTCTTGTTTTTCTTATGCGTTTTGTTCCCAAGTAGTCTCAGGATTACCTTCCACTTCTCCATTTTGATTTAAGCTTCATCGATCGCCATCTTCACCCCCTCGCCGGAGCAAGCTCCGGCGAGTGTTCCTCTCTGCCGCCAACACTTTTTTTGCATGCTGGAGGTCGCGGTATTTTGCCCACGACCCTCTTAACCTTACCTGCAGGTCCTTGGAATGCCAGTACGCCTGGGGCGGATTTTGAAGGTCATCGGACCAACCTGGAGCTCTCCCTCTTCCTCGACGTCGTGGTTTAGCTCTGGGAGGTGCCCGCCCATTTTGCCGCCACCAGCGAGTAGAGGACCACCACAGGAGATCCGGGAGCCATTTTGGGCGTAGAAGACCACCGGAGAGGCGCAGGAAGGCTGGAGGAATTTCGCCCCGGCGGAGTTCCTCCCTGTTCGTCGTCATCACTCATCCGTCGTTGGATCGTGAAGGGCTCCCAGGTGGTACAGCAGCCGTAGGATCTCCTTCCTCCTCGGCCGTCAGATTCGTCCAGATCCATCTAATCCAGGCCGTCAACATCGAAGGGGAAACGGGCGCCCATATGTTGACGCGTGTTTAAGTGAAGCACCGTACGCCGTTCGATCGCGCCCTGCAGCCAACCGTCGGATTGGCGCCACGTGTCACGAGCTATCTCATCAGCCATCCGATCATCGGGGTTGGGTATTTTGCTATTATTACCCTGCCATTTTGTGTAATTAAATATTACTATTTAAATCATTCATCTGCAGTGTTAAGTTTTGCAAACTTTGCATGTAAGCCCCCTTGTTTTGTGATATTCCTATTTGGTCCCCGCCTGGCGCACGTTCCCGTCACGTGCGTCTGGGCATTTTGCGTGGAGACCCTGAAGAGTTTGCTTATTTAGTTCTCAATCTCAAAACATTTATTTGCCGTTATAATTTTGTTTGGGATTTTGCACAAAAGCCCCTGTAGTTTTGATATTTGCCATTTCGTCCCTGCCAGGTCACGTGTTCAGTGCACGTGACCGTGGCAATTTTGCGGGCGTATCCCTGTGGCTTTGTGTATTTGGTATTGTTCCTGAAAGTTTTAATATAGTTATACATTTTCTGGGAATATTACATACAGGCCCTTCAACTTGCTGCATATTACAAAAACACCCCTGGCCGTGTGTATTTTCTTTTTGTTATATCTAATTATTCCGTGCATCTATAAACTCCCAAAAATTCCCAAAAATCAACTTAGACTCATGTTTAATTGTAGATTCATGCCATATTTTTGCATTGCATTTTTATTACATTTTAATATTTATTAAAAATCAAAAACTTGCATTTAAGATACTGTTTGCATTAGAAAACACCAAAAAAATATCAAGACACTAGAAAAATTCCAAAAAAATTACCTAAGGTCTATTTTAATATATTCTAGTGTCAGTCGAAAAACCACTAAAAATTTCAAAACAAAAATCTTAAAAAATAGAAGATACCTAAAAACTTCCAAAAAAATTAAAAAATCATAGAAAAATCCAAAAAAATAGAAACTCAAGTCCTGTAGGTTCCCTATTTTATTGTCTTTATTTTAAAATTAGTTTGGGAAAATTTTGATACTGTTTCCTATTTTTCATTCCCCTTTTGAGTTCGGTCAGTAGCTAAGTCACTGTTTTCCTTTATTTTAGCTTTTAAAAAATACCAAAAATATTTTGAAAAATCCCCAAAAATCACAAAAATAGTATAAAACATAAAAAGACCAAAAATATTTTATTTTGTAATTTTTGAGCATTTTTCCTTATTTTTTAAATATTTTATCACCTCTTTTCTTATATTATTTACATATTCTATTTATAAAAACAAAAAAATTATAAAATATAAAAAGAAAATACAAAATCAGAAAATTAAAAATCAAAATACAAAAATAAAAATTAAAAACTAAAAAATTAAAATTAAAATTAAAAAACCCACAAAATAGTTGCATATTGTAGACACGCATCACAATCATATCACACACACACTTGCTTGATCTATCCTGCCTTGCTCCTTGTGTTCGAACTCTCTACGTACTTGCTTCTATACATCTTTTATGTAGAGTTAAAAATAAATTTGACTTCACATTTGTTTGTCATTGTTTTATATTTGATTGTGGGTTCATTATTGATTAAATACAGGATTTTGTAGTGGTCAAGACATCGACTGTTGATTCGCCTTATGAATCAGTACGACCACTCTCTTTTTCGTGCTTATAAATGGCGTTGTTGCCTGGGAGCAACAACGCGTACATCATTTTTTGCTTTGATTGTGATTGATTGTCTAGTTCGCAGCTTTTATTTTTGCTATTCTCTTTATTTTTGATATTGCTTGTTGAGTTGTCTGACCACTCTCCTTGTTTGGATTTCGTGCGAGGTACGCGGATCGAGGGAGGATCCCCTCTTGGAGCACCTTCGCACCCACGTGAGGCGATTTTAGCCTAGCACAAAGAAGGACGTGGAGAACTCTGAAGACAAATTTTGAGCACTTTAGTCTTTGTGTATTTATTGTTGTAATTTGAAGTGAGTGAGAGACTCTATATTTGTAATAATACATGTACCCCCGGACTTTGAACATTCGAGCCCAAGTTCCAAGTGATTGTTCACTTAGGGGTTCACCGTGACTTTTTTGTGTTTTCTTCGCATTCTTTTTCATTTGTTTCTCGGTTTTGTTTTATTTCTTTTGTGTGATTGAGCCCCTAGTTTTAGGAGTTGCTTGCAATAGATTATGGCCAAACACCTAATATCTTTGCATGTGCCTATAGTATCGTTTGGACTTAGCCAAACCATAAACCAGTTGATCACTATCTTCGAGCCGTCACGCTGCGAGCTCTCCCTGCCAAGCGCTTCTCCTGAACTCGATTTGTCGAGAGGAGGAGGGGTGAGCCTAGATCGGACTCTTGGATCGAGGATCGGTGACCGACTTGTGGTGCTTCCCGCTAATAGCAATTTCTGAAACTTAGGACGATTTCATCGGCTTTGCATTTACATATAGATAGGTTTCAATTCTGCTGAGCATCTTTGCATGTAGAGTGCTGGAGGCAAGGTGAGCATTTCTCTTTAGCATACATCATTAATTTGCCGCTTGCATTGCTTTTCTGACTCTCCCTCTGATTTTGCCAACCTAGGTGCTTAAAGGAATTGACCCACCGATAGGATCGTGCATTTCTTATTAAAAATCCAAAAAAAAGTGAGAACAAATAAAATTGGGACTGCTAATATTACTTGACTCTAAAATCCACCAAAAAGAAAAATATTCTCTTGGGGCGAGTAATCCCCTCGTTGTCTTCATTTTACTTGCTCGCGCACACCCTAAGGATAGTGCCCAAATCCCATTCAGCCCCCTACGTGTGTGTGCTGCATTTGAACTTCTCACCTAACTCTAAAACAAACAAGATAAAAAGACCGCTCTTTACGGTCTCTACCGAGTTGAGTAGGTGACTTGAGGGTTTGTATTCTTTTCATTTTTGTCTGTGATTGTTTTGTGTGTGTCCAAGATCGCCTCTGCGCACTTGCGTCTTCTTCTTCGCTCTTTTGACTTGACCAGCGTGCTCTCCCAATCATTTTCCTTTTGATTTCGTGATGGACCCCTGGAGCACATTTTATCCGGACTTTGCGGATCCCTCGTTCACTCCAGCCGGTCCACCTCCCTTTTATCAGGAGGATCCTCCTCCTACTTGTTCTGATTTTTGTATATACCCACCTCAGCCATAGTATCAGGACTCGGATTTCTTTCCACACCCACCTCCACCCCCACCTGTATATTATCCACCTCCACTTTCACATCCACCCGAGTCTGACCTGTTGGAGTCACCTCCCTCGATCTCTATAAGTGATATCTTGAACCGAATGACAAAGCACATTGATTTGATGAATGATAATCTTGCTATCTTGAGGAAAAACCAGATTAATGCTCCTTTCATCGATGATACAGATTTACTTGTGGGTGATCATGGGAGCTTGCAATCGCCAAAGATACGAAAAAATGAGAAAAACTTTAAAACACAAAAAGAGTACGAGAGACACTTGGCTGAGTCATACCGTGAGGAGAGAGCCCATTTGCCAGATCATTCACCCACACAGCCTTTCATACACTGTCCCACCTTTGACCCCGAGGATGCCGCTGTACAGACTGCTCTTGGCATGCCTCGTGTATATGCTGATTCCGACTTCCTCCCTTGTATGGAGGAAGTCCAAAAGTTCAAAAAAATGTTGACTGAACCCGAAGTGGTGGCCACTATTCATGAGATTATCCGTGCCCCACTTCAGCAGGCCATGACTGATTTATCGGCTCCTCTTCCCAAGAAGAGAAAGTGGAGGAGCAGATCTGAGCGTCACATTCTGACCATGGCCACTGCCCACGCCATCACACACCGTCCCATTCCTAGAAAGAAGAGCACATCTACTCCTTTCATCACTTGCACCATCTTTGACCATACTTGTGATCACACTCTCCTAGACGATGGTGCGTCTATTAGCATATTACCCTTCTCGCTGGTACAGTCTCTTCACTTAGGGCCTCTCAAGAAAACCAGGATGATCGTTCAGTTTGCTGATGGATCTATCAAGAGGCCGAAGGGTATCCTTGAAAACGCCGTCATTTCTATTCTGGGCACAAGCTACCATGTTGATTTTGTCGTGTTGCCCATGGAGACCTCCACAGGGGAGCCATCTCCAATCATCCTGGGATGACCATTCCTCGCCTCTGCGAGGGCCGTTATTGACTATGGATCAGGAGAGATTCGCTTCCGTCCTATTGACGAGAGTGAAGCGTTGTTCACCGCACCCACAGTTGACCAGAGACCTGCACCTGATGCACCTTCACCGATTCTAGCTGACTCTGAGGCCTGTGACCGATCTGATGATATTAAAGATGTTTGCTTAGCGACCCCTGATGAGACCCGAAGAATCCCCCGAATGGGGAGTAAATCGGAAAGCATAGACCTCCTGGTTCCTCCTTCTGGTGGGTGGCGATGTGTTGATGAAATCTAAAGCATTTACGTGATTGATCCTATTGAGCGGCGGGCAGATACCAAGACTAGACAGGACGGACCTCGTTTGATTACTTCCACTGATAAGTTCGTTCCTGGTCACTCACAAGTAAAGATGATTGAGGTTGGTTATGATGCTGCCCATTATTTTGAGAGATTCAGACCTCATGATGAAACAGATGACCCAGGTGAGATTCTTGAGGACGAACAGAGTTCGTATACTTCCACTGATGATTTTGTTCCTTTTGATTTTGACCTGGACAATCCCTCGCAGGATGACTCCGATTACACTTTTTCCGAGGATGATGAGTTTGTCCCATTCCACTTTGACATCAGCGAGACCTCCAAGGTCAGACCTGACCACACTTCTTCCACTCGTCCGTCTGCGCCTTCACAACATAGGACCACCAAGGGCGAACCTAGCCATACTACTTCCATTGACTAGTTCGTCCCTTTTCGATTTGATTCCACTGAGGGCCTTCACCCTGTCGACCCTGATTGGCTTCCGGCCACTGTGGACTCCGATGTCGACTTGCACCACACTAGATCTATCCCTCAGCGGTCTCGCAAGAAGGTCTGCTTTCTACCTTCTTGACCATCTATACATCCACCTCTGTTGTATATCCTCTTTTGTTCATCACTGTCTATCTTCCGTATTGCTCGACCACCCATTCTCGTGTTTGCCTTACTTAGGACGTACTTTGTCCTAAGTATAGGGGGGTGGACGAGCCATTCTTTCTTCGTTCTGTGTCATCACTCCTGTTGTTGCCTATACTTAGGGTTTCTTTTACCCTAAGTATAGGGGGAGTGGTGTGTACATCCTCCGATCTCTTCTCTCATCTTCTGATCTCTTTTATTCTTTTCTTCTTTTCTTCTTTTCGTCTTCTATTTTCTTTATCTACCGAAAAAGGTGTCGCCCCTTGTTGTCAGTTTCTATACTTAGGACGTACTTTGTCCTAAGTATAGGGGGGTGTGCACCCCGAGTTTCTCGATTCTTTGATCCTCTCCATTGTCTCCTCTCCTTGTATATACTTAGGGATATCTTATCGTAAGTATAGGGGGAGACAATCTGAGTACGATCTGTTCATTCCCACCCTTGACCCTCCTTGCTTTGTGTACAGTCTACTATACTTAGGATTATTCGATCCTAAGTATAGGGGGGACGGTCAACTTCTCATTGATTCATTTATTCATTCTTTAGACTTGCCTATACTTAGTACGAGTTATGTCTTCTCTTTTCTCTCCGATCTATGAGGACATAGCTCAAGCTAAGCATAGGGGGGTCGTATATACTACGTATATACTTTAGCCATAACTCATACTTTCGTATTTTCTTAATAATATGCCTAATAATTCTTTAAAGTTCATTAAAATCCTGATAAAAAGATGTTTTGTTCCTCAAATTCTTTGTGTATATACTGATTAATAAATCAGGTGAAAATGTTTTTAGCAAAATGTTTGAAAAATAGTTTTAAAATCCTTGTGAAAATCTTTTGAAGACTATTTTGAAAATATTTTGTTACATGTTTTCAACCTTTGTAAAAAAAATTTGTGGATTGTAAAAATTATTTTCTTTGTGTGAAATAAAATGTTTGAAAAATGATTTGCAAATGGTTTGAAAAATGGTTGCAAAATTATTTGAAAATTTTTATACTGTTTGAAAACCTTTGCAAAATGATTTCCAAATGCGTGTACACGTTTGTAAAAATGTTTGTAAAAATTATTTTGGACTATAGTTTTCAAAATTGTTTGAAAAACCTATGTCAAATAAGTTTGAGGAATATATACATCTCACCAAAATTCTTTATACGTATAAAATTGATCACTTACCCTTGTAAATTATTAAAATCCACTTCTTATGAATATGAGAAGCACTCCCGTGTACATATTTTTAACCTAGTTTTTAGCCAAAAATCTTTGTTTTCAAAAATCCCAAATAAATTTGCAAAAATTAAAATCCAAAAACATTTGAAAAATCCTTTTGAAAAATACAAAAAAATGCATATGCATCATCATCATCTTTTCAAAAATCCATAAAAAGTTCAAAACCTTTGAAAATTGCATCACAAAAATATTTTCTGCATTCTGCATATATTTTGCATAGCATGAGCATTTTTCGGATTGAGTTTGAGAGTTGAACAAGTCTAAGTAAAATCCGAAGATTGGAGCTTGATTGGACCTTAAAATCTACCTAATAACAGGAACCTTATAGGAACTGGAGTTAAGGTACTTCAAGTCTAGATGACTTAATTCTTTGAGGATCACGAGACTTGGTTCAATGGATTCTTGACTGCCTAAGTAGAGTATTTCGGAGCACACGCACGACTCTTGTTGATAATGACCTAACTTGGACACCTGCACCTTTCACATGGCTCAACTCAGTTGGAGTGGTGAGGGGATTGGATTTGCTGGTATGAGATGCACACAAGTGGAAACACTTGTCCTCCTCTAGGGAGGGAAGTGCACCCCAACCAGTCTAGTGATGAGGAAGTCTAAAGACAGGAGAGTGTGGGTTGCAATAAAGCTTCAAAAGAGGGATAGTCTACTGGCTCAAGAGGAAAAACTCTTTATGTAAATGCTGTTGTGAATAGTATTTCAAAGAAAAAAAAGGTGTTCAGGCATGTACAAAAAAAAGCCTGCAAAGTATGTACATATGTTGTAAAGCCAATAAGCAAGCTTGAGTTCTAAAGTCAAATATGTGAGCCTGCAGCTGGATGACTTGACTACACTGGTTTTGCATCCCATGATAGATAGCTACACTGGCTACCGTCCATTCTTCTCTTCACCCCCTCCTCTTGAGCTGGTTGCCACTTGAACTTAGAAGGGAATACCCCGCTCCTCGAGGATGGAGTTATTGGATTGGGGAATCGTTGGGTTGTCATACTGGAGAAGTCAATTTCTCTGTCATTCTAGTTGGGGAGAGCCACCATCACTTATACTGTACGAGTCAACTTCATAGTTGTAAGGGTTTACATTTGAATTGAGATATTTCTGACCTAGCTATTGAGGAGATTTGGGCAAAGTTTTGGGATTCTCAGGATCTGTTGGATTTCAAATTCGGTTCTCAATAAGGTTCCGCCCGCACTAAAATTCCAAAGGTCTGACTTAAGCTCCAAACTTTGATTTTGTGAAGACAAGTTTGATAATTAAATTTGATCCACCTTCTTCCTTTTCTTTTCTTTCTTTTTTTTTCTGCACTTATTGCATAAGTGTTTGCTAGAGACTAGCAAATGTAAAGTATAGGGGGATGATGAATCCACATTTCATCATCTTTATTCTATCTTTTTGTCCTCAAAGACCCTAGTAAATGCGTCTAAATAGCATTAAAACCAGCATCTTAGCATTCATACATGTTCATGTAAATAGTGTATAAAATACTGTAATTAAAGCCAAAATTATAGAATAAATAAAAGAAAAGAAAAAGAATAAAATATTGTAAATATTTTATGACCCGAAACCTCAAGACCTAGGCATCTTGATGAATAGGTCGATAAGGAATAAAGTAGGGGGAGATAAGGGTCTAATACCTATTCTTTTTAATTCATTCTTTATTCATTTTTGGGACCTATTTTTGGTTCTACATTTTATACCTCAAATAAAGAAACTTTATACATAAAAGTTGTAGATAATTAAATAAAGAAAAATACAAAATTGATTTCATTCAAAAATAATGTATAGATAAAAAGTTATGGACTGAATAAAAATCCAGAATCCCAACTTCCCAGACCCGTGTCTCACAAATGAAAACTCCAAATGCATAAAACTCACCTTTAGTTGTATATAATTTAAAATAAGCTATTTAATGGCCGTGGTTTCGCATTTGGCAGAGCTACGGTTTGAAAGTTGAGTTTTGGGACCCTATTGTATACTTGTACAGATTAAAATATTAAATTTATTATTTATTCATTATTTTTATAATTTTATATTTTTTTTATTTTGTAAATATTATTTATAATAAATATGTCTATTAAAATCAGAATAAAAACATAAAAGAAACATAGAATAAAATACATGTATACACATAACACATAGGTAAACTACCTATAAACATACCTGTATAATACATAATTATATTTCATTAAGTGTATAAAATACTTCAGAAAAATAAAATAAAATATTTTTAAGTGTATAAAAGTAGTTATAATTTTATAAAATAATAAACAAAATTAAAGAAATTAAAAACACAAAATAAAAATAAATTAATAAAATATATAGGTATATATACCTACAAAGGGCATAAAAGGTAACTTATAAAACTATACCTCATAAAAACAATTAAAAATCATAATAAAATACCTTATAAAATAATAAATACTTTTTATTAAATAACCAAAAATCAAATAATACATTTACTATTTTTTAAATGATTTAATAAGTATTTTTCAGGAGGTTTTTCCTGGTTGGTCCACGTGGACCAACCAGGTGGTCTGGACTGTTGACCAAGGTCAGCAGTCTGACCTTCCCCCTGTAGCCTTTATCAGACTAGGCTTGACCCCAGTTCACCCATTTTTCGAGGACGCTCCTTTCACCATTTGGTGTTGACGTCTTCATGACATTTCATCCCCGTTGAACCATGATTCACGCCTAGGGTTGTTTTCGAGGATTGGGACGCTGCATCGATCGCCATGCCTCGTTCTTTGTGTCGCATCAGTCAGCCATTCAAATACGACCACCATCTTCCTCTTCCATTTTGAACCACGTTTGGAGAACCTCAGACCTCCGGGAGTGCGTGGGTTGAGACTCCGGTGACAGGGGAGGCTCCCCATATCCCCGTCGAGGTGCGGCGAGGTTAGCCGCGCGAGTTCCACATCATCTCTGGCGGCCGCGCCGCCGTGAGGTCCACCTCGCCATTCTGGGCTTGAGATACTGTTTTCTCTTGTTTTTCTTATGCATTTTGTTCCCCAGTAGTCTCAGGATTACCTTCCACTTCTCCATTTCGATTTAAGCTTCATCGATCGCCATCTTCACCCCCTCGCCGGAGCAAGCTCCGGTGAGTGTTCCTCTCCACCGCCAACACTTTTTTTGCATGCTGGAGGGTCGCGACATTTTTCCCGTGACCCTCTTAACCTTCTCTGCAGGTCCTTGGAATGCCAGTATGCCTGGGGCGGATTTTGAAGGTCGCCGGACCAACCTGGAGCTCTCCCTCTTCCTCGATGTCGTGGGGTAGCTCCGGGAGATGCCGGTCCATTTTGCCGCCACCAGTGAGTAGAGGACCACCACAGGAGATCCGAGAGCCATTTTGGGGCGTAGAAGACCACCAGAGAGGCGCGGGAAGGCCGGAGGAATTTCGTCCCAGCGGAGTTCCTCCCTGTTCGTCGTCGTCACTCATCCGTCGTTGGATCGTGAAGGGCTCCCAGGTGGTACAGCAGCCGTAGGATCTCCACCCTCCTCGGCCGTCAGAATCGTCCAGATCCATCTAATCCAGGCCGTCAACATCGAAGGGGCATCGGGCCCCCATATGCTGATGCGTATTTAAGTGAAGCGCCGTACGCCGTTCGATCGCGCCCTGCTGCCAACCGTCGGATTGGCGCCACGTGTCACGAGCTATCTCATCAGCCATCCAATTATCGGGGTTGGGTATTTTGCTATTATACCCTACCATTTTGTGTAATTAAATATTACTATTTAAATCATTCATCTGCAGTGTTAAGTTTTGCAAACTTTGCATGTAAGCCCCCCTTGTTTTGTGATATTCCTATTTGGTCCCCGCCTGGCGCACGTGCCCGTCACGTGCGTCTGGGCATTTTGCGTGGAGACCCTGAAGAGTGTGCTTATTTAGTTCTCAATCTCAAAACATTTATTTGCCATTATAATTTTGTTGGATATTTTGCACAAAAGCCCCTGTAGTTTTGATATTTGCCATTTCGTCTCTGCCAGGTCACGTGTTCAGTGCACGTGATCGTGGCAATTTTGCGGGTGTATCCCTACGGCTTTGTGTATTTGGTATTGTTCTTGAAAGTTTTAATATAGTTATACATTTTGTAGTAGTATTACATACAGGCCCTTCAACTTGCTGCATATTACAAAAACACCCCTGGCCGTGTGTATTTTCTTTTTGTTATATCTAATTATTCCGTGCACCTATAAACTCCCAAAAATTCCCCAAAAATCAACTTAGACTCCTGTTTAGTTGTAGATTGACGCCATATTTTTGCATTGCATTTTTATTGCATTTTAATATTTATTAAAAATCAAAAACTTGCATTTAAGCTACTGTTTGCATTAGAAAATACCCAAAAAATCCTAGAAAAATTACAAAAAAATTACCTAAGGTCTATTTTAATATATTCTAGTGTCAATCCAGAAACCACTAAATATTTCAAAACAAAAACCTTAAATAATAGAAAATACTAAAAACTTCCAAAAAATCTAAAAAATCGTAGAAAAATCCAAAAAATAGAAACTTAAGTCCTGTTGGTTCCCTGTTTTATTGTCTTTATTTTAAAATTAGTTAGGGAAAATTTTGATACTGTTTCCTATTTTTCATTCCCCTTTTGAGTTCGGCCAGTAGCTAAGTCACTATTTTCCTTTATTTTAGCTTTTAAAAAATACCAAAAATATTCTAAAAAATCCCCAAAAATCACAAAAATAGTATAAAAACGTAAAAAGACCAAAAATATTTTATTTTGTAATTTTGAGCATTTTCCTTATTTTTATAAATATTTTATCACCTCTTTTCTTATATTATTTACATATTCTATTTATAAAATCAAAAAAATATAAAATATAAAAAGAAAATACAAAATCAGAAAATTAAAAATCAAAATACAAAAAAAATTAAAAATTAGAAAAATTAAAAAATTAAAAAAAACCCACAAAAATAGTTGCATATTGTAGACACACATCACAATCATATCACACACACACTTGCTTGATCTATCCTGCATTGTTCCTTGTGTTTGAACTCTCTACGTACTTGCATCTATGCATCTTTTATGTAGAGTTAAAAATAAATTTGACTTCACATTTGTTTGTCATTGTTTGATATTTGATTGTGGGTTCATTGTTGATTAAATACGGGATTTTGTAGTGGTCAATACATCGACTGTTGATTCTCCTAGTGAATCAATACGACCGCTCTCTTTTTCGTGCTTATCACCAACCACCTCGAGCAATTGGTCAAATGCCGCACTTCGAGATTTTAGGAGGAGCTTATTAAATACATGACCATAACAAATTTTTAATTCTATTAATACCAAATTACATGGTCATATAAATTGTGTTAGTAAAAACATGACCTTCTTCAACAAATATGTAATCCTCTTGCCAATCTTACCATGGCATCCTCGTTAAGTGGAAGGGCATATATGTGACTATTCTAGTGGACTAGAACCGAAGCATCAATAGGTCTCAGTGATGAATTCATGCCTATCTCACGACAATTACAACATAAATTGTAAAATTATTGACACATGAAAAAACAATATATTTGACCATAACAAATTCACAGAGTACAATCATTACTTGCATTTTTTGTTAAAAAAGCTGGACAATCATCGTCCAGGGCAAGTAGTCCGAGTATGACCAACCTGCTTACATATACCTTATCTTACATTCATCTGCCCCATTTCATCCATTCTATTCAGTATCCTTCACGACTGCAACTGATCGAATCATACTTGTATGTTAGGTGGTATCAAAATGGACCTCGACACATTGGACGGTCAAAAGCAATGATCAGGAATTGGAGAAAATCCAGTTATGTACGTTGCCCGAAATGCTGCGAGCATGTAGTATGATGAATCTCATATTCATCATGCTAAAATCTAATTATTAATCCCAATGCTTAAACAACTCAATAAAAATCACCAACAATTCACTATTATTATTATCTTGTATTATATTGTATATAAATTATGTATAAATAACCTATAAATAACTCTAATTAGCTAACTTTATTTGTTGTATTTTATTACTAACCTTTTCCTTATTTTTATACTTTATTAAATCTCACAAAAATTAGATTAATTATTGTCTATATTTGTTTTGGCTTTAAAAGAGATAAAAAATTGCAAAAAAAAATCTCAAAACCAAAAGTAGTGTTTTATCCCGTTAAAAATACTCCCAAAAGTTCACTTTTGTACCAATGACCTCTTTTGGCTTTTTGTTCAATATGAAACTTGTAGATCTCATCAACAACTACAACTTTCGTGTTTCGACTCTTTTTAGTTCGGCCTTCTTTTATTTCTTTTTTATTTTCCTTTGTTTTTCCCTTTTCTAATTTTCCTATTAGGCCACATGGCACCCTCTGGGCTGCCCAACTAGCCCTGCCCTCTTCTCTCCACCCGAACTCCTTTCGGGTCGTTGGATCCTCTCTTCCACACCTCAATCGTCGCCATCCACTCCCGCTTCTCTCCCGGCCATCAGATCTCCCCTGAGATCTGATCTCATCCACTCACGCCCGCCTACCCCTCAGTTGCACGATCTCATTCCATCCCATGGTTCTGCTCTCGCCATGTCGTCCCTTCACCCTAACCCTTAGATCACCCCACTTCTCCATCGCAGTCGTCCTTTGGTGCCCACTCTCCAGCCGTTGGATCAGATCCTCTGATCTGATCCAAGCTCTCGCCCAGCGCCTATCCCCCGACCGTGGGATCTAGCAATCGAATGACCCCAAACCGATTGTCTACCACCAGGTCTTCCTCCTCCCCACCCGTAACGCCTTACGAACCATCATCCCCCTTCCATTTTTCGCCATCGCCATGCCCTCTCTCTTCTCGATTCAACACTCCCTCTCGATACCCTCGATGTATGTTACCCTCGCCAAACCATCAATGCACCTCATCATTCCTCCACCTCCATCGGGCGACCATTGCAAATCATCCCCATCACCACCTGAAACGACTACCTCCTCCGCCTACAAACACCTCCCCCGCCTCCGTTAAACCTCGTCCACCAATCTCAGGGCATAGGCCCATCTACCCTCAATCTCTTTATGACAAAGAGAGGTCGGAGCTTAGAGGCGAAGATGACATCATCCCTTGGTATTGACCCATGTTCTTTTGACCATGTCCTGGCTGCCCTAGGCATCGTTGAGCCCCATACTTAGGTCGAGCATGTTGAGCGACGACCAGATGTCCTTTGGGACCTCATCCCCTACCAATCCCTTTGGCGTCGTTATTAGCTTCGACCTCCAGGTATATCTCCCCTCCTTATTTTTCTTTTATTTTATCCGAATTAATTGATGAGCAGCTCACCGCTTAGGGTAAAGTATCAAGAATAAACACGGGTCGTTGTGATCCCAATCAGCGAATCGGACTCAACAAGAAAAATAAAACCACACTAATTAGACAATCAAAGCGCAAAATCAGCATAAACGATCTCCGCTATATATATAACCTGGTATAGCGACTAGGGTCGAAAACAAGGAGCACGAGTAAAACCTACGAAGTAGTCCTAATCAGAGAAATAAAAGCACATTTTTACTAATTTTTATTTTGCATTTTTTATATTTTCAAAGTAAGAAAACAAAACAAAACAAATAAGCAAAATAGGGCACAAGCAAGCTTCCACAATTTTATTAAGGCTAAAAATGCTCAAAAATCAGAAACAAAAATATTTTTATGTTTTCCAAATATTTAGATGTTTTGTAATTTTATGGGATTTTTCTAATTTTTATATGATTTTATAAAAATCAAACAAAGGCAACCAGGGAAAACAATGTACATCATGGACTACAAGGCAAATTTAAATTACTAAAAATGACCTAATGTAAATGGAAATATCTAACTACAGAAACTGAAATTCTATTTTTTTTTTGAATTTTTTAGAATTTTAATGATTTTTATAAGTTTTCTAGAGTTTTTAGATTTTTAGGGTTTTTATAATGATTAGCAAAACAAAAATGCTTCTGAAACTAAAACACACAGAAACAAGCACACCCTATTTTTTGTAATTTTTAAAATAATTTTTATAATTTTTAGGTGTTTTAGAAAATAGTCAGAACAATTTTTAGGTGTTTTTTATTTTTAGAAAATATCAAATAAAACTAAATTAATTCACAAAAAATACCATAAATATTACGTGTTAGTAGAAGCTAACAATATTTTTTATGGACTTTTTGGAGTTAATTCGATATTTATTTGTTTAAAAACAACAAACACATCAAGTAGGGACCTAAATGCAATTAAACTAAAGTTTCCAGACCAATAGATAACATATATAAAAATCTCAAGGCTGAAGTCGCAATTTATCCAGGATATTCACGTACATGCTCAAAAATTCACGCACCGGGGTATATTTGCAATTATCAGAATAGCTTCATCCAAAACATAACATTCATAAAGTTCAGGAAAAAGCATGCAAATAACCCATAAACTCACGTGAACATGCATGTGTCTCAGGTTCGAAAGGACTAAAATGCAAATACTGAAAAAATAAGGTCCAAACTGTAAATTATCCTAAAATAAACTACGACAAAGATTTACAGGACTTGAAAGTAAATGTAGAAACTACGAGGGCCTAAGCGAAATTACCCTTCACGTGCGTGCAGTGCATGTGCGGGCACGTGGCAGGCGTGGAGGCGGGTGTTGGCGAACGTGCCTGATCTCCTAACGCTGCAGATCTGACGGCCAGGGAATATCGAGGACGTGCGGCCAGATGGTGTCAGATTCAACGATGGAAAAGTTGTTGTTGTCGGTGTCTGAGATTTAATCTGGCAAAGGAAAGCTTCATCCGACGATAGCTGAGGATGGTGGACAAACAACTCCCGGGTGAACTTCGATCAGGCATTGGATGCAATCCACTGCTCCGATGAGGCAACCAACGAGCCATGCTCAGTCGTGAGAGTGCTCCGCATCCGCTGGATGGCTCCGATGGAGGTGACGACGGTTAGATGGGCTCGATGGTCAAGCTCCTCCGAGAGTTGCTCTGTTAGAGCAGCTGGGTGGCTGAAGGTGGTCCTCTGCGCGAACCAGCACCTAAAACGGGTACACCGCTCGGAGGCGTAGCTCCGACGAGGGTTTATTGCAAATGAAGACAAGAGAAGCGAAGGGGAATGGAAATCGATCTTTGGCGAAGGTGGTAGGAGGAGATGTCAGCCTTCACCTCAACCTCAGGGTCGAGTCCAAGGATGATCAGGTTGCGGTGCAAGGTGGAGCGGTCGTAGAGGGTTCAATCGATAATGATAGAAGTTGGATAATCCCACCGGAGTATGTATATAAGTGCAATAAGCAAAGCTTGGTTTCATGATCCACCTGTTGTAGCTTGCAGCAGGGAGACTTGGCTACACTGGTCAAGCTCCTAAGGGTACTTGGCTACACTGGCCTTGACCCATTCTCTTCTTCCCCTCTTCTTGAGCCGGTTGTACTTGAACTTAGAAGGGAATACCCCGCTCCTCGAGGAAAGAGTGGCCAGATTGAGGTCATAGAGTTACCTTGTTAGGGAGGGTTGTCAAGTTGCCATTTCTGAGGTGGAGAGCTTAGACTTCACATTCACAGGACAAGGAAAGATTCATGGTCTTCAGGGTTTGTGATTGATGACTTGTTCTGATCTGGAGCATTGAGGAGTCTTGGTTATAGATTGGTGGAACTTAGAGGCTGTTAGGTTTTAAGCTTAAGTCTAAATAAGGTTCCGACACATTAATAATCCAAAGATCTGATTAAGCTCCATACCTCAATTTAATGAAGGCAAGTTTAATAATCAACCTTGATCCATGTACATCCTCTTTTTCTTTTTCTTTTTCTTTCTTTTTTCACTTCTTTTTCAAATAAGTGTTTGCTAAGGGACTAGCAAAGTATAGTATAGGGGGGTGATGAATACCCATTCATCACTCTTTATTCTTATATTTTAGCTACAAAAACCTATGCAAATGCATGTAGATACTTGTAAATAGGAAGCATTAGCAAAAGCATGCATTTTGTAAAAACCTATAATTAGCATGTTTTTGTGCAAAAATAAAAGAATAAAGATGAAAAAGAAAAAGAGGGAAATATTTAGAATAAATATTGAGCAACCTAACCCAAGGGAGGGCTCAGCATGGGCCTGACCGCATAAAAGCCAAAAGTAGAGGGAGATAGGGGCTCATGTGTAAATATCTATGTAAATAAATAAATTATATTTTCCTCACCCAAAAACATGCTTGTACATATTTTGTATATATTTAGAAACTATTAAAAACAAAATAAAACTTTAAAAATCAAAAAAATCAAAAATATCCCTTCACCATGTACATAGATCATGCCTCCTTATTTAGTTAACCTTATAAATAAATAAAATTATTTGCAAAAACTTTTTGTAAATATCCTATATTATATATTGTAAATAAAATAAATAAAAAGAAACAAAACAAAAATCAAATAAAAATTACAAAATTAAAACAACAAAAATATATTGTACATATGCCATGTACATAGTTGTACATAACTTTTTATTTCCCCTATGTATATGAATAATAAAAATAAAATAAAAATATCCTTTTATTCCTCATTTTATTCTATAAATAAATAAAATATAAAATAGGAATAAAAATGTATAAAAATAACTAATTAAAAATCAAAATTAAAAATCCTATATTGTACATATACCTATATATAGCCCTATTATGTAAATACCTTATTTTTCTTTCCAAAAATTAATTAAAAATCACCAAAAAATAGAAAAAATTAAAACAAAAATATTTTATGTTTTGAGTTTTTAATAATTCGGTCATTTCCTATTTTATTTTGAATTTTTAAATTATTTATGGCGTGGCCTCTCCTGATTGGTCCACGGGGATGTTGACCCCCCGGTCAACTCCCCCCGCGGACCCTCTTCTCTCGCGGATCGGGCTGTCGACCCGATTTCTCCGATTTTTCCCCGCCCGATCCGCCTGCCATTCGCGCAAACCCCGGGTCCTAATCCTTCTTCTTGCATCCGAGATCCTCGCCTGGGGGATTGCATTGGGATCCGCGCTTCACGCTACCCTACCCGATCGATTCTTGCTGGACCCTCCACGGTATATAGTCTGAGCTCCGCCGCATTCTTTTTCCATCTTTGGCTCTCCACCCTTCATCCCGTGACCTCCACAGCATCCCCTGAGGTGACAGCTCTCGATTGCCCGTGTCGCAGCGAGGAGGGGGTGGTCGGACCACTGATCCGGCGACGTAGCGCCGCCGTGCTCCGCCCAGTGCAGGAGCTCGAGCCTCAGGACTTGACGACCTTCGAGGCCACGACCAGGAGCTACCTCAACTCCAGCACAGTCTTCCACACCGCCCAGGTAACCTTCTAGCTTTCCTATTTCGCCTAATTTCGAGTTTGCCCCAAATCGTAGCTTCGCTGTATTCCGTTGATTCCGACCATCTCGAGCATCATTTCGATCATCGGAACCCACGTTCACCATCGCCTTCCCCCCACGCACCTTCTCTGCCCCTTCGTTCAACCCAGCTCGCACAGGAGCTGGGGTTCGAGCTCCACCGTCCGTCGCTCGCCGGAGCTCGCTCACCCCGACGCACAGCTCACCTCCACACCACCTAACCGGGTCGAGGCACTTTGCCCTCGACCCGCGGAGCTTCTGAGATACTTTGCAGGACCAGCGGAGACCATCTGAGGCCTCCCGACACTTTGGCCAGGAGCTTCCCTCCGCCGACCTCGTCGGAGCCCCTCCAGGGCTCGGCTGGGCCATCGGAGGCCACCAACAGCTGCGGAACTTCATCGCGAATCTTCTCCGATATCCAGAGGCAGGAGAGGAGGACCATCGCGCTCGCACGAGGCCGGCGAAGCTCGCCGGCTAAGTGTTCTTCCAGGATCCTCGAGCACCGTCCGATCGCCCTCCGCGCTCCAGTTTCCATCGTGACCATCCATCCATCGAGGAGCAGCCACCGCTTGATCAGCCCGAGGGACGATCTGGACCGTTAGCGCAGAGAGAGAGGCACCAGCACCCGAGGCCGTCAGATCTTCCACGTGCCCTCCTCCGAGACATCGATCAGGCCCACGTGCGGAAGGAGAGAGGCGCCCGCGTCCAGGACCGTTCGATCAGCCACGCGTCCATCATCCAGCCGTCGACGTAATAAAGGGGTAATTTACCATAGGCCCCCTCTTAGTTTATGCTTTACATTTCAGTCCTGTAAATATTTTGCATCTTTTATTTACGTTGGGTTATTTGCACATTGGACCTCGTGCTTTTTAGTATTTGCACTTATGCCCTTGTATGTGTGAGCCACGTGCTTCGTCACGTGTATGTTTGGTGTATTTGCAATATTAGTCCTGTAGTTCTGGTTGTTTGTTAATGAATGAAAACTTTTTGGTAATTGCATATATGCCCCTGTGAGCGTTTTATTCGCACATGTGCGTCTTTTAGTGGGATATTTGCATAACAGCCCCTGGACTTTCTGGTACGAGTTACCAAAAGGTCCTAGGACTTGTTTTTCTTACCAAAAGGTCCCTGAGTGCCCCAGGCACGCGCCTCACACGTGACTTGCTAGGAAAATTGCACCTGGACCCCCAGAACTTCGGGTATTTGCACTTTCGTCCCTGTGCACAGTGCCCTCTTTTGATTTTTGAATAAAATATCAAATCACCTCCAAATTCGATGAAAATTTGATACATGGCTCCTGCCATGTTGTAGGATTTTTGAGAATTTTTTAGGACATTTTTGATTTTATTTGTTATTTTTAAAAAAATCAAAAACCTCTATTTTAGCTACTGTCTAGAATTAAAAATCTCAAAAAATATAAAAACCCCCTTAAAAATTCCACAAAAATTAGGTACTGTTTCTTTTGTGTTTCTTGATTTTCTAGCCAATTTTGGCTATTTTGCATTGCTTAAAAACCCTAAAAATTCAAAAACACTTAAAAACTCATAAAAACTATAATAAATAATCTAAAAATCCAAAAACAATAATTTTGGTGCTCGAATTTTCCTTGTTTTCTCTAGTATACAGGAAAATTACCTCCAGGTCCCTCTGAGATCCTTAGATATTTTATCTTTGGATTTTGGGCCTGGCTGGACAGTACCTTGTCTTTTTAGTACTGTTTGATTTTTAGAAAATAAAATACACCTTATAAAAATCCCAAAAATTCACCAAAAACACTAAAAACCTGAAAAACATAAAAACATTTTTGTTTGAATTTTTGCTTGATTTTTGACACATTAAATAATTGGTTGAAGCTTGCTTGATCTTGTGTTTCTTTTATTTTCTTCACATTTAAAATTCCAAAAAAACATAAAAATTATTAAAAACCACTAAAAACATTTTGCCTTTATTTTACTTTATTTTTACTACTTCGTAGGCCTTTGGCCAACCCGTGCTCCTTGTGTTCGACCCTGGGTGCTATACCGGGTTAATCTCATAGCTGGATCGCTCTTCCTTGTTTGATTGATATTTGATTTATTTAGCGGTTCGATATTTTTCTTGATATACCTATCCTCTGAGATCCGGGTCGCAACGACCCTTGTCTTATTACCTTCACCCGGGTCTTTGGAGAATTTTGCGGTTATCAGAATGGCGCCGTTGCCGGGGAGCACGGCTTAGTAGTTCTTTTTGTTTTTATTTTCGTTTTTGTTTTCGTGGCTTTTCGCGGCTCTTCGGAGCTCGTGGCTTTTTGTGACTTTTGTATCTATTTTCTTTTTGTTTTATTTTGATTTATATTTCATTCTCTTTTTATTTTTATTTTTGTTTTACTTTGTGTGTTTATTTTATTTTCCATTTTGCATATATACCCTCACTTTTATTTTCATTTCTTTTTCTTTACTACTTGATTAGTTTTTGCCGGTCTGACCACTCTTCTCTTTGTCTTGCGAGGGCCCGAGGACCGCGGAGGCGACTTTCGAGGAGCCGGTGCAGCCGAGGAACTTGGAGCGGCTTCCTTCTTTACGAAGCCGAAGGAGAGAGCGAGAGAGAGAGTTGAGTGGGTGAGGATAGATTAGGATTTTTATTTCATTATTATTATTGTAATAATACAGGGACTTGGACTGTTTGGACTTGACTACCGTAGGGGTCTGTTTCGCCGAGCACCGGTGTGCTCGGGGGACCCTTTAGGACCTCGCGGTTTTTCGCGGTTTTCTTCGCAGCTTTATTTTTCTTTCTTTCTTTTCCGGTTTTCGCGTTTTGCTCGAGCCCTAGACTTAGGATTTTCTGGTGAATGTGCCGTAATTAGTAGGATCCACACACCTAATTGCATATCTGTTCCTATAGACCGTAATTGGACCTACTTAAAATCAATAATAAAAATAACCGACTCGCTAGCCTCGTAGCCTACGTGTCGTAGCTCGTCCTGTAAAGCGCTTTCTCCTACCCCGATTTGTCGGACAGAGGAGGGACGGGCCAAGACCGGACTCTTTGGCTTGGAGGTCGGTGACCGGTTAGACGGTTTCTTCGCTAGAAGCTGCTCGTCTAGGACTCCGGCTTTTCTCGCTGCATCATTTAGATTAGTTTTATTCTGCCTTTTATTTTATGCGCGGATCATATTGCATGTAGAGAGCTGGAGCAAGGTACGCATTTCTGACTTTGCATGCATCATTGATTTCTCGTGCATCGGCTTTTTCGACTTCTCCCCCCTGTTTTTGACTTAATAATCAGGAGAACCGAAAAATTCGTTAGGCGATTTGTTTGCTTTGAAAAATATTAAAAAAGTGAAACCATAAAATTGGGACTGCTAATCTTATTGATCTAAAACCGCTCACCCTAAAAACTTTGTCTTGGGGAGAGCAACCCCCTCATTGATTGATTTGTATGCGCGAGAGAGTGACCCGCACACTAGGTAGAGCCCCCGTTGCTAGTCCCGACTGACTACCGACTCTTCCGTGCGGGCCAGTCGGTTGGGTTAGCAGCGGATATCCCAACAGGTCACGTAAGCGCTCTGATATTTGTGTGTTCACCAAAATAAATCGACAAGATAATTTGACTGAACTTTCACGGTCTTCAGCTGCGTTGCGTTGGTGAACCGGGGGTTTGTTTTCAGATCATAATTTTTCCAGATCTCATCCGCCCTACTCGCCAGATCAAGATGATGGGTAGACGGTCTCTTAGGCAGCCTCTGGCTGCACCGCTTTCGGGCGCGTCTACCTCATCATCTAGGTTGGCTCGCGAGAGCTCCAGACCCGCTCTCCGAGCCCGAGTACGACTCCACCCTGTTCCCCCTCGATCCCCTTTCTGATCTACCTGAGAGACACGAGCCCGAGGAGAGATGATACATTTGACAGCACCTGAGTTGGGCTCGTTTGATTTTGCAGACGTCGACATGGCCGGAGCCGGCAGTTCAGACGATCACTCCGTCAGCCAGAGCATATTGTACTAGACTAGGGAGCGATCAACTCCACCCTGATCGCATCACTCGATACAGTCCAGCAGCAGCTCCGCGATCAGGGGGCATTTATGATTGAGATGAGGAGGAGGTTGGAGAGGCTCAGAGCAGAGCGAGACCAGCAGAGCGAGCCCGAGGAAGCCTGATGATGCACAGGCACGAGCCGCAGCAGCAGCAGCCGCAGGAGGAGGAGGACCACCTAGACCGATGCGGGAGTTGCACAACCCCGGATCTACACTGATGCACCATTGGGTGGTGGTTCCAGCTATCGTGGGGGACTTCAAGTTCCCCCCGAACACCTTGCAGATGCTTCCTCGGTTCCATGGACTTGCTACAGAGGAGCCCCACCTTCACCTCCAGGAGTTTCTGATGATCTGCAGTACTGTCCACGACCGCATGTGGACCAGGATACGATCCGGATGATAGCCTTCCCGTTTTCACTGGCAGATAGAGCAGCCACCTGGCTGAAGCACCTTGGGAGGTTTGTTTATACCTGGGAGCAGCTCCGCACCGAGTACTTGAACAAGTACTATCCACTCGGGCGGACGAATGCAGCGAGGGCCTTGATCAGCAACTTCTCCATGTCCCCAACGAGCAGTTTCACGAGGCTTGGGAGAGGTTCAGAGAGCTCCTGGACAGATGCCCGCACCACGACATCAGAAGCCGAACCTTGTGCAGAGCTTCTTTTAGCGGGTTGACACAGAGCTACAGGGCCTGGTGAATGCTTCTTGCGGTGGGTCCTACTTCGCCAAGGACCACGACCAGGTCTGGGCCATTTTTGAGGAGATGGCAGAGAACTATATGGTGATGTCTCAAACCCGGCTCTATACTCAGAAGACCCAGCCACATCAGCCAGGACCCGTGCAGTACCAGCGGATAGCACGGGTAGATGCAGGTCCTTCCAGTTCGTCCGCAGCAGCAGCAGCACAGGCAGAGTCATCAGCTGCGGACATGGGTATCATTAGCGAGAAGTTGGACCGCATGGAGCTGATCGAGAAGAAGCAGTGCCAGAGTATCACGCAGATGGAGCAGATGGCACAGGTCTTGAGCGACATGAAGACACAGCTCATGTGTCTCCAGGAGGCCACAGACGGCTTCTCAGCCCCGTCTTCAGTCGCGAGGCGACGCCGGCAGCAGCAGCAGCTCGTCCAAACGCTCCAGCACCCCAGTGCAGCCTAGACTGGTTCACCTTGTACAGGCGGAGCCGTACCAGCAGCCGCAGCCCACCTACCAGTCCCCCACCATCTCCAGAGATGCAGATGGTGGTCTACCAGCCGGACCAGCCTCTGGCAGTACTCCCGCCAGCCCCCTTCGATGCCGAGCCGTTGATGGATGTCAACGGGATTTGGTACGACCGCCCCCAGCCTGGGATGCGACGAGACCATCCCGGATTCAGGTGGGGGAGTGGTGGTGCCCAGCCCCAGCAGCAGCCGTCAGGACAGGGAGGGCAGTACTCCCAGCAGAGAGACCAGCACCAGCCGCAGCAGCAGCCCCCAGCGTATCAGCAGCAGTCATCCTACGGTCTCGTCCCTATCAGCAGCAGGGACAGCCTTGGAGACGTGAGCAGCAGGCTCACCAGGGATACCAGCAGCACCCCTCCATCCTACCCCTCTTACCCGCAGCAGTTCCAGCAGCCTCACCCACAGGAGGCCACCCGTCGGGCTCCCACGAGAGCCCCGCTTTGGATGACATCGCCCGCCTCCTCACGGACCAGCAGGCCACATTCAGACGGGAGATGGACGAGTTCCGCCAGGAGATGCGGGACCTGGTGAGAGGGAAGGCCGCCATACCAGCCCAGATAGAGCCGAATCCGAATAACCTCAAGAGGAAATCTGAGCAGGTAGTACATACTGAGTTAGCCACTCCTAGTGACCCATTTGATGATACTTCTTCGGATCTATATGATGCTGATTTTGTCACACTTAGGAGCGGTAGGACCCCAGCAGGCGACGGCGCCTCATCTGAGCTTCATCCCGAGGCACCACAGGAGGAGAAGGAGAGTGGTACTGAGGCCGCTCCATACGACGACGGTGGTACTGAGGCCACCAAGGATGCTGATCCCACCGGCGGTACTGAGGCCGCCGCTTCACCAGATCTAGGAGGTGGTACTGATGCCACCCATTCAGCCGAGCCAGCCAGCGGTACTGATGCCGCACGACGTCTACCAGCAGCAGCAGCAGAGCAGCCAGCCCGTGGTGGTACTGAGGCCACCGGTGTTTGTACAGACAGTGATGTTGTTTTTCCTCGTGTTCATGTATCTCGGAACTCTGCTATGAATAAAGGAAAAGGTTTACTTTCTTCTGGTCCCACTGTGGTGCATGATGTATGTGTGGATCCGATCCTTGAACCGTCTAGACCTTTTCCTAGTCCTTCATCTGAGAAGGACCCAGTGATCCCCTTCCCTAGAGCCCTTCAGATGGGGAAGGGGAAGAAAAAGAAATCCCAAAAAGAGAGAGCTTGAGGAGTTCAGCCAGAGCATGATTGATCGATTCCATATCCAGCTGACCCTCCAGGAGGCTTTGCAGCACATCCCCCTTCTCCAGCGATCTTTGAGAGAGAGGACTACAGTCAGGAGGAGGAGGAGGAACCACACTTCAGAGATACATGTGCTGACCAAAGCCACGTGCTTCGCGATCCAGAACCGACTGCCAGCCAAGAGGCCAGATTCAGGGGCCCCGTATGTCAGATGCCAGATCAGTGAGCAAAGGTTCGACCGTACTCTCCTAGATAGCGGATCGTCGATTAACCTTCTTCCGGCAGCCCTTCTCGACCGCTTCGAGTTGGGCACTCTTCGACAGAGCAGGACAGTCCTTCAGTTCGCTGATCGATCTGTCAAGAGGCCGAAGGGGTTATTACGAGACATTATCGTCACTATTCAGGGCCTGCAATTCCCCGTGGACTTCGTAGTGTTGGACATGGAGATCCCTGAGTCAGTGGCCGATACCCCCATCATCCTTGGTCGTTCGTTCTTGGCCACAGCCAAGGCGGTGACTGATCATGATAGCGGGAAGGTGTACTTTCGCGTCCAGGGCGAGAGTATACAAATAGAGACGGTCGAGGACTATAGAGCAAGATTCAGATCCCGCTCAAGATGCGAGTACAGACTCAGAGCAGCTGGCAGACGCAGAGCCAGACATCCAACAGGACTGTGATTTTGTGATCACAGATGATGAGGCAGCTTGGGCAGATCTTGAGACACAGACCACCCTCTCACTTTCAGATACAGCTGATGCAGAGACGATAGCAGAGGAGAGTCTGGAGAGCACAGACCTGGTTCAGGATACTATTGAGGCAGCAGAGCCGGCCCTCGATCGCAGCACGATGATTAGTGATGGTGGTGCTGAGGCCACCTTGTTTTCCCGGTGGTACTGATGCCACCAGTTCCGATACAGATCCCTCGGATTCAGAGTTTGATCGGGCGATTGTTATGATCAGATGCCAGACCTGAGTCCATCTGAGCCTATAGATGAGGAGGAGGTAGAGGCAGAGCAGACCAGAGACAGTGCACTAGAGCAACCTTCTCCCGATCCAGTTTGCGAGAGTACGCTTTCACTTTCCCAGGCAGATTTGGCCGACCTTGCAGCTTTCACTCAGTTTCTTCCGCAGCCAGATTTGCCGGCACCCAGCATTCCAGAGCTGAAGCCGCTCCCTACTTCGCTGAAGTATCGATTCCTTGCGGGCGAGCCAGAGATATACCCAGTCATCATCTCCGCCGAGTTGACTGGAGAGCAGGAATCCCGTTTGATGGGGGTTCTTGAAAAGAACCGCAAGGCGATCAGATGGAGCGTAGCAGATCTCCATGGGATTAGTCCATCAGTGTGCTCCCACCATATCTACCTCGAGGAAGGGGCGAAGCCGTCGCGTGAGTTCCAGCGGCGTCTGAACCCCAACCTGAGAGAGGTTGTGATGAAGGAAATATCAAAATGGTGGGGTGCATGTTTTATTTATCCCATTTCCGACACCAAGTGGGTCAGCCCCTTGCATGTGGTGCCCAAGAAGACGGGCATCACGACTGTGATCAGTGAGTCGGGAGAGGAGATCGCTACACGAGTACCCACCTCTTGGAGGGTTTGTGTTGACTACAGGAGACTCAACCAAGCCACCAAGAAGGACCATTTCCCCTGCCTTTTATTGACCAGATCATTGAGAGACTGGCAGGGAAGAGCCATTATTGCTTCCTAGATGGGTACTCAGGCTACAACCAAGTGGCCATCGCTCCTGAGGACCGGGAGAAGACCACCTTTACCAGTCCCTTCGGCACATATGCTTTTCGACGCATGCCATTTGGGCTATGCAATGCCCCTGCGACGTTTCAGAGGTGCATGCTGTCGATCTTCTCGGACATGGTAGGGGAGTGTTTGGAGGTCTTCATGGATGATTTCTCGATCTACGGCGACGGATTTGATTCTTGTCTTGACTGCCTAGATCGAGTACTCCAGCGATGTATTGAGTATCACTTGGTGCTATCTTGGGAGAAGAGTCACTTCATGGTGACTCAAGGGACGGTGCTTGGCCACATCATCTCCAACAGGGGCATGGAGGTTGATCCGGCCAAGGTTGATGTCATTAGGAAACTCACACCGCCGTCCAATCTGAGGCAGCTACGGTCATTTCTGGGGCACGTTGGATTTTACAGGAGATTCATTCAGGATTTCAGCAGGATTGCCCGGCCGTTGACTGACCTCTTGACGAAAGACACTGAGTTCCTTGTCGATGACAAGTGTCTTTCGTCGTTTGCTACTCTCCAGCAGTGCGTGATTGAGGCTCCTGTCCTCCAGCCGCCTGATTGGTCTCTCCCATTCGAGATCATGACGGACGCCTCCGACTTTGCCGTAGGGGCAGTGCTGGGACAGAGGAGGGATGGAGTGCCATTTTCTATACACTACGCTAGCCGCACATTGGATTCCGCCCAGCGGAATATACAGTCACAGAGAAGGAGATGCTAGCCGTAGTGTTTGCCCTGGATAAGTTCAGATCGTATATCATCGGATCTAGAGTGACTTTGTTTACAGATCACACCGCCATCAGGTACCTCATGGCAAAGAAGGATGCCAAGGCCAGATTGACTAGATGGATCCTTCTACTCCATGAGTTCGACATTGAGATTAAGGATAAGCCTGGAGTCAAGAATGTGGTGGCGGACCATCTCTCCCGATTAGAGTAGCCTGAGGATTCTGAGCAGATTGACCCTATTAGAGATACCTTCCCAGATGAGGCGATCCTTGCTATCGCCTCACTCCCATGGTACGCCGATATTGTGAACTTTCTCGTTGTTGGGAAAGTCCCACAAGATTGGCCCAGGCAAGAGGCTTGAGACCTTCCTTGCGAAGGCCAAGTCCTACATTGGGAGGATCCCATCCTTTACCACGAGGGAGGGGATAGCGTCTGGCGTCGGTGTATTCCTCAGGAGGAACACCCATAGCATCCTCACTTACTGCCACAAGCTTGAGGCAGGAGGACATCATTCTGGGAGGAGAACGACACAGAAAGTGCTCCAATCCGGCTTGTGGTGGCCTACCCTCTTCAAGGACTCAGATGAGTTCGTGAAGAGGTGTACTGACTGTCAGAGGATGGGCACTTGTGGACAGCGTGATATGATGCCGATGCAGCCCATTCACTTCTGTGAGGGTTTTTGACGCATGGGGCATCGATTTCATGGGTCCATTCCCTAAGAGTCAGGGATTTGAGTACATTCTGTTGGCCGTTGATTATGTGAGTCGTTGGGTGGAGGCTATCCCCGCCCGAGCCGCTGATGCGAGGACAGTTTGCAGATTTTTGAGGAAGCATATCATCACGCGGTTCGGGGTTCCACGAGTTCTGATTCTGATGGGGGATCTCACTTCATCAACGACCAGGTTAAGGCACTTGCTAGCGAGTTCGGCATAGACCATCGGGTTGCTACACCTTACCATCCACAGACGAATGGTCTAGACGAAGTGTCGAATAGGGAGATCAAGACTATTCTACAGAAAGTCGTCCGCCCTGACCGAAAGGATTGGTCACATGCTTTTGGACTCGGTCTTGTAGGCATATAGGACGTCTTTCAAGACACCTTTGGGCACATCTCCCTTTCGCCTCGTATACGGCAAGCCATGCCATTTACCTGTTGAGCTGAGGCACAAGTCACTTTGGGCAGTTACAGACATTATCATGGATCCAGATGGTATGGGAGACCAGAGGAGGGCAGAGCTAGCTGCCCTGGAGGAGCTTAGAGATGCAGCTTTCTCAGCAGCCTACATTATAAGGAGAAAGTCAAGGAGTGGCATGATTTCTCATATCAGCCACAAGCATTTTGAGATCGGACAGAGAGTATGGCTGTTTGATGCGAGGCTTAGATTATTTCCAGGGAAGCTACAGAGCAAATGGAAAGGACCTTATCTGGTTCGGAAGGTACACGACAACGGTAGCATCGACATATCTGAGTTGTCTTCTGAGAGTACCTTCCGAGTGAACGGCCAGCGGCTCAAGCCATTTCTAGATCATGAGCCGCGGGTTGTTGATATTGCCCCTATTCATTTTGCGTGAGATGTGGTCTTTGACTCACATCTAATGCATCTCACGCCTGAGTTTCACTGATCTTCCGCTGTATATAGATCCAGATGTCCATATCATCACATTCTTTAGTCCCACATCCCTTTCTTCATCTTGTGATTATGCTATACTTAGGGTGCACTTTACCCTAAGTATAGGGGGGATGTGAGACCTTTCGGGTATTTATTTTGTTTCTGTCTAACCCTGTTTTGCTGCCTATACTTAGGGGCATTTCACCCTAAGTATAGGGGGGTAGACCCTGTACATTCTCCACTCAGTTTTCCCTTAGTATACAACCTACTATACTTAGGATTACTTGATCCTAAGTATAGGGGGAAGACCTGAGTCCCTCTTGACTTTTCATTTCCCTTTTGTATAGCCTTTCTTTCACTTCCCTATACATAGCACGAGTTATGTCTTCTTCATCGCTCTTGACTCTGAGGACATCGTTCGAGCTAAGTATAGGGGGGTGTGTATATATTTCATATATACTTTAGCCATAACTCGTACTTTGTGTGAGTGTGTTAATAAATAAAAATGGCTAAAAACCACAAAAAATAAAAAAAAATTCATGAACATAACCTTCTTTTATTTGCACATACATAGCTAGTGTACAAATTATTTTTGTAAAAACGATTTCAAAAATCTTTTGTGTGTAAAGCTTGTGTAAATATTTTTGTATCAAAATTATGTATATAGTACAAAATTTTTCCAAAATGTTTTGAAAATCAAAAAGTTTTCAAAAATCTTGTGTAAATGTGTGTAAATATCTTTTTGCAAAACTTGCACTTCATGCATCATCATTCATGATTTCAAAACATTTTTCAAAAAAATTTTTTTGCATGATTGTAAAATAGTGTGTAATAAGCATCTTTTTGTACATATGTATATAGTTTTTCTTGGATGATAGTTGACATTTAAACTAGCCTGGAATCAAATTGAGAAATGGAGCTTGATTAAGATCTTAATCCACCTAATTTCTAAGAGGAACCTTATAGGGCTTAGGTTTAAGGCTTTTCAGGTCCATGGTGACTTAATTCTTTGAGTCCACTAGGCTATGATCACATGTCATCTCAATGAGCCTAAGTAGAGCACTTAACAACAACACATGACTCATCTAGATTATGGCTTTACTTGGACACCAGCACTATGCACCGAGCTCTCTACGGATGAGGTGGTGAGGAGGCAGTCTTCCTTGACTTGGGGTAGCATATGAGGGTAGTACTTCTAGGTGGAACCTCTCTTCTTCTTATAGTGAAGGAAGTGCATCTCACTTGGTCTGGTTGCCATGAGGTCTAACGACGGGAGTTGTGGGTTGCAATAAAGCTTCAAAAGAGGGATAGTCTACTGGCTCAAGAGGAAAAACTCCTTGTATATATGCTGCACATGTATATGTTGTATAGATGCACTCGAAAAAAAATGTGCAAAAAGAAAAGAACTCCAAAAAAGTGGTGGGTCTGAGAGAAAATGATAATCCCACCGGAGTATGTATATAAGTGCAATAAGCAAAGCTTGGTTTCATGATCCACCTGTTGTAGCTTGCAGCAGGGAGACTTGGCTACACTGGTCAAGCTCCTAAGGGTACTTGGCTACATTGGCCTTGACCCATTCTCTTCTTCCCCCTCTTCTTGAGCCGGTTGTACTTGAACTTAGAAGGGAATACCCCGCTCCTCGAGGAAAGAGTGGCCAGATTGAGGTCATAGAGTTACCTTGTTAGGGAGGGTTGTCAAGTTGCCATTTCTGAGGTGGAGAGCTTAGACTTCACATTCACAGGACAAGGAAAGATTCATGGTCTTCAGGGTTTGTGATTGATGACTTGTTCTGATCTGAAGCATTGAGGAGTCTTGGTTATAGATTGGTGGAACTTAGAGGCTGTTAGGTTTTAAGCTTAAGTCTAAATAAGGTTCCGACACATTAATAATCCAAAGATCTGATTAAGCTCCATACCTCAATTTAATGAAGGCAAGTTTAATAATCAACCTTTGATCCATGTACATCTCTTTTTCTTTTTCTTTTTCTTTCTTTTTCAACTCTTTTTCAAATAAGTGTTTGCTAAGGGACTAGCAAAGTATAGTATAGGGGGGTGATGAATACCCATTCATCACTCTTTATTCTTATAATTTTAGCTACAAAAACCTATGCAAATGCATGTAGATACTTGTAAATAGGAAGCATTAGCAAAAGCATGCATTTTGTAAAAACCTATAATTAGCATGTTTTTGTGCAAAAATAAAAGAATAAAGATGAAAAAGAAAAATAGGGAAATATTTAGAATAAATATTGAGCAACCTAACCCAAGGGAGGGCTCAGCATGGGCCTGACCGCATAAAAGCCAAAAGTAGAGGGAGATAGGGGCTCATGTGTAAATATCTATGTAAATAAATAAATTATATTTTCCTCACCCAAAAAAAATGCTTGTACATATTTTGTATATATTTAGAAACTATTAAAAACAAAATAAAAATTTAAAAATCAAAAAAATCAAAAATATCCCCTTCACCATGTACATAGATCATGCCTCCTTATTTAGTTAACCTTATAAATAAATAAAATTATTTGCAAAAACTTTTTGTAAATATCCTATATTATATATTGTAAATAAAATAAATAAAAAGAAACAAAACAAAAATCAAATAAAAATTACAAAATTAAAACAACAAAAATATATTGTACATATGCCATGTACATAGTTGTACATAACTTTTATTTCCCCTATGTATATGAATAATAAAAATAAAATAAAAATATCCTTTTATTCCTCATTTTATTCTATAAATAAATAAAATATAAAATAGGAATAAAAATGTATAAAAATAACTAATTAAAAATCAAAAATTAAAAATCCTATATTGTACATATACCTATATATAGCCCTATTATGTAAATACCTTATTTTTCTTTCCAAAAATTAATTAAAAATCACCAAAAAATAGAAAAAATTAAAACAAAAATATTTTATGTTTTGAGTTTTTAATAATTCGGTCATTTCCTATTTTATTTTGAATTTTTAAATTATTTATGGCGTGGCCTCTCCTGATTGGTCCACGGGATGTTGACCCCCCGGTCAACTCCCCCCGCGGACCCTCTTCTCTCGCGGATCGGGCTGTCGACCCGATTTCTCCGATTTTTCCCCGCTTGATCCGCCCGCCATTCGCGCAAACCCGGTCCTAATCCTTCTTCTTGCATCCGAGATCCTCGCCCGGGGGATTGCATTGGGATCTGCGCTTCACGCTACCCTACCCGATCGATTCTTGCCGGACCCTCCACGGTATATAGTCTGAGCTCCGCCGCATTCTTTTTCCATCTTTGGCTCTCCACCCTTCATCTCGTGACCTCCACAGCATCCCCTGAGGTGACAGCTCTCGATTGCCCGTGTCGCAGCGAGGAGGGGGTGGCCGGACCACTGATCCGGCGACGTAGCGCCGCCGTGCTCCGCCCAGTGCAGGAGCTCGAGCCTCAGTACTTGACGACCTTCGAGGCCACGACCAGGAGCTACCTCAGCTCCAGCACAGTCTTCCACACCGCTCAGGTAACCTTCTAGCTTTCCTATTTCGCCTAATTTCGAGTTTGCCCCAAATCGTAGCTTCGCTGTATTCCGTTGATTCCGACCATCTCGAGCATCATTTCGATCATCGGAACCCACGTTCACCATCGCCTTCCCCCCACGCACCTTCTCCGCCCCTTCGTTCAACCCCAGCTCGCACAGGAGCTGGGGTTCGAGCTCCACCGTCCGTCGCTCGCCGGAGCTCGCTCACCCCGACGCACAGCTCACCTCCACACCACCTAACCGGGTCGAGGCACTTTGCCCTTGACCCGCGGAGCTTCTGAGATACTTTGCAGGACCAGCGGAGACCATATGAGGCCTCCCGACACTTTGGCCAGGAGCTTCCCTCCGCCGACCTCGCCGGAGCCCCTCCAGGGCTCGGCTGGGCCCATCGGAGGCCACCAACAGCTGCGGAACTTCATCGCGAATCTTCTCCGATATCCAGAGGCAGCAGAGGAGGACCATCGCGCTCGCACGAGGGCGGCGAAGCTCGCCGGCTAAGTGTTCTTCCAGGATCCTCGAGCACCGTCCGATCGCCCTCCGCGCTCCAGTTTCCATCGTGACCATCCATCCATCGAGGAGCAGCCACCGCTTGATCAGCCCGAGGGACGATCTGGGACCGTTAGCGCAGAGAGAGAGGCACCAGCACCCGAGGCCGTCAGATCTTCCACGTGCCCTCCTCCGAGACGTCGATCAGGCCCACGTGCGGAAGGAGAGAGGCGCCCGCGTCCAGGACCATTCGATCAGCCACGCGTCCATCATCCAGCCGTCGACGTAATAAAGGGGTAATTTACCGTAGGCCCCCTCTTAGTTTATGCTTTACGTTTCAGTCCTGTAAATATTTTGCATCTTTTATTTACGTTGGGTTATTTGCACATTGGACCTCGTGCTTTTTAGTATTTGCACTTATGCCCCTGTATGTGTGAGCCACGTGCTTCGTCACGTGTATGTTTGGTGTATTTGCAATATTAGTCCTGTAGTTCTGGTTGTTTGTTAATGAATGAAAACTTTTTGGTAATTGCATATATGAATTGCATATATGCCCCTGTGAGCGTTTTATTTGCACATGTGCGTCTTTTAGTGGGATATTTGCATAACAGCCCCTGGACTTTCTGGTACGAGTTACCAAAAGGTCCTAGGACTTGTTTTTCTTACCAAAAGGTCCCTGAGTGCCCCAGGCACGCGCCTCACACGTGACTTGCTGGGAAAATTGCACCTGGACCCCCAGAACTTCGGGTATTTGCACTTTCGTCCCTGTGCACAGTGCCCTCTTTTGATTTTTGAATAAAATATCAAATCACCTCCAAATTCGATGAAAATTTGACACATGGCTCCTGCCATGTTGTAGGATTTTTGAGAATTTTTGAGGACATTTTTGATTTTATTTGTTATTTTTAAAAAATTCAAAAACCTCTATTTTAGCTACTGTCTAGAATAAAAAATCTCAAAAAATATAAAAAACCCCTTAAAAATTCCACAAAAATTAGGTACTGTTTCTTTTGTGTTTCTTGATTTTCTAGCCAATTTTGGCTATTTTTCATTGCTTAAAAACCCTAAAATTCAAAAACACTTAAAAACTCATAAAAATTATAATAAATAATCTAAAAATCCAAAAACAATAATTTTGGTGCTCGAATTTTCCTTGTTTTCTCTAGTATACAGGAAAATTACCTCCAGGTCCCTCTGAGATCCTTAGATATTTTATCTTTGGATTTTGGGCCTGGCTGGACAGTACCTTGTCTTTTTAGTACTGTTTGATTTTTAGAAAATAAAATACACCTTATAAAAATCCCAAAAATTCACCAAAAACACTAAAAAACCTGAAAAACATAAAAACATTTTTGTTTGAATTTTTGCTTGATTTTTGACACATTAAGTAATTGGTTGAAGCGTGCTTGATCTTGTGTTTCTTTTATTTTCTTCACATTTAAAATTCCAAAAAACATAAAAATTATTAAAAACCACTAAAAACATTTTGCCTTTATTTTACTTTATTTTTACTACTTCGTAGGCCTTTGGCCAACCCGTGCTCCTTGTGTTCGACCCTGGGTGCTATACCAGGTTAATCTCATAGCTGACCGCTCTTCCTTGTTTGATTGATATTTGATTTATTTAGCGGTTCGATATTTTTCTTGATATACCTATCCTCTGAGATCCGGGTCGCAACGACCCTTGTCTTATTACCTTCACCCGGGTCTTTGGAGAATTTTGCGGTTATCAGGGAGGTAAAAAGAAGATTTTAATTTTATTTACATGAAAAATAGTTATTTACAAATATAGGTAATATGTACAACATAGAGTAGGCCCCATCTCTCTCTACTTATTTTATTGGGTGATCAGGTCAAGCCTTGATCTTCTCTTAGGGTTCGGGTCACTCTGTATTTATTCTAAATACCTCTCTTTTTCTTTTCCTTTATTCTTTTGCACAAATACATGATAATTATGCAATATTAACACATGCATGTTGATTGTTATGTTATTGTATTTACATCTATTTAAATGCTGATTTGCCAAGATAAATAGCTAAAATAAAAGAATAAAGAGTGAGAATCATGGATTCATCATTAATCCCATACACACCCATCGCCCTTCCATTCATTGACCACCCTACTAGCTCTGTCGTCCATCCTTCCTTCACGCGCCTCATCCCGAACACCTTCCCTCCACCTCCATATCCCTCTCCGCCTCGCTCCATTTTCTCCTACAATACGTCGGATAACTCATTTGGGCCTCCACCTTCTCTGCCTGATCATGCCCCCATTCCACTCCCTCTCGCTCACAATCCACTCACACATGCTTCGGTTATGAGCTAACCTTGCAGAAATCGTCAGCGATCAGAGTCTTCACTGCCTCACTGATCTCGAGCACCTCCTCCGGTGGTGCGACGTCGGTAGCCATCTCCAGCTACCCTCGCGCCATCGCCTCCAGTCAGCCACCTTCGCTAGGTATCCACGATCCTCCAGCAAGGATCATGGAGTACGGGGGAGCCCGACGGAGCTCCGGCAGCCTCGTCGGAGCTCCAATTCCTCCGCCTCTTCCCCGACGGAGGAAGAAGCGTAGGTGCCATCCCGCACCGAGACAAGGAGGCTCGGACCGCTTAGCCATTTCCTGAGCCACCAAAAGCTGCCATGTGCCCCGAGCCTGGTCTGCCACTCCGAGCCTAACCTCTCGCGTGTCCCGTATGTGAGAGGTTGGATTTTTTACAGGGGCACCCCTGACCTTCTTCAGAATTACAATATAGTCCTCAGGCACGTGCCTTGCATGTGTGCTTGGGAAATTTACATATAGGCCCTGTCGGGTTTTGGTATTTGCAAATGGGTCCCTCCAGGAGCTTGTTTGCAATATTGATCTTTTATTTCTCATGTATTTTTATTACATTTATGTCCTTGCACTGTTTCTTTCATATCTTTAGCATTTTAGATCCAAATTGCATGATTTTAGTGTTTTTTAAGCTTATTTAATTCTCTATCTTATGGCATATTTAATTTCTTATTTTGACACTAAAGGAAATATGATAATTTTTGATGTTATATAGTGTATCTTGCTCTATAAATCATTGCCATCAATAGATTGTTCTTGATTTTGATGCTCAAATTGACTCTGAAATTTAAATATAATCTGTTTCTCATTAACTTGGTCTTTTTAGGGTATACCTGTTTATCATTTCTATGTTAGCATAACATTCATCTTGCATCTCATCTAATTGCATTTAAAATTCAAACAAAAAATACATGCATCATGTCTTGCATTATTTTATTTGCATTTTATCGTGCATCTGCATGAAGACCTAAAATGAGAAGATACTCACTTAAATTTGATAAATAGACGAAGAGGCTCATGTCCCCGTGTTCGACCTTGGTACACTTACCAAGTAAATTAATTTCTACATATTCGAAGGTGCGGTTCTTTACATGACCGAAATCTGCCTCCTGTGCTATGATGATTCCCTATTATTAAAGAGGCAGATTTTCACATTCATCATTGTACCACGAGCAGTTTTTTACGTGCTCGAATCCGACATGAACAGAACCACAAATTCCAATAGCATGCGATAGGTGATACATATGCACTCCATGAAGCCACGGGTACATTCTGAATCGGTTCCATTGAGTATGACTCTATACTTTCCTTCACCTCACCACGAATATAGTCTTGAAAAACTGCTCGACGTTATATGTACGTGCCGACATGACATTTTCCTTGACTATTTGGTTGTACCTTGACATCAAATCAACAATTGTTCTCGTACCTTACCTTCGACATGGTACAAAATATGCATTAAAACGATAAAAGATGGCAAGAGTCATTGTCAATATGGACAGATTCTGCATTCCCTTAAGGACACTGTTGAAGCATTTAGAAAGATTTGTCATACTATTCATGTAATAGCGACCTTGGTCATAACTTATTGCCTAATAAGTGTGATCTCCATTTTCGTGATGCATAATCCATGCATAGGCCTCTGGATCGGCGAAACCGATTTGTCTCATAATCCGATCATGGGCGTGCGTGTTGGTGACCTCACCCATGTTATAGAATCTTTCCTACGACCATTTGTCATGGCTTTCTCGATGCATGTTCACTTACATGTATCATAGACAAAAACGATAACAATGCACACGATCTGCTGAAAAGTACTTTGATAACAAGTTATAAGCCCATGGAAGCGATCACTCAAGAAACAAATACCCCTCGTTGGATTAAATATTATAATTTATGCAAGAAAAACTTCCACACATATATAATTTCTTTTCCCCCGACCACGAAAGCAACCTGAAATAGGTGTTCTATTTTGTCCACATATGTATCTGCGAGTAAGTGACCTTTGAATTTCCCATGCAAGTGAATTGTATCCGATACTCATAACTGGACGAAAGTACTCGAAGCCTTTTAGGGAAAGACGAATGCCAAGAATAAACGAAAGAAAACTATTTTTCTAAGCACTTCTTGCCGAGTCTCCGGATTAAGATACGGTTCTATTTCAAATTCATATCAAGATCTAGGGTTGATCTATTTCATCGTACACATTAATCTTCGAACATCAACATAAAAATGAGTCCATATCATAAAATATTATTGCCAAAAGCATACTTTCTATCGAGTTGTGCTTTCTTATAGGGTATGTTTGGTTGTTGGGTTGGAGAGGGTTGGGGTAACCTGATGGTAATAGTAGCTGTTTGGGATGGTTATGAGGACTGGAAAGGGTTGGAGTAAAGAATGCGATGTGATGTCACTATGATTTGTGATAGAATTTCATCCCCAAGAAAAAAGAGGGGTAAATCGGGTTACCTCGGAGTAACCCGGTTACCAAATGAGCCCATAAGAGATTGTGACGTGATAGGCATCCGAAACAAGACTTTGAATCATATTTGGAGTCAACGTTAGGTTGGATATCAATGTCTTCAATATGAATCAACTAAAAAATTGTCGTTACATTGATGCTTATAAGTTAGTAATACTAGATTACAACACGTATGCTCTTCTCGATACGTACAAACCTTTCAAATTTCTACCTTTTTATTGCAACCAACATATATCTCCAATTACAATTTGGTAAAGCACACCCTACTGCATATATATCTTTCTTTGAAGCTAATACTTTATATTGAATGTATTTGACCACACTCCAAGTGCTTAAAGCATCAATTAAATCTAGATCCGAGACAAAATACCTATTATTACAATACTCAAGTCCACTCCAATCGGGTAAAATAGTATATTGCAGCCCTCTTATGAACGATATCTCCTCGCCATATGTGTTTGTTATCCAGACACCATTCTCGAAAATATCAGGAAGCTCCGACATTGGATCCAAAGTAACAACATAATCAACAACCGATGAGTAATCCTTACCCATGGATATCCTTACAGTCAACATTAGATCAGGGATAACATCATCATCATCGGTAATGTGTACTTCTTCAATATCTTAGTCATCATTGTCAGCATTCAGATCAGAGATAACATCCTCCTTCTCCTCTCACCCCCTCCGAGATGATTCAACGATGACACTTGCATTGATCCGAAGAGTATCTAATTCATTGGATTCCACCATCAATTGTATCATCCCAAGACATCGTGCAATATTTAACATCAACCTAGTTGTTTGGTTATCAGAAACAATGATTGAGAGAATGTGTTTATGTTTAGTGACCATTTGCAAGTCCCTCATATGTTATGTTCATCTCGGTTATAACCGGTAATGGTACGAACCGTCAACAGGAGATCTTCAAATGTACTCTACGTGGAGACATATCATTTGACTGCTCCCCCTTCGTAATCAACACTCATGTTTTTAATGATAAATTCTTTCATTCCAGAAGATGTACAATGCAACATGTTGGCCATAACCTATGAATCAGTTGTATTAAAGTTTATTTGGTATAAAATTTAATCAATCGATTAAAACTTACATATTTTATGTGTATGATGTCATTGGAATGCAAACAAGTGAAATGCTGCAATGTCATATTTGTAGAAGGAGTTGAAGATTGCTTCTAGTCGAGGATAGATTCTTGGGCTTGAATACAAATTGTAAAAGTGCTTGTATTGATAGAGTTTTTGTTTTCTGCTTTTTATATTGTACATTCTTGACTTGAATACACACGTAAATATACATGTATTCGAGAAGGTTATATTTTTTTGCATTATGATTCTATATTTTATTCTTATATGAAATATTTACAATTTTTAGTTTTTATTTAATTTATTGGGTCGTAAATTTACATATGATTTCTAATTTCTTATTTTCATGTTATCTTTCAATTCCAATTGATTTTGTTGATTAAAAACATACAAAAGTGATATTGAAATCTGTATTATATAAGTGCGAGGCATAAATAAAAATAAGAAAGTATATGTGGCGTGGCTATATCAAGTTGGATATCGACATAGTTCGACTAGTGTGGTCATATGATGTAAATATTTTAGGTGAAGTCTTAGTGTTAAATTTTGAAGACTAAAAAGATAATAATTAGAATATTTTATTATTTAAAATTATAACTTAAATTAATTTAATATTTGAAATAATTTTATAAAAGAATGGTGCATCCACATCAGAAAGACTGCCACTCTAGATCATCTATCTTTTATAAGTTGCTCAGTCTCATGTTCCCATCACAAATTGATTCAAGTCGGTGTCATATATATTCAAGGATGCCATACTACAAGATATGGAGATTAATACATGATTGCATATTTTTTTTTGTTTTGAGTGAATTGAAAAAAGATGAAGTGGTTCTCAATTACGATTTGTCACGAGTCTCATCTTTAAAATGTAAAAATAAGGCATTGAATGTTCATCTTAACATCAATGTAGACCTACGACAAGAAATAATTTAAATATTCATTGCTATTTCTTTTATTGCAGTATTTAATTTTCAACTTCTATGATATTTTCGGAATGAGGGGGAAGATGCATAAATAAAATTTCTATTAACTAATTATAAATATAAATTTCGAATAAATTAGATATACCTTTGCAGAAGAAGAGGACGTCGGGAGAAGGGAAGGGGACTTTGGGAGAAAACCTTCATAAGAGAGGGAGAATCTTGGCAAGAGAGGGATGGCAAGAGAGGGAGAGAAACACACAGAGATGAGTGAGTGAAGAAGGGCACGGGGCTGGGCTTTTATGGGCGGGATGGAAGCTTTATACAACGAACGATTTGCTGATCGAACCTTAATCGATGAACCGTTCACCGATCGAACTTTAATTGACGAACCGCTCGCCGATCCTATTTACTCCTCTTCAATTCTGCTTTAAATGCTGCACCATCCCTCGTAGAGATCACATCCTTAAGAAAGATACGTTAACTACTGTCGTGAAATATTTTGATCAACAAACGATCCACCGATATCTTAACATGTAAATTCATCCGTACCATGTCCTGTGCATTGTGGCTAGGGCCATGCCCCCGCTTAGACAATAATGCTCGCATGAATGTTTTTTTTATCAGAAATAACATATATTTTTCTCCCGCTATTAAAAGAAAATCACGGGTTGACGTACCGCCACCAATTTCGCCGTCTGCACATTCCGGAGCCACAGGCGCATTCCCAAAGTGGTCGAGAGAGAGAGAGAGAGAGTTGGGAGATGGGCGGAGAAGGACAGATTTCACGGCAGTACGACCTGGAAGCCAAGTGGGACGCCTGCCTCGACCTCTCCCTCCGCCGACTCGCGTACACCACTCTCGCCGGCGCCTTCGGTGGCCTTCTCCTCTTCCGTCAGTGCCTCTCATCCTCAACCCTCTGCGCTCCCCCCTTTTTCTTTGCTACCTTCCCGATTTCATCCCGAAGAGTCATAGATGAGCTCGTGCGTGTCAAATTGCCGGAAACCCTAGGGTTGAATTGAATGCTTGTACTTACACCGAACACTCATTTAATTGAACACTTGAAAACTCAAGCATGCATTCAGAAGATGGAATCTCTTTTGGTTCATTTCTGAAGTTGTCGCTGTTTGCTTTTGCAAAAAGTTTTTGTTTGGCTCGGTAATGTTTATTATTTGCTTCTGCAAATCCAGGCACGCCAGTAACTAGATGGGCATCTGTAGCATTGGGTGCGGGAGTTGGAATTGGGTCAGCGTATACTGAATGTTCGTACCTATTTGATGGTTCGCCGAAACAGCCAGCCACCAAGGTTTCAGCTATTCCTACAGCTCCTCCCCAAGTATGTTTAGATACCACCATTTATGTCGTTATGTTGCCATGTTTGTAAAAATCCACTATGGCTTAAACAAAGGCGGGTTGGTAGCATTTTTATAATAGCTGTAAAGGCGAAGCTGGGGATAATCAGATTCTTCTGCAAGCAACACGATTCCTGGGGCAATTCTTTTCTTTTTCTTCAGCAAAAAATAGTGCTACTGAGTTTTGTTGGAAAAGCTACTGAAATGGATGATGTTGATCAAGAAGAGTTTGCCTTAAAACATTATTTTAGATTCAGTTATAAAAAATGTTAGTAGTAAATGGAAAGATGACTAAGGATACATAACTCAACAACAACAAAGCCTTTTCCCGGATACTTGGATTCTTTATTTTCATATCAGATCTAATTTGGGTAATACCTCGGCCTAGGATGCACAAATCATGCATATTTTATACTAGCTTCTTGACTTCCCTAGTGAAATTCGCGTATCATAACTGGCTGTCTCCTAGAGTTGTCATTATTGACTTGTTTGGGATTGTTTTAAAGCCCCTTAAATGGTCTAGTGGTAGTGCAGTGTGCCTACCACGCAAAAGACCATGGTTCAAATCCCCCTTGTGGGGGTTGTGTTAGGTAGTTGACAACCAACATAGAAAATAGTCCAATCTTTCAACATGGATTTGAGCAAGAATCCATATAGCTGACCCTACTTATAGTGGGAGAAGGCTTCGCCATTTTAACAAGTTGTGAAGAAAGAATTATCATAGGGGGTGAAGGAGGCAAGAGAACTCTCCACTTGCAAAACATTGGTTTTAGTTTGAACCTAGAAAAACTTTACGTTAAGCGATGAATGACATGTTCTTGTCAGTATATATGTGGAAGACAAGAATCAATTGACTGAATAGAAATAGAGATCCAAGCATAAGTGGATCAAGGATGGAGATGTAAACACTAAATTATTCCATAGAGCAACAAGTGGAAGACAATGCGACAACTTGGTCCAACCTCTGGTGGTAGAGAAAGATGGGTAGAAGGTGATCGGGATATGGAAGACTCCTGGCTGAATACTTTCATGATCTTTCCCGCAGAGTTTCTAGGCTCTAGCAGACCATGGAAACGGACGTGCCTGGGGGCTGTATCGCTATCTGGGCAGCACACAAGTCACTTAATTCGAGGAGTCACTCTTGAGGAGGTAAAGGCAACAATTTGGGTTATGAATGTAGATGGTGCTTCCGTCCCTGATGGCTTTTCCATTTTCTTCTATCGGGAGTTCTGGGAGGTTATAAGCAAGGATGCACTGGAGAATATGGAGGATTTTTTGGATGGAAATTCGGGCTTTGATAGGATCAACATGGTTCTTTAGTTTCTTCTGCCTAAGAAGGAGGTGTTCGAAAGGGCGGAGGATTTTCGCCGAATTGCTCTCTCCAATGCAATCTATCTCGTGATCGCCAAGATGCTGGCAAACATACTCAATGCAACTATGAATGACATTATATCTCCGGTATAATACACATTCATTGGTGGGAGGTAGATAGGGGACAATTTGGCTATGGCTACAGAGATTATCATGGTCTGGAAGAGATGACACATAAATGGACTGCTTTGGAAGGTGGACTCCTCCAAGGTTTATGCCGCGATAGATTAGTGACTCCTATAGTCAACAATGGCAAGATGTGGTTTTCTAGATTTATGGATTACATGGATGAAAATGTGTATCACTACATCATCCTATTTGGTGATGGTCAATGGGCTTCCTGAAGGGTCTCTTTCAGCCCTAACACGGGGTTTGACAGGGATGCCCATTGGCCCATGTGCTATTTCTTATTGTAGTTGATGTACTGACGTGTATGGTGGGGGCAAATGAGTCAGCATGGACTTATTGCCGGACACTCTCTTGGAGACATCCATTCTTGTACCTGCAGTATGCTGATGACATTATTGTTCATTGAAGGTAGAAAAGATGAAGCAATGGGCGTGGTGGTGATATTTGAGATATTTGAAGAGCTTTCTGGCTTAAATCTGAATAAATCCAAGGCGACAGTAATCCACATTGAACTGTCTGACTCAGACATTGGGGAGTGCAATGCAGAACTAGGTACGTCATGTGGCTCTTTTCCGATCCGGTATCTGAGTCTTTATTTGACTTGTGGTAACTTAGAATTGCTGACTTTCTCTCTATTATTGAGAGGACGGAGAGAGAGTTATCTAGTTGGAAGACATCTTTGCTTTTGCGAGGCGGTCCTCTGGTTCTTGAGAAAATAGTTTTTGCAGCAATCTTTATTTTTGTTATGTAGTTGAGATTTCTTCCCATCGGCATCCGTCGTTGCGTTGAACTGATTATACAGAGATTTTTTTTTGGAACAAAGCAAGCCATGAAAGCATGAGTGTTCACCTAGTTGATTCAGATACTGTCAGTATGTCACACTTACTAAGGAAGAGGGAGGCCCTTAGGATCTCTCGTTTGAAGATTGACAGAATCTATGATTTTCATGCGCAAGACCATTTGAAGCTTCACCCTTCTCTTGCCACTTTGACTTTTTGGAAGGGTATATGCTCACAACTACCACATTTCCCTGACCTATTTTGTACGATTCTTGGGGACAATTGTGCTTTCTCCTTCTGGACGGACAAGTGGACTTATGGCGATCCTCTAGTGACACGCTTCTTATGCCTCTTTGCCTTGTTTGTTGACAACAAGGCTTCAATGGCAGATTGTTGGGAGAATGGAACTTAGAAGCCCTCCTTTCCGACTAGTCTCTTTGATCAACAAATGGACATACTTTTAGAGCTTATTGGGACCATTGTTACTGGGAGAATGGAACTTGGATGCCCACCTTTCCGACTAGTTTCTTTTATATTGAAAATATTCTGTTCAACGCCAAGATTCTCCTCGAGTCATGGCTCCTGTAAAGCAACCCACCTTGTATCTCTCCATTAATTTTAAATATCTAGGGCAGGCACCATAGCGTGTTCCCCCTTTTTTTGTCTAAAAAAAATTAAGCGATAAATGAACAAGTTTTTGAAGATGAGAGAAACTTTAATATGTGTTATGAAGTATACTAAAAAATTAGAATCCACACCCATGCTATAATTGCATATCTGATTCTCTCATATTTAACTTTCTTTTTTGCAAAATATTTAACCTTCTTCCTCACCATATAAATTGCCTTTTCATACTCATTTTTTTAATATAAATATGTTTTTATTTTATACTATATTTTATTGCAAGTTTCCGTGGGAACTATTATTATAACAACAATTGAATGGAGTTCTTAAAGGAAAGTACTTGTTATCTTGTGACTTATTAGTGAAGTTTTTGGGCACATACAGTGGATGCCATTTTTGCTTTAAAAAGTTCTCAAGTGTAAGAGAGCTGGTTGAGGTGCATAATAACGGATGAAAGCTGTTGGATACGATAAGAATGCATGTGTTATCGTATTCTTATCCTTTTTAAATTATGGATACAAATACGAAGAAGAATATCCAATGAAAGTATAAAATGATGAAAAAATATTCTTAAAATACAAATACGAATGCAAAATAGATATTAACAATTTGGATACAAATATTTGACAAATGAATGCGAATTAATCTATGAATATTAGACATGTCCAAATTTATCTAAAAGCTATTAGCTTTTTAGGTTCACAACAAAATCCAATATATGAAAAGTATGATAAATAATTTTCTTTTATAATGAATATGGGCTTAATAATAATAATAATAAAATAAAACATAAAAAATAACTAAATAATACAAGAAAGTTTGCCGTTCCTATTTGTACATGTATCATATTAATATAAGTCAGTGTTGTCAATGACGCTCAAGGTGCTCGCCTAGGCCCTAAGGCGAGGCGATGCTTAGGTACCTTGTCTTACTTTAGGCGAGGTGTTTTGCCTCAAGCGTCGCTTAGACGAGCACCTGGCCTAAGGCGTCAAACACTCGAGGCGTGCGCATAAAGCAAAGCGGGCTTTTTGATGAATTCACTGCATTTTTGTTCCTTTTTAAATTTTAAAGTTGGATAAATATTAGTTCTCAGAAATATCTGCACATGTATGTACATATATGCATACAAATACATGTATCAAATCTGCATACACGAGCAATACACATACATATAGACATAGCTCTAAGCTTGAATATGGGCTTAAAGATAATTAATAATAAAATAAAGCATAAAAAATAACTAAATAATACAAGAAAGTTTACCGTGCCTATTTGTACGTGTATCATATTAGTATTAGTCAGTGTTGTCAATGATGCTCGAGGTGCTCGCCTAGGTGCTAAGGCGGGGTGAGGCCTAGGCACCTTGCCTTGCTTCAGGCGAGGCGTTTTGCCTCAGGAGCTGCCTAGGCGAGCACCTGCCTAAGGCGTCAGATGCTCGAGGCGTGCACGCAAAATTGGGGCTTTTTGATGAATTCATTGCATTTTTATTCCCTTTTAAATTTTAAAGTTGGATAAACATTAGTTCTAAGTAATATATGCACATGTATGTACATATATGCGTATAAATACATGCATCAAATATGCATACACAAGCAATCCACATACATATACACATCGGCCCTAAGCTTACACGCATATACACATACATTTACGTATGCATATTAATTCTAAGTATTATAATTGTAAACATAATATGCATACGAACACACATATGTATATATAGACATATATGCATAAACATATGTATAAGCATGCATATCCATGCACACACATATATGTGTGTATATACACATGTACCCATATTTACTTGTAATAGACATTCACTTATAAATGTTTAGGCATAAACATGTACATGTTTGTCCTTAATTCTACATATACACATACATTTATACATAAATATTAGTTCCAAGTTTTATTTGCACATTTACATTTATAGGTACATATTAGTTTTAAGGGATATTTACACCCATAACCCTGAGTAATATGGTAATTACCCCAGGAACCCTCTAAAAACACTAATTATCCTCAGGACCCTGAATAACCACGCTGTTTTACATCTATAACCTTCCGTTAGTTTCGTTCGTTAACTCAACCAAATAACGGAGTTAATCTAACCCAATTCAAGATCCTACGGTGGAAATTAATCAAAAAAAAGAAAAGAAGGAAGGAAGAAGTAGGTTCCATCCTGGAGCTTGCATGGTGGGAACTTTCACGGAGGAGGCCGAGCAGGCGGAGGCGGGCGGAGGAGGGGGTGGGGTCCTGCAGGCGGAGTCGCGCGGGGGAGGAGGGGCTGCAGGCGAGTCGCGCGGGGGAGGGGGGGCTGCAGGGGAGTCGCGCGGGGGAGGGGGGCTGCAGGCGAGTCGCGCGGGGGAGGGGAGGCTGCAGGCGAGTCGCGCAGGGGAGGGGGGGCTGCAGGGGAGTCGCGCGGGGGAGGGGGCTGCAGGGGAGTCGCGCGGGGGAGGGGGGCGGCAGGGGAGTCGCGCGGGGGAGGGGGGGCTGCAGGCGAGTTGCGCGGGGGGGGGGGGGGGGGCTGCAGGGGAGTCGCGCAAGGGAGGGTGGGGTCCTGCAGGGGAGTCACGCGGGGGAGGGGGTGGGGTCCTGCAGGGGAGTCGCGCGGGGGAGGAGTCGCGCGCGGGAGGGGGGTCTGCAGGCGGAGTCGCGCGGGGAGGGGTCCTGCAACCATTACCCTGATACACCCATAAAAAAGAGGAAAAGGTCCCGGAGGAGGGGGCTCGGCCTGGGATTTGGTTGCAGCGAGGCGGCGATCGTGCCACCGAGAGACTGTCGGAGACCTGGGATTCGCGGTGAACCTGTGGCTTCTAGAGACTGGCGGTGAACTGCGAACAGGGCTCGGGGGGGTGGCGGTGGACTGTGGGGGGAAGGGGGAAGATCTGGGATTCGCGGTCGATGGCGGGCAGGCGGGGGGAGGGGGAAGGGGGTGGACTGCGGGGGGAAAGGGGGGAAGACCTGGGATTCGTCAATGGCGGCCAAGACTCGGGGGGCCATGGCGATGGCGGGAAGGCGGGGGGAAAGGGGGAAGACCTGGGATTCATATCCTTCCCCGTCGCCCCCGGCCGCAAGTCCCTCCGCCTCTACTTCTACCCCGCCGACCTCCCCTCCCACCCCTCCTCCGCCGCCCTCTTCTCCGTCACCTCCCCGCCCTCCTTCACCCTCCTCCGCAACTTCAGCGCCCGCGACACCGCCCTCGCCCTCAACTTCGACTACCTCATCCGCGAGTTCTCCATCAACGTCTCCTCCTCCGGCTTCCTCAACCTCACCTTCTCCCCCTCCTCCCCTTCCTCCTTTGCCTTCGTCAACGGCATCGAGATCGTCTCCGCCCCTGATGACATCTTCTCCCTCGGCAGCCCCACCCTCGTCCCCCAGCGCACTTCCTACACCATCGACGACTCGGTCGCCACCCAGACCATGTACCGCCTCAATGTCGGCGGCAATTCAATCTCCCCCGTCGCCGATTCCGGGTTGTTCCGCGAGTGGCTCGACGACTCGCCTTACATCTTCGGTGCTGGCTTGGGTGTCACCTACGGGAAGGATCCCAATGTCACCATTAATTACACCGCTAGTGATCCCGCCTACGGGAACTGGCAGCTATGTGTATGGGAATTCACATTCCGCAGCGTCAAGGAAGACGAGCACGACGGGAACTGGCAGCTATGTGTCATCTCTACGCTCGAATCTTGGCCGGCACTTCTCCTTTGCAGAGATCGAGTCTGCCACCAATGGCTTTGACGAGAGCCTCCTTCTGGTGTTGGTGGCTTCGTTCCTCGCTAGCGTCCAGGTTGCAGCTTGCCGGTGCTCAGCTCGCATCTGGGTGCCGGACGCCCGAGGAGGGAGAGGGCTGGAGTCGTATGCGGCACAGGTGAAGGGGGGAGGCTTGGCCATCTTGTTTCACAGAATGGCATCATATTGTAAATACGATGTCTTTCGAAGGGCAAAATAGTCAACACGTTGATTTTTCCGTCAAGGTTAACGGAGCATTCAGACGGAAATTGACACAGGGTTATGCCATGTAAAGGTTAAGCATTACTCGAGGTTCTGTATGTAATTCGTGATTATCGAGGGTTCCTGGGGTAATTACCATATTACTCAGGGTTATGGGTGTAAATATCCCTAGTTTTAAGTACTATAATTTCGTACAAAATATACTTACCCACACATACACACACATGCACTCACATATATATTGGATCGATATTAGATTGTAATTTAGGTTTATGCATGGCCTCAAATTTCAGCGAAATTCGGTCGAATTTATGTCGAATATCGATATCCAGTCGAAATCGAAATTTGACCGAAATGATCGAAATGACCGAAATATGGGGGTCCTAGTACAAAAAATGACCGAAATGATCGAAATTTGACCGAAATTCCATCGAAATTCTATTTTGGTCATCACCGAAACGGTGACTGAAACTGACATTTAAGGCCTTGGGTTTATGTATGTGTATACATTTTTTTGAAACGATACATACATGTATATATAGATACGTATATACATCTATGCATAGATATATGAGATTATATTTACATAAATATATAATATATATAGCGTGCTGTTTTTCTCAGTCGGGTGCCTAACGTTTAGGCGATTTGGAACCCCTAGCGCCTTGGAGCACCTTGCGCTTTCAGCAACACTGGTATTAGTATCCTCCATTTGCTTTAAAGAAAGGCATTCATCATAACCCACTGTATTCATATTCACATGGTCATTCATCATATGAAAGAGAGGCATTCATATCCTCCATTTGACGAACGCATATGCGAATACATGCAAACATATTTGTATTCATTTTCATTTCATCATAACTCATTTTTACAATCGACAAGCTTGTGACTTGGAAGTAAGGTTACAACGTCATCTCCTTGCAACTGATTGAAACATCATCTCCTTGCAGTTGATTAACGACACGACTCTTTTTTAAAATTTAACTGATTTATTAGGATAATACCCGATGATATTTCATGACAGTGTGCCTGACAGGCTCATGACGAGAAAACCTAGTTTCATAATGTTGACTTGTCAAATTACCAGCTACAACAATGAGAATTGACCTTGTCCAAGTGTCACTTTGCTTTAAAGTCGGCTTAAGCAGTGTTGTCAAGGCTGTCCCCTCGAGCAATCATGTTATCAGGCCATGCAGATTCTTGAAGAGTCTCCTTGCGCATATCCAAGGTGTGAGTGGGGGAGTTGGGGAGGTGCATTCAGGATAGGTATCTAATTGCCTTGCCCATTGTCTTATTGCCCCTCTGATGCCCTTATCGCATTTATATTTTCTAAATAATGTATATGTAACTATATTTCAAATTATGCATACGTTGGTAATATAACTTGTATATAATAGAATATGACTAATATGTATTATACAATATAATATATTAAAATACATGCCTTATACTGCGAATCTGTTCCAACTTCCGAGGAAACTGACCGAGGACGTGTCTGCTGATTCCATATTTGGCCGCCTTTATATTTGGCTGACGAACTAATATACTACAAACGAACTAATATATGATAATCCAGCTACTTGGTGGAGTGGCTTTAATATCTATCGATTCTCATGCTAGATATTTCTCTTATAGTGGGCAAAATTGGTAAGTTATTGAAAAAGCCTTCCATCACTTGTGATGCTGTCTTCATCATCATTAGGTATATGAAGACTCCTCCAAAAGAAAAACCCTCTGTAACAAGAGAAATATCTTGTGTTGTGGTGCAAAGATCAGTATCCATTAGTGACAAACAAAACCCGGTACTTGATTCGATACATCTGCTGGAGTGATGAATAAAAAGCACAATGTGGTCAATTGCATATATTGTGTTCAGGTGGATATGACTTGCATATATCAATTAATCAATTAATGTTGATGCAATACAAGTATCATGCTGGTATCTTCATGGCCTATAATTTACTTGTCCATCTGAAGATTGAATACTCTCCAAGGCTATATTTTAATATTCCATGTATATTCTCAAACATGCAAGCAGCTGATATCTTTACCAAGTTCTTTCTACAAGACACTCTGGTTGAACATTTCAAAGGCGAGCGTGATGTATATTTATTTTCTAGCTTAGGAGGAGGTGTGGAAGAGTTAGTTCTTAGTGCTTTCTGATTGTTATATCACTGAGAACAGTGCATATAAGCACATGCATATCTTTGTTAGGATCTAGTGGAGTTAAATGCAAATTCTTGTTTCCATTTCACTTAATCGAATCCCCCTTTCACCATTCAATGTTTAAAAGTGCATTTCAAATAATTAGGGGCATGCCGATCTCCTGTATGCATGCAATAGATTCAAATCATATTCAATACATTAAGAATTATGCATTAAAACCAGCGTGAACTGTACAAAATTCATGAGAAAAAGCCCAATATTACTTATCAGTTTTGGAAGGAATTGAATGACTCCACCACAGCCCAACCCCTATACTTTTGGAACACGTATTCTTGGTGTTTCGTTCTCAGCATTTTACAACAGACTCAATCTCAAGTACGGGTTGGGAACCCACTTAAATGGTCTAGTGGTTGAAGCAGTGGGCTCTCACTCCAATGATCAGGGTTCCAACCACCCTCCACCCCTAAATAGAAAAAAGGTACGGGATGGACATTGTGGATGTGGGAGGGTGCTGATGCACATGGAGAAACTCTAGTTCTACATCACACATCGACCGATTCTTGGCATTTACGGAGGTGACTCAGCTCTTTCCTTTGCCTCCCGCTTAGGCACTACCGAGAGCTCACTCCGATTATACTCCTTTGTTTTGGTCCTTGGGGAGGAGGTGCCCCCGAGGGTATTCTTTAGATTCGAGCGAACTTGGATCCTTAAAGATGGATTCCATGAGTTGGTGGGGTGGCTTTTGGCAGGATTGCATGCCAGCAGGTTCGACCGTACCTCATATGGCACTTAAGTTGTCCCTGCTCTGCAGGCATATTTTGGAGTATAATAGAAGAATATGAGATCATCGTCGCAACAGAAGGAACTTGGTACAATAACATATTATCCACCTGGATTCATTGGAGGAGCGTCAGCTGGGCGCAGATGAATTGGAGATGAGGACCATGCAATTATATGAGATACACCATGAGGACAGAAAAATGGAGGTGGAATGGAGGCAGGTATCGAGACAAAGTTGGCTCAAGAAGGGGAAGGACAACACACGCTTCTTTCATTCCATAGCCAACGACAGATGGCGTCGTAATTACATTTATAATATCGTAGTCCACGACGTACATGTTCACGATGAGCTGGAGGTTGGGCAAGCACTTTGGGCCTATTTTTATAACTTTAGTAGAAGGGCTACCCGTGTAGGATGGGGTTGATGCAGAAGACGAGTGGAGAGGATCTCCACATCTCAAGCTGATTCCTTGGTGACGCTTTTGCTGAGATGGAGGTTAAGCAAGCGATTTTTTAGCTGAATGCAGATGGTGCCCCAGGTCTAGATGGATTCACGATAGCATTCTACAGAGAATTATGGGACTCTGTCAAGGAGGATGTCATGTCGGTGCTGCATGAGTTCATTGAGGGCAACTTAGGCTTTGAGTGGTTGAATAAGGTGTTATTATTCTTGTTACCAAAAGGGAGGTTCCCACTAAAGTGGAGGACTTCAAGCCCATAGCTCTCTCCAATTGCGTGGTGCCCTTGATGATATCATCTCTTTGTAGCAATCATCGTTTGTGCCTGGGAGACTCATGGTGGATGACTGAGTGCTTGCCTTTGCAATGGGACTTGATTGGAAGAGAAATCAGGAAAAAGGTTTGCTGTGGAAGGGTGAACTCTTAGCCTTATGACTGTGTGGATTGACGGTTTCAGTGGGCATCTTTGGAGAGAAGGGGCATCCTAGACCTGTGGGTGGCATGGATGAAGAGATACTTTACGACGATGTCCTATGCGATACTTATGAATGGTCGCCCATAGGGTTTTTTCCAATCCCAGGGGTGGGTGTGACATGGTTGTCCCATGGCACCTCTTTTGTTTGTGATTACGACTGATTCTCTGGCTGTGATAATGAGACTTGCTGCTGATGGAGGGCTTTGTACGGGCTACCTCAGAGGTGACATTTCGATTAATATCCTTCAGTATGTGGACGAGACCATGATTTTCCTTGGTGGTGGGGTGGATCATGTGCGTTAGGCCTCCAGTATCATGGATATCTTTGGAGACATTTCATGTCTGCAGCTCAACATAGAGAAGTTAGTATTTATTCCATTTGGTTTTACCCAAGTTGAGATCAGGAGGTGTGTACCATGATGTGTTGTCCGTGTAGGACTCTTCCGGTCGTCTATTTAGGGCTACCACTTGTTGCATGCCGTCTTCACTATACTGTTTATAGGTTGGTATTAGACAGATTGGAAAGCTACTTGGCGGGTGGAAGCGAGAATGTTGTTGAGAGGCGGGAAATTAGTGCTACTCAAGCATGCCCTATCAACTATCCCCATTTTCTTTTATTCCACTAGATTGCTCTGAATGGGGGTGCGATCTAAGATTGAAGCTTTGATGAGGCGATTCTTTTGGGCGAATGATCGACATGAGAAAGGGGGAGTTTGCCTCATTGACTAGGAAACTGTAACAAGTGCGAAAGGAAGATGACTTTTTTTTTGAAGTCTAAAACCTCGGGGGAGACACTCGGTGGTGTTCATCCCTAATTTATTAACAAAAGAGAAGAAACAAGTGCAGAGAAAAACCAAGAAACAAAAACTTTACAAGGAACCCAGCTCGAACAACGAGAGGGAACTAAACCAACAGCCAGTCAACAACAAGACGAGCACAGTGAGACATTATATTTTCTTTGTGAAACCGCTGCCCCCTAAATATAGCTTCATTCCGCCCAAGCCAGATTGCCCAAACACTCGCCAAGGGATGCAAGAGATCTCTACGGTCCCTATCCTTGTTAGACACCAATGACTCCCAAAAAGTAGCCGAATCGGTGGTGTTGATCCAAACCACAGCCGCCTCCTCCCAGACGCCCATTACCACTGGGCAGGTAAAGAAAAGATGTTCCAGGGATTCCGCACCGTTGCTTTGGAACCACACCACAGTAAAGGAAGATGACTTAGGAGTCTTGAAACTTGAATGCATGAATAAGGCCCTTCTAGCTATGTGAGTGCCAAGACTATGGGGCAAAAAAGATGATCCGGTCTACCGGTTGATGAGAAGCATTTATGGTATTGGTGGTTCTCAGATGTGGACTACCGCTCGATTACCCTTCTCACTTTGGCAGGGCATTACTTGCATTCTCCTGGATTTGACTGAAGTACTCGACAAACAGTAGGTAGTGGAGATTTTTCGCTTTTGGACGGACAATTGAACGGGGCTGGACACCTTGGCAGAGCAGTATTCACGATTTTCACACTAGACCCGAGGGTGTTGGTGAACTAGGTGTGGTTCCTGGAGCCACTCGTTTATTGCGACCTTTTCAGAACAACGGTTGAGTGACTACATGAACTTGGTCGCTGGCTTGATGGATATCGAAGGCACCGTGAATGGGAGATATCATTTCCTATGGGCTAATGGTAGCTTCTCGGTAAAAAAACACATCGATTTTTCACTTGCAATCATACCAACATACATGATGATCTTACCCACGACTGCAAATTATTTGGAGCTGTAGGATCTTGCAGAGTATTGAAGTCTTTCTTTGGCTCAAATGACATGGTCGGTTACTTATTAAGGTACGAAAAGACAAAATCTTCTAGACGGGAGACTTGAGCTGCTCAAATGTAGTGAGGAATGAGAAAACCATGATCATATTTTCTTCAGATGCGAACCCTATTCTTTGGTCTGGGAAGGGGCTGGTACCTGGTAGTGATGGTACTTCATTTTGGGCCTCTCTTAGGTCGGTGTGTTGGAATTCTCAGGAGGATGCTGCCCTGCTTTTGCTCTCCGTTCAGCCATTTGGTGCACCGGAAATGATTCAATATTCTGCAGCCAGCGTTTTTATTCGGAGAATGTATTGGGTCACTATAGGGCCCTTGTATCAGCCTGGATTTTTGTATGGCTGCTATTTTAATTTCCTAATAGGAATTTTGCGGGGAATCCCACCTCGGGATCTCACCCCTTTCCTTAAAAAAAGCCTTCTTCTCAATGCAAAAGGAGAATTTAGAGGATTTTTCTCTCTGGAATTTGGGTAGAAAATATATTACTCTCATATCAGGAGGATATGCGGGCTTACTTTTAGGCTCTAATGCATGGAATCTTCCTCCAACTATTCCTAAAGTTGGGGATATTTGAAGATATACCACTCTCATGTGTAATAGCCAATAAGCAATAGATTTTTCTATATATACTAATGAACCATTTCCTTTTCTTTCGAGTAATTATACACTGCGTGCAACCTTGGGGAAGTGATGCAATCACATATTAGGGATTTTGACAAGTTGGAGCTTTCTGTCAATTTTAGCCGGTCATCAATTTTGTTTTCGTTAAACATGTTTTCGTTAAACAATTTGAGACTGATTATTATTTCAATATCTATGGTAGATAATTTTGGTTATGGGTGTCCATTAGGGTTTGTTATGGGGGTAATATTTATTATTTTTATTTATTTTGCAATTCACCTTCCCTATTTAAAGGGGTTAGTAGTCCATTGTAAAAATATGAGATGAGTTTTGGTTTGGAGAGTGCCTTCACCATTATCTTCTCATTCCCCTTATTTTCTAGGGTTTCTCTCCTCAATCTTGCCCTCCCTCGTCTTGTGAACCTAGCCACGTCTACATTCTCTTCTCATCCCTCTCCGATTTCTCAATTGTAACAAGCGGTATCGGAGCATGGAAACCAAATCGTTCTCACGATGCAACTACCTTATCGAGTACATGGAAAAGAGAATTCGAGGATGCAAATCAACATCTCTTAGGTACAAAATGGAAGAGCATCTCAATCAGTGTATACAGGAAAGGGGAACGACGAAAAGCGTTTGGAAGAGCGTTAAAATACTTTCTATGACATCCAGAACACATTGGAGTCTATATAAGAAGAGCTCGCAACACTCGAGGACAAGAGAAGAACATCTACAAGACTACAATAAAAAAATCTCTCAAGAGGACCCTGAAATTCCCATTACGTTCTTGTCAATAGTTGTCCTAATCACATTGGCGACCCCCTTTATGGTTGTATTATCAACAACACACAACCATGTGTACTCCCAACAATCTCAATCTAGAGAGTCACAATAATGCGGTGGTTCAACATGCGTTGACCATCCGAACATCCTCCCAAACTCACTAACTGCTAGCAGAAAGCAAGGTTGCAGCTGCTGAATTTATTGCTTAACATCTGATTTGAAAGAGTCAATTAATCTTGGTACTTCAATGGAGCAGAAACTGCTAGATGCAAAGTAGGGATCTTTTTTTAGTCAAAAAAGGGGGAGGTACCCGCAGGTGTCCGCAGTCCGCCCCAATATTAGAACAAGGTAGGGATAATTATGCTAGGATGAAAATATACTATTGAATTATAGCATGAAAGTTGATGCTTGGAGCTAATTTGTCCATTCCCATGGTATGGATCCAAGAGCATACTTTCATGATACCGACTTAGCATGTTGATGCATAATAGTTGCTTGTAGGGAAATTGTTGTGTCATATTGAAATTATCAAACGTATACTTTGCTGTTAGTAAGGGTAGCCTGTTTATGGCCAAACCTCTAAAGGTACACTGGAGTGCTGCTATCAATGATTCTCAGTCAAGGTTTAGAAGTATGATATCCAGATTATTCGAAATGGGGGGGGGGAGGATGAATGTTCCTCGACCATGCTATTCCAATGTTTGCAAGCTTCCTGTCAATGTTTTAAAAATCGAACCAGACATCAAACCGACCAAATATCGCTTTGAGTTTTTATGATCGGACCGACTAGTCGAATATTTGATGACATTAGTAGTTCATAATAACTGGAAAAAAATAAATCATTGTATTGATGATTTGGTTCGTATGTTCCCACGGGTCAAACCTAGTTAGACCAGTATTTCGTATAAATAAATGTGAATAATACCACATACATTTAAAGGATTTTTACACTTGTGTCCTAAGTTTTTTTTCCAATAATACATATTCCTTTTTTTACAATTACACGCGTGCCCCCATATCTTTACAAAATTCACAATACTTGCCCTTTATTAGTATATTATGCTACTATATTACACCAATATTGTGAATTTTGTAAGAATATGGGGTCACAAGTGTATGCAAAAAATACCAGGGGTATAAATGTATGAAGGGAGAGATGATGCTCTTAGTGGAGGAAGGGAGAAACAATATTGGGTCATTGACATGCATGCTCTCGAAGTCGAAAAGATGGAACCATTAAATTTTCAAATGAAAACTTAAGAAGGGGGAAAACCTTACATTTAGAAAAACATGGAAGGAGAAGAGATAAAGGACTACCATACTAGAGGTCTGAATGAAATAAGTCTATGAATAGTTTTAAAGAATTTGCATTTTATTAAACAATTAAAAAGTATTGCTTGTTAAAAAATGGGTGGTTGAATCAATGTTTTAGTTCAATTGGTTCAACTGGGTTAAATAATCCAAGCGAGTTTTGATTGTTTTTATTTTATGAGTAAAAACCGATTGGTTGGACTGTTTTTATTCGGTTCTTGGTTGAACATTCTGGTTTGTTTCCGTTTCTAAAATATCGTTTCATGTACTTGGAGTTCTACCAATAACAAGGATATAGCAATCCTTTCTTCCACTACACATGTTCGAGAGAGGTCTGGTTGAGGTGGCGATCTCAAGTGTGGGTACCCATTGCTCTTGGGATTTGTGGGATTCAATTGTTTCAAATTGGGTTGGGTCAGGCAAGGATATGATCATGGTGTTGGCTCTTGCGTGGGCTTTGTGTCTGGCTAAAAACAAGGTGGTGTTCCATCTGGAGATCTTCTGTGTTGAGAATATAAGAGAATGTGCCAAAGCTTTTTTGAGTCTTGGTTTTTGTAATCATCCTTTTTATGTGAATATAAAAATATAAGTGTTCACCTTTTGGGTGCCCACCCTTTTTCTGCACAATCGCATTGGCGGATTTAGAAATCCTTTCTTCCACTGTGAAGGTTCTAGAGAAAGTTTGGTATGAGGTAGCAGTCGCGGGGGTGGGTATCCCTAGCTCCCGAGAGTCGTGGGATTCAATTGTAACAAGTTGGGTTGGGTCGAACAAGGATATGGTTATGGACCTTATGGTATTGTCTCTTGTATGGGCTTTGTGGCTAGCTAGAAACAAGTTGGTGTTCCATCTGGAGAGTTTCTGTATTGAGAATATCAAAATGTGCCAAGCTTTTCTAAATCGATTTTTGTAACCATCATTTTTATGTGAATATAAAAGGTAGGTGTGCACCTTTTGGGTACCCATCCTTTTTTTCTGCACAATGTTACCTTGCATCATCTGACTCCATTATTTTGTGATTTTTTTGAGAAGAAAGTGGGTGAAATCTCGAGATGGGATTCACCTCAAGTAAATAGTATTAATAATAAAAGTTATCGTACATATGACCAAGACAACTGGAGAGGTAGTGCTCAATTACATTCTCAGCATAGAAACGTTGTCCATTGAAGATACAAAGGTTCCCAGCGACCGAGATAGCCCAGAGCATGATGAGGGGTGAGCAATCCTCCTGCGAGTTGCTACAAAACTTGCTAATGGACGCTCGGAAGTCATTAAGGTTGTCAGTCCCGAGCCATGATATGCCTATTCTTCCCCACACATCAGATGAGCTCGAGCAACCAAAGAAGAGATGATCCATATCTTCCACCTCCCCATTGCACCTCAAATAGGTTTGGTGCACTCCATGGTTAGAAGACAACCATACTTCACCATCCAAAGGAAGATCTTCACCTTTTGCATAATGCAACATCCCCAAATTAGCTTGCAATTACGCTGAAGCTCCTCCAATGTATTACCACGAGTTGGTGTAAAGGTCATATATATTTTTTTCATCAAGAATCTTCTGTTCGCCCATTTCCAGTTCCCAGGGGAGGGGCCTGTCACTCCTCCAAGTCTATCTACATCACCATGAACCGCCAACCTTTGTTCAGAAAACTCTAAAAGAAAGGATGGTGCCCACGAGCCATCCGACCATACCTGATCAACCGTTGTACATCTATCATTTGCGATGGCAAATAATCTTGGGTATTTATCACAAAATGGCCCCAAACCAGATTGATCATTGCACGAAAATAGAAAGAAGCACCATTCCTGATCATCGGCCTAAGCATACATCTCTCCTTGGGAAGTACCTTCGAGATACCCTGGAAAAGCGATGACAACGATCGCGCCAGCCTTATTGTTAGGTCCCCACTGATCCCATAAAAGTGTCTCAAATGCGGTATACCGTATCATTTTTATCACCCAAAGACGTATAATCCACTTCATTAGCAACACCTTATTCATCATTTCCAACTTCACAACGCCCAAACTGCCTTCCTTTTTGGCTTGAGTCACCGTCTCTCAATCCACTAGATGGCTCCCTTTTTTGTCTCTACCTTCCTTCGCCTAGAAGGACTACATCATACCTTCAAGCTTCTTCATAACTCCAATTGGCACCGGCATTGTAGAGTAGAAGAAAATTGACACTGTTGACAAAACATGCTTGAGTAGGACCAGCCTTCATCCCCTTGAAAGCATCACAAATTTCCAGCTAGACAACTTTTTCTCTAGTTTGTTAACCAATCGGCTCTAGTCCAAAACTCTCAGTCTAGCATCAACCAGAGGAAGACCTAAATAAGTAATCGGAAGCGACCCTTCGGGGCACCAGAGGACGCGCGTAACAATTTGAACGTCATTAGGGGACCACTGGAAGCACATGAAGGAGCATTTCTCCCTGTTTACCTGCAACCTTGAAATATCCCCAAAGATCTCCATGTTACGGGAAGCTCCCCTCGCATGATCCACACCTCCCTCCAAAAAGAGGATCGTATCCTCCGCATATTGCAGTAAGGGGACTGCCACTACCCCACAAGAGTAACCAGGTAGAACCCCTAGTCTGAAGCCAATCTCATTATAACCGAAAGTCAATCTGTCACAATTACAAAGAGAAGAGGTGCAAGCAGGTAGTGCACCCTTGTCGAACTCCTCTTTGCGACTGGAAGAGACCTCTCCCACGGTGACCATTCACCAGAATTGAATATGCGTGATGCACCTCTTCATCCAAGCCAACCACGTCATTGGGAATCCTCGTTTGGTGATATAGGCCCAAAGAAATCACCAATCCACATTGTCGTAGGCCTTCGAGAAGTCCACCTTCCAAAGGAACCCCTTTTTGTTGTTTTTTTCCCAATCTAGGACCATCTCTGATGCCAACACAAGACCATTCGCCATCTGTTTGGACATACGCATGCTACTCCTGAGAGTTGATGCTCCCCATCACACTATGGAGGCGGTTGCCTTGGACCTTGGCAATTATCATATAGGTCACATTCAAGAGAGCAATCTGCCTAAAGTCCTCAATCCTCACAACAGAATCTTGCTTGGTAAAGGAAATAGCAACGCTTTATTTAATCGTTCAAATCCAAAGTTTCCTTGACCAAACTTCTGCAACACAACCAAAATGTCACCATTCACCACCTTTGAAAATTCTTTGTAGAACTGCATCAGGAATCTGTCTGGGCTTAGAGACCTATCTGCATTCAACTGGTCCAACGCTCTCCGAAACTCGTTTAAACTGAAGTTCTCCACCAATGTACTAGTTTGAGACGAGGAGATAAGAGAGGTGCCTCTGTCTTGCCAACCCCAACCTACCCGAGCAGCCCTTCTGTTGAAAGCTCGGTAATACGAGCAGAAAGCCTGTCCCACGTCTTGGTCGGCAAAAACTTCTGTACACTTAACCTCGAACGGGTAGATAAAGTTTCTCCACCTTCTTCCGTTGGCTATGGAATGGAAGTCACGTGTTGGCATCACAATCCTGTAGCCAGCGCTGCCCGGACCTGTGCTTCCATTCAACGTCCACTTTGTTGTCCTCAAGATGGATAACATGCAAATATCGAGTCCTCTCGTCATGCTCTGCTGCAATAAGCTCACGATTGTTTTCCGCCCTATCAACCTTGTCCACTTCTTCCTGTGCAACATCCCTTTGGGTACACCGTAATGCATGCATCTTCCGCCTATACTCAACCAGATGCGCCTGAAGTGCCTTTAACTTCAACGCCATCCTAGAAGTAGCTGACCCAAACATGTTGCACTCGACACAGAAGTCTCTGACCATGTCTCGAAATCCATCCTAAAAAACCATGAGTGCTCAAACCTAAAGAAGTAACAACTCTTGACCTCCTCGCATGAAGATCAGAGAAGCGATGTGTGATCCGAGTGTACGCGCTGAAGACCCAGAGCACTTGCTAAAGGGAATTGCTCCAACGCCATGAACAAGAGAGACCTACTAATTCAAGATCTCGAATATGAATTCCTCCAAGTGTAGTGACAACCCCCCGCAACAATGACATCAAATTGGAGCTCAGAAATGAGAGAACGAAGGGATGCTTATCCGTCTTCCAGCCCACCATGCAATCCATGCATGTCCTCCAGGTTCGGCCTTATGTTAAAATCTCCTCCTAGGATCCACCTTTTCCCAGGAATCCGTTCACGCAGCATAGTGAGATCCTCTAGCAGGCCATTGAGGTTTCCTCCATTTGGTGGACCATAAATGTTCGTGAACAACATCACCATATCTTCGGATCGTCGCTGCAAACTGAGTTTAGTGTCCATCGACCTTATCCCCGTTAGGAGTGGAGAGGTCCCTCTTCCATCCAACCGCCAAACCACCCGTTGCTCCATAAGACATAATCAATTGAAAGTCCATGTACAACCTATTCCCAAGGTCATGCCAAATCGAGACATAATCAATTGAAAGTCCATGTACAACCTATTCCCAAGGTCATGCTAAATCGAGTTCCTGTCTTGTGCGAATTTTGTTTTCCGAAGCATCATAATCTCTGCCATGAAGCCCAAAGTAAGCTCATGGAGACCCCTCCTCTTCCCTAGCTTCCCCAATCCCCTCGCATTCCAAGATAAAATTTTCATTTTGGCACCCCGCAATTCCCTCTCGGTGGTACAATGCCCAAGCAATCTTCCAATTTCTGGTCAGCCTGCTGCGAAGCACCCTCATCTTTGGATGCACCCATCAAAACCACCCCATGGCATGACTGCAAAAGAGAGCTTCCTTGGGAGATGAGAGGTGCTTCCACCCATCTTTCTCCTTGAGGCAGTACACCCACATGTCTATCTTCCTCCTTCTCCAGAGCCTTGCCAGCCCCAACACTTGTCAGTGAAGGCGGCAACGATCAAGGTTCAAAATATCAATATCGATATCGTATCTGTTCGTTCGAAAAATGATATATCGAGGATATATCAACGATATCGGTGGAAATGACAGAAATAACTTAAAAAATCCATTTTGACATTTTTTTTTCAAATTAAGATCACCCAAATTATTAAAATAATAAATAACTTATAAATGCACACTTATATCATACATGTCACTCATCTATACCCTCTATATCGCACATATTTGTCATATCGCAATATCACTGTTAATGCTGATTAGTGATTGCTGACTAATAGATATTGGAAATGGAGTTCATCCAAATTCTTAAAATAATAATTAACTTACAAACATACACTTAGATCACCCATATTGATCATCTATGACCCTTATGTCGCACATATCTGTCATATTGAAAATATCGTTGTTAATGTTGATTGCCGACTGATAGATATTGGAAATGAAAACAATATATCTAACTTATCCACACTTAGAACAAATCTTTTGTTCATGGAATGCAGTGAATGGGATTATAAACGAGACATTTGATTCTAAAATATAGATAATGATTAATGAGACAATGCTTCGTTCATAAAAATATCTTTCATGGATAATCTTCTAATGGATTAAAGAATTAATTACAGACTTACAACAAATAAATATGCATCTATTCACAAAAATAAATGACAACATATAAATTAATGCAATAAAAGATATTACCTTGGCATGTGATCAGATCAAAACCAAGAGTTTCATGATGGATTGGTATCACCCCCTTCCTTGTTGTCTCTCGTAGCGCATCACTGACTCAATGATCTTGCATTAATTCTCTCGTGACATGTACGAGTGCATGGCCTTGTAATCCATCATGTACTGGTGGTCATCGATGCCTAGGAGTATCCCGAGACGAGGATGAGTATCACTAGGTTCGGTATCATGAGTGGTATGACGAGGCTGCGGAGTACTAGCTTGAAATCCTCGGGATGACGATGACAGAGTAGGAGATGATCTCTACGGAAGAGGATGCACGATCGTGCAATAATCGAGAAAGATACCATAACTGTCACTGTTAAAATAGTTGCCCTGGCTTTGATCGGGCTGGCTATCTTGATATTTTCATCGTTGTAGTTGCTATATCCATACCTGCCATAACCATATGATGAAAGTGTCTGCGCCTAAGGAGGAGGTCCAGTAGGTGGAGCATTAAAGTATTATGGGAAGATGCCAAATGATCTTTCATCATGTGACCCATATCCGCCAAGGGGACTTGGTGTTGCTTCATGATATGGGCTGTCAATGTCCATGCAACTCAAAGAATCTACATATGATATCATCCATGTAGCTGTTCGTAGGATGATGGCTACGTCCGTATGCTTCGTAATCCATAAGTCTCGGACTCGGACTTGGGGCAAATTGTCTATGTGCATTCTTCTGCTGCTCCATATATTCACATCCTGCGTGGAGCCTTCCTCGAATCTTCTATCATGTGGTCCATGACCACCACATCCTGATCCCCTTGAATATGTTTCCCCATCACCAGATCTACCACCACTACGAACGACATTATCGTCATCATCTTCACTATCATTCTTTGATTTGGATATGTATTTGGAACTAGTGAAGAGAATGCCATCAACAACTGCATCTCAAGCTCCGACCCTCAAAGAGGGTCCACCATTTGGCCTGATCTTGCCATTTAGTCACCGACATATGATCTCAAAAAAAAGTCACCAACATATGCACTTCCGTTTTTTGGATTATATTATGATTCGGCCTTCCTCCTGGTTGATCGAGCATTGAAGCACCACTAGAATCCATCCACTTTGGGAGAACATCTTCATCTGCTTTGTCATCGTGCATTTTGAAAATATATGCAAGATCAATGGGGTTTGTATAGTCGTCGTAGTCATGCCCCTCTCTTGCATGCGTCATTTTTAGCCTTAAGTTGTAGTACACATTAACAAGATCATAGAGTTTCCGTTCTCACAACATGTTCTGCCTCTTTAAGTGAATCACGTTGAATGTATTCTAGTTCCTTTCACAACCCCAACAGATGCGGTTTGAGACAATACTTTCATTTCCACCTTTTGCAGGTTGGGAGCTTCAATCCCATACGGTAATCACCATTCAACTGCGGAAAATCCAAAGGAGATAAATCGATAATAATAAATATTAATAGTATGAGAAGAGTACTGCTCCGTCCATTGATGACAATAATTCTACCGAAGGAACCCAAAACATCCCTAAGGAACTTGACCTGCACATTGTTTGAATTTATAAAGTGTCACGCAATACTTCTATTGAATATTTTGTCAGACTACTTGGAAACATAAGTCCATTTCAAATTACCTTATTCATGCACATTGTTTGCATTTTCTCGTCTTTCACGAGCTTATCCACTACAATTTGGACAACTGCTAGAAGGTCAACATTTGTACCAAGACTGTACTTGTACTGGTACTTGGGATTGAAGTAATAAACTGGACACAAGCATGCATTATTCTCATATTTTAATCTAGCAGAAGTGCTATCAAAAAGTAAAGAATAAATTTACTACATTCCAACATTGTGAATAGGATACGAGAGCATCTTGGATCAATGTTCGTCTATGACGTCCGGGCATGCCTTGTGTCCTTTCTCAACTGCTTCTATGACCTTCTCTCTTTTGCAATGTATTGCCTTGTAGATCACTTCTATGGTAGGCTTTTTGTCTTCATCCACGAAATGCAGACACAACCGGATCCATTATCTTCATGACTCGTGTCACGTCATCCCAGAAGTGAAGATCATTGATCAATGTCTCCGCTTTCCTCCCTCATGTCCGAGCTTTGAGTATCTTGAACCATTCCTTGGCAACACATGGTTTTAAATTCCGTCTTGTGTTTAAGGTTTTGCAACGTTAGAAAATTGATTGCAAAGCGTGTGGTGCCCGGCTTCACCAGTTCACCGTTGCTCATCCACCTCATTAAAGCCATCACTTTGAAATGGTTGTAAATGAAGACAGTTATCGTCCGAGCTTGTTCCACCACCTTTGACATCGACTTCCTTTTGCTGAAGTCCTTCAGGATTAAATCAATATAATGCGCATCACTCCAAAAAATACCGTAGCTGTTGGAAGCCATTATCGTTCTACCATCTTTCTTGAAGTTGCCCCTATTGTCCGTGACAATTTGGACAATGTTCTCTTCTCAACATCCTTGATGACGCCCTTCAGCAACCTCAACAAGTACTTGTAGTCTTTGACCTGAGCAGATGCATCGAGGAATTTCAAAAAAATTATCTTCTCATCGCAGTAAACGAGAAAGTTGATAATCTGCTTCCTTGTGTAGCTTGTCCACCCATCGCACATCAGTGTCACCCCGTATTTTGGCCATCTCCTCGTCAGCTCCGTGATGTACTCGTTCATCTCCTCTTCCATCCTGAGGTACTTATTCATTATCTCGTAGAATGTGGGAGCTTTTACTCCCATTCCCGCAACGACGGTCTTGTCGATGGCATGCTGCAAAAATGGTCCACTAGCAATGTTCGTGTGAATACTTTCTCCAAAAAAGAGTTTGCTAATGGCTTTACCCACTCTCTCCCTGGCATTTGTAAATATGCTCTTCATTGTCTTCTGCCTCGGATCCTTGCCTGGCTTGTATTGCATGGATGCACTTCTTGTCAAGAAGGGCTCGACTCCATTCCCCTTGTGTTTTGATGGGTGGTGGTACTGGTGCTCCTTCAGAACCATTTCCATTGCCATCGGCACTATATAAGTCGCCTCGTGTACCACTGAGTTCTCGTCTCTCGAACTCACTCAAATATTCTTGTGTTTTCCTTCTGTATGCCCTCCTCTCAGCTGCAGTCTGAATATCAGGGGGTAGACAAAGTCATCGTCATCTGAATCAAAGAGGACGTTGATCTCTTTCTCGAATATGAACTTCTTGAATTGTTCATACCTTCTTGACCTCTCTATATCTTTGTCCTTCCCGTCCAAGTTAGCCTTCACCAAGTCCCTCACATCTTTGGGACAATGCGTGCACTTGGCAACATTCTTGTTGTTGCTAACAAGATGGTGCTTCAGTATCGTAATCCCCCTCATCCCAACCTCTTCCTACATAAGTTGCACCGTGGTTTCGATTTTTGCCATCTAATCGATGGCATACCTCCAACCCATCTCCATGTTGTCTCTCTGATCCTAAGAACCATCATATCTCAAATTGCAGTATGAGCTTGTGATGTTGATTACCGAAACCTGCGATGAAATTGCAAAACAAACATTCATGAGACATACGTTGAGAACACTCAATTATTTGCTACTTATTTTTTTGTTTTAGTTTTCGGATTTATTATATTTATAATTTTTAATACGCTTAATATGCATTAAGTCATGAGTATTTAGTGTTTAACATACTATCTAGGTTTTCATGTTTTGATTTCTAAGAAAAAACATCTTAGATATAGAGTTGAGGCCAAGGTTTTAAACACCAGATTGGATGTTGAACCTGTCAGTCGTCGGTTTGGTCCTATCGGGTAGGACTATTGGTCTAAATTAGTTGGACCGATGATGATGTCAGCATGACATCGTCATTCCTATCGACACGGAAAAAACCAGACCATGCTTAATTTACTGGTCCGATTGATCGAACCGGTTTTTTAAATTTATAAAATCGGATACATATATGTATGCATGTATATATCAATGGAATAATCATTTAAAATGTCAAATCTTTCAATAAAATAATATGATTGTCTATTTTGAAATAAAAAATCTACAAAAGTTAGCTGCAACTTTTAGTATTATATATGAATACAATATTGTAATCACTTATGTATAGTTGCTTCTAGAAAATACTCTAAGAAGGTAGGATCACAACTGCTATTCCAAAAAAGAGGGGCACAACTGATATTGTAGAAGTTAAGAAGGGTACTAGTGTTAAAAACCTATTATTTAACTATTTAAACTTTTATTTTTTGAAAATTTACCAAACAATCAAAATAGATCAATCTGGATCAACTCGGTCCGACCATCGGTGGACCCAATTTTTTATTTTCTTCTTTTTTAAAATTAATTACATGAATTGACTGAATCGACTGGGTCGGGGCTGGTTCTCGGTCCAACCGGTCTAATCCGATTTTTTAAACCCTGGTTGAGGCGCCTAATTTAGAGAAAAACCACGCATAAAAAACATGAAAAATTAATTATAGATATAATGTTTAATTCATGGAATTAATAAATTATTAATTGTTAATTACCATAAAAGTTCTTAAAAATCTAATTTTCTATATGCAGATGTAGAACATGAGATCCGACTTTCTCCTTTGAAAACTTAACTTGATTACACAACAAAACTCAAAACCCAGAAACATTCCTTTTTATCTCACTATATAATCCATATCTTCCAAAAAAACTCAATATGCAATACCTGAATGAGATGAACAAAAATCCTCAAAAAATCCACTCATACATCAACAAATTTGAAGAATCAACAATTTTGAAGAGATTAGAGTAGCATACCTCAAGAAAAGGAAGCTAAGGCTTGGAGGAAGTGAGAAGAACAAGCTCAGCTGCAGTTCATGCGAAATGAAATGAGGGCACATTTCTCTCAAATGTCGCCCATATTGCCCATTTTCAAAAAAAAATATTGCCCACTTGCACGGAAACCACTATTGCAAGATTCCATCTGTCAGTGATATATCGTTGACACCCGATATATGCCGACATATCGGGCCATATATCCCGATATTCGGGAAATTGAAAGCACACCTAATATTGAAACCCTCCTCCCATACAACAACGAACTAGAGAAGGCGAAACATGATCCCCTCGGTTGAGGTAGGAGGCGGGGGAGTCTGTCGTCGCGGGGGGGGGGGGATTACAAGGGCTGTTGCAGGCTATTACAGAGATATGAGAAGACGAGCGTCACCGAATAACTTTAGATGGTTGGGTTTGGGGGTAACACACATTCCTGACACTGATAAGGAAGAATTGGTGCGTCTTTTCACTACACTGAAGATTTGTGAGGTGACTTTCGCTTTGAATCCTGATGGGTGGCCGGGGCCTGACGGCTTCTTGGTCAATTTCTTCTGAGAAATTTGGGATGTTGTTGAGGTGGAGGTGATGGCGATGATTTCGGAGTTTGCTTCAGGTAATTTTGGTTTCGGTAGGTTGAACCGTTCGCTGATCTTCCTTCTTCCAAAGAAGGAGGTTGCGATTAGGGTGGAGGACTACTGCCCTATTGTGCTTTCAAATGCACTTTACCTAATTGTGGCTAAGGTCCTAACGAATCGGCTTCGAGGACTGTTGATCTCTCCGGTGTAGAGGGCTTTTCTACCAGGCAGGCAACTCATGGACATTGTGTTCTTGCCGTCGGAGATGTAGTGGAGTAGATGAGAAGGAAAACAAGAGGGCTATGTGGAAGGTCGACTTCTCTAAGGCTTATGATTGTGTTAGTTGGCGATCTTATGGGCATCATTGTATTGACGGGGCATTTTGGATCAATGGTTACATGGGTAAAGAGATGCATTACCACTTCTTCATGTGCGATCCTGGTGAATGGGCAACCGCGAGGGGGTACTTTCAGCCCCAAAGGGGTGTTCGTCAAGGGTGTGCACTCGCTCCATTGCTTTTTGTTCTTGCGACGGACGCCTTGTCGGTCATGGTGGACCGCGTTGTGTCCAATGGTATCTGCATCGGGAGCTTTCTGTGCCTATCCTTTAATACGCAGATGATACTATCCTTTTTGCTGAAGGAGGGCCCCAAAGTTTTAGGAGTTTTTCTGCTGTGCTTGACATTTTTGGCACGGTCTCTGGGTTGAAGTTAAATAGGTTGAAATCTGAATTTGTGCATTTCAGTTTGGAGGTTGATAGGATTTCCGAATGTGTTGGTTGGTTGATATCCCCGCGTGGATCACTTCCAATGTGATATCTTGGTGTTCCACTGGTTGGCGAGGTGTCGCGACAAGTTGATTGACTTCTGATGGTACAGGAAGTTGAGCAGAGGCAGGTAGGTTGGAAGTCGGTTTGTCTATCTTGGGGCAGTAGATTGGTTTTGCTCAAGTCGGTGCTTTCGAGGATCCCTATTTTCTTTCTATCATCTAAGATCCTTCCGGTCGGGGCGTGGAAGCGACTAGAGGGTATCATGAGATGGTTCTTTTGGTCTTCTTCAGGGCAGTCAAGTGGTCTTCCTCTGGTTGATTGGAGCACGGTTTCCTTACCGAAAGATGATGGTGGGTTTGGCGTTCGTTGCCCAGAGGACATGAATAAGGCCGTGCTTGGTAAATGGATCGCTCGGATCTGGATTTTGCGACAGTTTGGTTTGATGGTTGCTGCGGAAGATTTATGATGTAGGGTGCTCTTTGTCGGGAGCTGGGATGTTTGTGGCCTCTCTATCTCATTTCTGGAGGGGAATATGTGGCATGGTGCAGGATATTCGTCAATTTCTGAGATCGGTTGTAGGAGATGGAAATGGCTTCGATTTTGGACCGATGACTGGAGTGGAGGTGGGGTTCCTGGGGAGAAGTATCCACGTTTGCTGGCTCTTGCCGCTAATTCGAATTGCTCCGTTGTTGAGGCTTGGGAGGACACTCTTTCTTCCCTATTTTTAGAACGGAGCTTTCAGAACGAAGGTTGGGCAAACTCATGGAGATGATGCATGAACTGGAGAACATGGAAGGGCACGCGAATAGTCGTGACTGTTGGAGCTGGTATGATGGTGTATTTTCAGTGAGCAAGGCGTATCGAGCATTGAAAGGGCCAACAGTGTATGACCCCAGTGGAGACACTATGGATTGCAAACGATTATGGAGGTGGAAGATCCCGATAAGGGTGAAGATTTTCATGTGGCTTTTCCGTGAGGGAGGTTACTGACGGGAGACAGACTTGCGCGCTTCGTTTTGACGATGAACCCAATGTGCCAGAGGTGTAATGAAAATATTGAGATTACGGACCACCTTTTCTTCAGGTGTAGGGACTTGGTGGTGGCTTGGGAACTACTTAGGGGGCCTACGGTGCATACCAGTGGGACCGTGGGTTTCTGGGAGACCATTGGTTTGGATTGGCGTGGCTCTGAGAAGGATCATACCGCGCATTTAGCGATGATTTGGGCTATCTGGTTGGCTAGAAATGAGCATATTTTTCACCAGGAGCATTTTTACATTGAAAATGTTGTGGCTCATGCCAAGACGTTGGCCGTGTGGAGTGTGTAATCATGTAAATCTGTACAATTTTGGTGATTAAATGATGAAGTTTTTTTGGGCACCCGCCTATACGGTGGAGGTCCTTTTTGCTTTCAAAAAAATTGAAACCCTCCTCCCGTCAATACTGATAAATCGGTGATATATCACCGATATTTCACGATATTTGAAACCCTGCCAGCGATCCCACGCCCAATATCCATCTTCCAGCAGCCCTCAAAGGTCGAAACACCCGGGATTTATGAGATAAACTTACACACCCTCGTGATGCAGCCTCAACGGAGGCACGTGTGGTGGTTGCCGCTCCCTCGTTGCCAACAGTTGTGGCAGTGCTCCCCGGAGAAGATAGCGTGATACTATTCTTATTTGCCATCACAATGCTCTTTTGCACCTGCAATGGTGCGTTGTCGTAGAAGATGAGATGTTTGCACTTTATTCTAGCCTTCTAGGTGCACATGTCCTCGGGTTGATCTTCTAGATGCTGCTGCAATTGTTGGGTGCAAATAGCTATTCGCTTACAATTATCTCCCAAATGACTCTATTGTGAGTTATAAGGCACACGTGGTTGTCTTAGACCGATGTGATTGACCTCTTTTAAATCTCTACTGGGCAAATTCTGGTATCTATTGATGTTCGTTGTGATAAGCCTATGTATCAACTACATATGGAGAATGCTTGTATAAGGCACACGTAGTTGTCCATAGATTTTCTGAGACCAATATGTTTTTCTTTATCTCCCCAGTCATCTTTCCAATGTGCACATTCTGGTATCTATTGCTGTTCATTGGATAGGCCCATGCATCAACTACAACTAGATATAGAGAATGCTTTCCTATGTGGCGGTCTCTAGGAATAGGTTTACATGCATCAGCCATCTGATTTTAAGGTTCAAAGGACGTATCATAAGTGTGTAAAATGCACAAGGCGGTATACAGATTGAAACATAGTCTAATCATTTGACTTCAAAAGCTGGCGGAAGGTGTCATATTCTATCATGCTGGCTACTCGCGCTTGTGCTCAAGAGTGATGGAGGGTCCGTTTCTCCATTAGTCCATGCTGATATTATCCTCACGTGGGACAATGAAAATAACATTCTTGACATGAAACTGACCCTCACAGAATAGTTTGCAATGAAAGAGTCGGGGGGTCTTAGGTACATCGTTGGACCAGAAACTGCAAGATGCGAAGTAGGGATAATTATGCTAGGACGAAAACATATTTTTGAGAAATGACGGGATGAACCTCCTTTAGAAATCCGTAATACGAAATTCTTACATGAAAATTGGATGCTTGGAGCTAATTTGTCCATTCCTATGAATCAAAGAGCATACTTTCATGATATCGACTTAGCCTGTTGATGCACGATAGTATCGGTCCCTTGTGGGAAAATTGTTTTATCAATTGAAATGATCAGAAGTTTACTTTGCATTTTTTTAAAAGTTAGATGTTTGCTGTTAGGAAGTGTAGTCGGTTTATGGCCAAACCTCTGAAGGTACACTGGAATGTTGCTATTGATGATGCTCTGGTAAGGTTTAGAAATGCGGTATGCAGATTTGTTTGGATATATCACCACATAGCCACTATACAGTATGTGAGGAAATATGTGGGAAATATACGGTTTATGCAGTTTATGTATTTAAATTTAAAATAAATGGCAGTTCATTATTAATGTTTCATTTTTTGAATAAAGATATTTTGCCAATATTTATAAATAAAAGTTAAGGTAAACTTGTAATTTTAACATACAATTTGATAATAAAATCATGTAAACATGGCATATGCAAGCATTATTTTCCTTGATACATGTTATAAAAAAACAAAAAATATTGAAGTCTAAGTTATATTTCAGTTCTATCTAGACTGTCTACTGAATATTATGTCGAGAATGCTGCTATGCGGATCGAAATCGAAAATGCAGTGTAGACCACGTGATTTATGCATAGAGAATACGAGTTCGGCTCACCTACCAGACAGGCATATGTGGTCACATGTACAGTTCATGTGTTTTTTCGGGGATGGGGTGGTGGTGGGTGACGTTCGTGAATACTTTTAGTTACCTGAAGTCATGCATGCCAAGGGCATTCTATCTTCAAAAGACGTAGTTCTTGATCATAGCTTATACAGATGACGATCATGCTGGATGACCATATGATAGAAGATCTATTGTAGGGTTTTTTTTACTTGTGTAGCTGAACTGGTTACTTGGAGGAGCAAAAAGCCGAACTGTTGTGGCTCAATTGAGTGCATAATCGGATCATGATGATATGACCATTGCGGACCAGTTTAGTGCATAATTGGAGCTTGAGGCTACGTCCCGAAGTAGCACTACGTTGATGCTGATAGACAGATGGAATTGAGACGCAATAAAGCTGTATTGTTCTTAGCCACCAATCCAACATTTCACGAATGAACAGAAGTTGTTGAAGCTGATTGTTATTATACGCGAGACACGATTCAGAACAGATACATTTATACCTCTTTAGTTCGTTCAGAAGATCAAGTGGTAGACATCTTTATTAAAGATCCTCCCAAGAACCTTTGGAGCAGTGCACCTGGTTGAACTTGACTGACATCTATGCTCAAAGTCGAGGGGAAGTACTGAAAGTTCTTTTGATTTTGCGATCTCTTTGATTTTCTTGTTACTTCAGTCTAAAGAAGGTACCTGTATATCACTAGCGTCTATATAAGAGAGAAACAAGTTTTCTAATGAGCTTAAGCCTCCATTGTTCTCAACGAAATGTTTTGTCAAGTCATGGTTGATTGCCAAGATAACCATATAGGTCTATAATTGTTTTACCAAAATGTTGCCACGTAGAAGCTTGGTAATATTGTTTCAATGCCAAGAGGATTGAGGATAGGAGTGCCGTATCTTTGCAGGCAGGTCACCGTTGAGAGCAAGTTAGGTCATCAGGAAAATTTGTAGATTGAGATTGCGAGAAGGCCGTGCTCATTTACAGAATAAGTGGTCTTGATGTAAATACACTTTCTCTGTCTTCTGGCAAGTTAGAAGTTCCAACCATATTTGTAAGATGGATGCTGTTGGAAATACAAAAGTTTGATTCCTCGAAGTATAGAGCTTGACAGGAATATATGTGATTTTTGGTGGAACTGCTTTTGCCAGATGGTGTATTTACTATCTGCAAACTTTTGATCAGAACCAACTATACTTGTCAATGATAAGAAATTTCCAAATTTGGCTTATTTTCTTAAGATGGGTTAATATGCCATGATTTCGATGTTCTATTATGGTTTTGCAAGCTCATCAAAGCTTAAAAACTTTTAATCCAACAGCTTTACTTGGTTTTGACTCCAGCTGGATTGCAGTCTCAGTATGTGGTATAGCTTTCGTTATATTAGTAGATACTACAAAAACTTCTCGCCGGAAGACTACTTAGCTATCTTTGCGTAATCAAGTAAAATATTGGTTCTAATCATTTGGGGTAAAAAATTGAACATATTATGTTTTTGCTGTCACTGAGGCAGTTCACAGCTTGCTTCTTTTGTATGTTAATGATAATGTTCTTGCTCTTATGACTTCTAATAATGTTAATTACCTGCAATTGCTTAATTTTTTTGGAGAACATCATCTTTAACTATTGTAGTACAATGTCCGTTCCCTTTTTGCAGGATCATTGAAACAGATGGCTGTATCTCGGAACTTTACAGCATTGTGAACATTTGTTTCACCTACTCTGACAAAATTTTGTATCTCTTCCCCTTAAAATTTTCTTGAAACCACATGTATGGTCAAGTCGCCAGGAATGATATACATCTGCGAAACTGCATCTTTAGTTTCCAGTACTTTTCATTACTCCAAGGAATAATATCAGCTCGAGACGCAAGGAACCATTTACATGTATCTGTATGATCTTTCATGCTACCAGGTTTGTGTTGAACTATTTTCCTCACTGGATCTGTTCATCAGCCTTTCATCCAAGGTGCACATGGATCGTATAATATATGTATTCCTATCGTATCAGAAGTTGCTTGGTTTGAATTATGCATCTTGTTAAAAGTTTCTGGGGAAATAATTGGGATGATTGATAGGGGATCTTATCCCAGAATAAGGAGGCTTTTATCTCAGAACATGAAATATCAGAATAAGGTAGTGTATCATCTATTATATCTCATCCTACAATACTTATCCCTTCATTCTCCAACCTTCTAAAAAAGACAAAACTTGCCTATTCTTTCTTCGAGCTTATTTTTTCTCTCATGCAAATAAGACCTTTGAGAATTAAGAACAATATGTAAGTTCATATCATTTACATGTAAGCACAAATTTCTAGCCTTAACTATGTTTTAGTTTTTTTAACCATGACCTGGATTAAGTAGATGACTTGTTTGAATCCCAACCTTCAGCAGTGTTATTTTCTTCTTTCAATTGGTTCGAACTTCATTATTCAATTCAGGAATTAGTCATTCAGGAATTAGTCTAGGGTATTAGTAGTTAATGTCTCACCTCGTGACTTGAGAGTTGTGGATGCTTTGGAATGGAAACTCTCATGGGGTTTATGCTACTGCATGTTTTGTGTGACCAAATATCCGCTTGACCCTTACTATTTGGTATGATAATTGGGCAGGAGCAACCTACTGTCAAAGGGTTGGTTAGATATGCAACCTTCTCGTGAATAATAAGTGTTTGGATGGTTAGGAGGATTGGAATGTAAGTATGATGTGATATTTGTTTATATATTAGATCGATATTCATGATTAGAATATATTTTCGATATTGCCTTTATCGGATAGAATGTGGTTAAAAATGTCTAATGAAGATTATGTGGGGGCCAGCACAATTAGGGATGTGAGTAATCCATGGTAACCGGTTCACCCTCAGGTCCCAATCAATCTTTTAATCCTGATTAGATCATTGCTTTCCAACTATACTCATTGGCCTGTAACCCTCAGGTGCCCCTTAACCACTGTACTGTATTCTTTGGCCCCATGCGGACAAAGGATAAGAAATGATGCAGGATAAGGGACAAGTGAAGTTTATCCTTTGATATTGTTCGGTTTATTTGATAGATAAGAAAGGAATAAATATTACATACAGAAGCTGCTTATCTTGGGATAGTTTATCTCGAGATAGAGTTTCTTCATCCGAGATAAATGGATGCTATTACCAGCATGCACTTGGCTCTTGTGGTGGTCTTAAGAAATAACAGTGCATATTGGCTTTTGTGGTGATCTTTGTTCTTTGTGCTTTTGAATAATGTGTACGAATATTGCCTTAAGGTATATCATCACATCTCAGCACCTAGAGCTTAATTTATTTCTACTATACTTTAATTTGAATTTTTATCTGTTCCATATTTGATTCCAGTTCTAATCACAAGAAATTACCACAAGACTTCTAGCTTGCAACCATGAACACAACCACCGAGTCGAAATATAAATCAATGTTTAGATACAGATCCTAACGGAAGCGTGCTCTTAATCTTAATAAGAAGGGCTTTTAGCCCTCGTATCCCTCTATATTGTGGTGCAGCTCCAGCGGCGCATGAGGGGATGGATGGTGGGTTGATGCTCGAGCGACGGGCCTTGTTGAAGGGGAGGGCAGGCGTTGCCGAGAAGATGATGCAGACTCAGAACTGGAGGGGGGCCTTGTGGATGGTGGAAGGAACTGGTGTAGCTCTGGAGATTTGCAAGACGGGAATTACTGGGGAGCAACCGAGACTCGGCTCTATGTCATTCATTGACTACATTAACCTGAACTACGGGCCATATATGGGGAAAGCACATCCCTCCAGTGATGGATAGGTAACATCTGCAGCAGGGTACCGTCCATTTGGTGATCCAATTCTCATTCTGTAGAGCTTCAGGCATCTTATGTGTACTCCAATCTCTGGATCTGAATTGTGGAAACTGTTGGATTTGGGAGCTTCCACTTTGGGTCTCTCCAGAAATATGAATGGACATAAAAGGTGAAAGCTTTACGGATTGCTGGCTGTGTTGGTTAACCGTAGGAGGCTCCCATTGGCGTCCTCGAGAACAAAGTCACATGTAACTGTTATCTCCCAGGGAGCGAAGGAGGAGATAAATGGAGGTGGTGATGTGGTGGTGATCCTCTCATGCTCATCAACCTCGACCTCACCATCGTGAAGCTCGAGTTCCGCAGCAAGTCTCTTGCAGGACTTAAGTCTTCCGGTATCCTCACCCTGCCCGACGTTATTGTTTTATCCAAGATGTCGTTTGGAGCAAGTCAAGAGGACATGAGGTTCTATATGAAGAACCTTTGTGTGAGGCCTTGGATTGGCAATGCTGAGGAGAAGTCTCACGTTGGGGACTTTGAACGAGGTTCTTCAAGAAGATGGGAGATTCTTGAAGATAGCAGCAGTAGCCCGGAAGTTTGGTGTCCTCTAAAAATCGAAGATGTAGGTATTCAAAGCAAGCAATGGAGATTAGATGTTTCATGTTGGTCGCAGGGCTATGGCAATGTCGCCAAGGTGTTTGGATTGCGTTGTAGTGTGGTGGCACTACCATGATGGATGTGGCGGTGGTGGTGGGACAGGGTGGTAGAGGAAGACTTGGAGATGAGGGAGGTGGGGATAGAGCGGGAATGGGTAGGAGAAGAGGAGAGAGTGATTTGCAAATGGATCGTTTGTAAACAGAAACCGTCAAACATAATGGACAAGAATAAACAAAAATTAACACAGCGGTCTGCTGTTCATTAGAATTATGGAGGGATCAAAGTCTAATTAAGTATATGGGGGTATGTGTGTAAAATCCTTAATAAGAAATGAGTTAAATGTCATGTAGAGTCCTTATAAAACTATGGTTATGAGGTCTTGTATTTAGGTTATTTATATAGGTGTGGTGGCATTACCACCAATAACAAAATGAGACAATACTATCATACGCACATACACACACTGACACACAGCGAAAGAGTGAGTATAAGAACCTGTACATGTTATTGGATTTTCTTCTTCGGTAGTTGCAAGACATGATATATCGTATGCTTTCTTCTTCACATGCTTCTGGTGGTGAGGATACATCCATTCTTTTTATCTCAACAACTGATATCTAATCCAGTTTTGATGTTAATGAGAGGATGCGACACAATAGGTGCACATTCTTCATAAGTTGTGGAAAGTCAACCGTTCTAGTGAATTGTTAAGATCAAGAGCATTTAGAGTTTGATCAAGGAAATCCATGAGTCCAGATAAGGGTTTCTCCCTTGCTCTGTACTAGTTGGTTAGTTAAGATATGGGGGATTTTGCTCTAATTCAAATCTTACAAAGTGATCTAGATTTGGTCTCAAGGCGATCGGTGGAGATCAAGTCCAATTATGGTTTCGAGTTTTTCGTTGTAAATGAATATTACACTGCGCAATGCAGATGAGATGGTGAAGTTTATGCTTATCCATGCCACTTTTACTCCAACCCTTCAATAAGAAGAATCACTTCATCTTATGGTAATCGTCCATGAAGATAATATTCACACTAGAGCGGCTTGTGAAATCTCTCTAGGAAGTAGGGAAGACATCATAGAATAGAAGGATATAAGGGATCTCACAACTAGTATAATACAACTATTTCTTAGAAGGCAACACTTTTCACGAAGTCATCATCACATATGATTCGATGAAGGTCCAGAAAAAGCTCGAGGACAATACACTGCCAAATATCTGATAAAAATAAGTTATTGCCGAAGAAGAAGCTTTATGGTCTAAAGATGACTAAGGATAGAACCAGAGGTGATCAAGAGTGAATTCAACGAGATTTTTATGGATGTGCTTACACTTCAGAAGAACAATGAGGATAGTCTGTCTGTCGTCAAGGAGGATGATAAGGCACCGATGTTGTTTAATTATCTTCGACCTTCCTACGATCACTCTGTGACAACGTTGCTCTATGGCAAGGAGACCATTGCACTGATTGTGCCTATCCGAGTATCCTTCCTCCGTCTTCTTGTTTTGTTGGTTATCACTGCATCACATGAGTAATCTACAAGTTTTTCTTACCACCAATGTAGGTTGTTTCTTTGTAAATCAAAAATTTTGTGTGGTTCATGGTTTTGACTTTTAGATATAATACCGATCACATTGCATGAAGTGGTTATCTTGCTAAGGTATTGATTATTATTTCTATTTCAAATAATAAAAATAGTTTTTATTAATCTTCTATAAGAGCTTGGTCATCGTGTAGCTTCAACATGCAATAGTAATCATAATGTATTTGACCTTGTTGTCAATAATATTAGATCCCTTTTAACATGCCACATATAATCATGGTATATACTTCTTGCAAATTTAAATTACAGAGGATATGTAATAATAGTAAGAATCAGGTATTTGTAAGCATATATTATCTATTGGATATCCCCCTTGATTATATAGTATTTTAAGATTATCTTAGTAACCTATATTCAAAAAAGTGGGATGATAAAATAAAATCTATTAAATTATAATAATTGTTTATAAAATATTGGAAAATTTACCCTGCGAACCATAGAATAACTTTGCAAATTACACGCTTGACTTTATAAACTTCGTAATTATCCCCTCAACCTTGTAAACTTGTTTAGTTTAATATCATGAACCATGCTATTAATTTGATCCTTCTTGAGTCAACCTGAGTTAATCCAACTAGGCCCACCAAAAATACAATGCAATGGTCTTGTAACTTTTCACCCGCTCTTCTTTTCTCCTCCTCTTCCTCTCACCTCTAAATTTAATTCTCCAAACCAATGCTGAACGTTTGAGTGTGAGGGGGAGGGAGAAGGAGGTCTTGTGTGCGAGGGGGAGGTGAGCCGAAGGCCCTAAGCGTGTGGGGGCGGTGGGCAGGAGGTTTGGGCATGAGGGGGAGGGGGTCGGAGATCCCGGGCACAAGGGGGAGGGGTGCTTGACACCCTGAGTGCGAGGGGTGACGAGTCAGAGGTTGTTTGGGTGCGAGGAGGTGCTAGGCCAAAGTGGTTTGGGTGCGAGTCGGAGATCCTGGGCGCGATGGGGTGGTAGGCTGGAGGTCTGGGCGTGAGGGGGAGGGGGTCGAGGTTTCGAGTGTGAGGGGGAGGGGAGGCGGAGGTCGGGGCACGAGGTGGGTGGCCGTAGGTCCTGGGCGTGAGGGGAGGGGGCCGTAGATCGGCGATGTAGGGAGGGGGTGTTGCTGGAGACGACTAATGGTGGTGGAGGGGAAGGGGATGTGAGGAGGATGGTTAAGGAGGGCATCTTTTGTAAATTTGATAAAGAAATAGGCTAATATACCCTTTTTTAAATCAAAATCCGGTTAAGTTTAACAGTAAATCGATGGGAGTTAAGCACGGGGTCTAGGGCTGCTAATTGAATTGAATCATTCGAATTCGATTAGGATTCGTTCGATAAAAATTCGAAAAAAGTTCGATTCGAAATCAAATAAACTGAATTTGAATTTAACTTTTGGATTCGATTCCCAAATGAATCGAATCTGTATTCACTTGGATTCGTTCGATAATAATTCGATTCGATTCGACACACACACATGATATGGTATGGATAATTATATATATGTATGTAAATAAATGTAGCATATATTTTGTAAAATCCCTACACATGATACATAATTTAATATAATAAATAAATTTTTTATCATCTTATTCTAAACATCCCAATTTTGAGATGCCCATTGCATACACCATACATCCTCTGTAATCCCCCAAATTCTCTCTCTCCCCTCGTCACTCATGAGAAAAAAAATCCTAACATTTGCTTCTGCTCTCCAACGCCTCCGTCTCCAACCTCTCGCTCCTACTCGCTCTCTCCAACATTGCAGGCTCCAGCCTCTCGCTCCTGCTCGCTCTCTCCAACACCGCCGGCTCCAGCCTCCTGCTCCTGCTCGCTCTCTCCAACGTCGCCGGCTCCAGTCTCCCACTCATGCTCGCTCCCACCACTGACAACACCACCCTCCTAGTAGCCAACCTCACCATCAGATCCCGCTCTCCCCTGTTGTCAACACCGATATCGGTTCTAGACTCACCAACGTCGCCAGCATCTCTCCATCACCCCCACAGCTACTGGTATTACCACGCATCCTCCTTTTACCCTAAAATCTTAAGATTTAGGTTCTATTCAAATAATTTATTTGATTCTAAAATACATCATCTGTAAACAAACACATACTAATTTTTTAAAAACCATCCCGAGGTCATAGGTTTCAAATTTCTAACAATATTTTCCTTAATCACACTCTTAATCCTCCCATCCATCGTAATATCCAGATCTTATGATAAGGACGACCAAGCATTTGAATACAAATAATATCTTAGAGACAATTATAGTATGAATAAATTTCATAGATTTTGAGCTTTGACTAAATGGCTAAATGTGCACAAAATCATAGCTACAACTAAATTCTATTTCTCATCAAGATTACAAGGGGACTAGGTTATCAAGAAGGAAATATCATCATAATCTTTAATAAGCTCAACTACACCCCCATAAGAGTGCATTGAAATGAGGTAAGAGTGTTACATATTAGAAAATTGAAGATCAAAGCTATAGCAACTGAGTTCTCAGTCCGGTCTGATGATTTTTATATACCTCAGATGTTGGATTCAACTCCATAAGTCAATTCACATCGACCTTTTATGGTTCTGATGGAATTTAGTGATTCTTTTTTTCTCAGATATCATGGAGATATGTCACAATGAGAGGGAAGATAAGGAGGATTCTTCATAGAAACGTGGAACACAATCTTCTGGTTATTATTTGGACATGTATATCTATTAATCTATATCTTGTATTTCTATATTGATATGAATTTAAAATATAGTTTTGAGTATTGCTTTCATTTTGTTTTTAGAAGTCTAATTCAAACATACCATCTTCTCAAGATAGTGTCCATGAGAGGGATTAAGCATGATGATGATATTAATGAAAAAGTGGAAGAAGAGGGTGAAGAAATAGAAAAATCGATTCCTGAAATAATTAATAAGATTGATAGAAAGAAAAGATCAATGATTTTATGAATCATTTACCAAAGAGAATGAGAAAGTTGGTGGAGTGTCAGTTGAAAGGTGGAAATGCATTGATTGAATTTTCATCACATGCACAAAAAGAAAAAGATCAATGGTTTATCAAGATGTCATTAATTATTTTTCTTTACATATTCATTTCACCATAGGTGCAAAAAGAGCAAATGAGGATTGCAACAGACATACACAAACAACAAAAGTTAGGTACTTAAATGCAATTTATATTATCTATTGAATTTTACCATTTATGTTAAAAGTTTTTTATTTATCTCAATTATTTTTTTCACAAATTAGTACCACAAAGTCTATTCAATTCTTTGAAACTTAAAATATTATTAATATAAATTTTTTATATTAATTACATTATTAAATAAAATTCTAATTCGATATAAAATGAATCGAATTTGAATATTCGAAACTCTAAACGAACTGAACTTGAATTTAGATTAGAATTTCGTTTAATATTCGATTCGAATTCAGATTCGAAAATTTTATAATGAATTGAATCTGAATCTAAGTGGATTCGAATGTATTCGATTCGATTAGCACCCCTAACGGAGTCTGTGGTGTAAGGGTTAGCAACTTTACGGGGTCGATGGGATAATAATGATGTTTACAGTATCCAACAGGTAATTTACAAAGATTCTAGAATTCATGGGGTAAAAATACCTAAAATAATTTATAAAACTTTAAAATGTCAATTAAAAATTCAAAATAAAATGAATCAAATTTGAATATTTGAAATTTAAAATGAATCAAATTTGATTTCATTTTAGTTGTATATATATAACAATGATTAATTGTGCCACTTGTTTTCTGCTAAAATACTCGTAATGGGAGAAGTGACATGGCACCAATGCAGGTAGGGATGTCAGCGGCCGGATTTCAGGCGGGTATCAATATCCTCAAACATGTATCAATTTATAAAATCAATACTGATACTTACCTATTTATTAAATATGTAATTTCTAGCAGGTACTCATATACTTGGTGGATACCCGTGTAACCAATGGGTACCCACATATTCGACATAATAAAATATTAAACTATTCATAAATGTACATTATATTTTCACACAAAGATTACATAGAGGAAGACCATGTAATATGGTCGTACATAAAGATGTACAATATGTAGGGAATGTTAACTGTTTATGTATATAATGTGTTTAATTCTTTTGGGTTGATAATTTTTATTTATTGAAGACACTAAAAGGTGTTTGGATATGAATAATGGATGGAGAGGAGAAAATTGAATTGAGTTTTCTATACGTAGATCGATACCTATTAGATATGAAGGGGATTTGATGAGTTTGACTACAATGTGGCACACATATTTATATTTATTTTTTTATTTAGGTTTGGGGCGGATTCGGATTTGGGGTACCTATAAGGTAGTACCAAACTCATAACGCATACTATAGGATTAGTAAATTCAAAACCCAACCATCTAAAAGTACATAAGATAGGTTTTGGGTCCTTAAATGCGACATGTTTGGGACGGGTACGTCTTAGAATATAATTTTTCTTAGGGCCCGTTCGGTAGGAGAATAAGCAGGAATAAGGATGGGGAATAAGGGGAATAACGGTCTATTCTCCGTTCGGCTGGAGAATAGGAATAAGGAGAATAAGCTGGAATAAGGGTTATTCTCTGTTCGGCTGGGTTTTGGTGGATAAGGAATAAGGTTTGAAAGTTAGGTAAAGCTGTTGGTTGTTATTTGAAGTGGTGTGATATAATGTCTCACTATAGGTGGCATATACTTGTCAATAACCGGGCGACGATATGGAAATATACCTGATATGTGTTGAAATAAGGAATAAGGAAATAGACCTGAAAATATGAAAACTACAACATCAGAAAATAATAAAGACATTATATATTTGATTTCCCTCAGATTTGAATTTTCACATCGAAAATAACAATGACGGTGACGTCGGTTAAGCCACGCCACTACTGTGGCTGCTCAGCCATGACCGACACCGCATCATTAAATCTTAATTTATAACGGTGGAATCATCATAGGGACGTTGCATAAAGTTTAAGATGTACGTGGGTAAGAAATCATGATAGGAATCCATCGAAGGCGTTCGGTGTACAGTACAACACGATGCAATGTAGAGATTACATGAACATAGTACGAAATAGTCGGTGGAGGCGGCACAATGGTAACAAAAGATACACGTAATTAAAACAAAATCAACGCTGCTCATTCTCCCACATGGCCGTTGCCAAAGCATCACGTAACAACTCTCCAGCTCAGATCTCCTGTTCTGAAACCCTGACGTCGCTACCTGCGGCAGTGTTGTCAAATTCTTCGTCATTGGGACTGGGCTCTGCAGACGACCCACTTTGTGCTGATTCAAGAGTGAATGCACTGGATATCTGATCCTCGCCTTGGACTTCACGGATGAAGTTGTTGATGATGCAACATGCCATGACAACCAAAACTTGCTTCTCGAAAATGTAGAATGGTCGCTCAGTTATTGCCTTGAAGCGGGCCTTCATGATCCCAAATGTTTGTTCGACGTAGGACCGGAGCTGTGAGTGCCTGTGATTGTACAACTCCTCAGGCCGGCGATATCCATGTCCCCTTCGAGCCCTAAACTGGGGTAGGTGTGCAATAACGCCACGGTATGGGGTGAGGAAGCTCTCCGTGTTTGCATATCAACAGTCGAGCAGGAACTTCCTTCCCGAAGGTACATGAAAGCCTCCCTCATCTAAAGCCCACCTAAGCACCTTCATATCAGCGACTGACCCCTCCCATCCGGCGGCGACGTATATAAATCTGTAACTTAAGTCCACACACGCCATGACATTCTGTGCTAGGGTTTGGTGCCTGCTCCGAAACTTTGGAGCGACATTCGCAGGGACATTTGCCGGGATAAGCGTGCCATCGATTGCGTCGATGACATCCTGCAAAATGGTTAATTTAAATACATATTCTTATATAAATCTGTTGCATTCAAAATCCATCATGCAAGAGTACCTTGAAATAAGGATAAAAGTTCCTATTGTTCAGAATAACATCTGGTGTCGGACAGCCAGCAGTTGGGAATCGGATGAACTGATCTCTGAGGGAGACGATGCGTATGAGAATGTCGTTGAGGTGATTGGAAATTGTATCACCAGAGTGTTGGAAATGTTCAGAAAGCACATGATTCTTTGCATTGTGGCCGCGATAATACAAGAAAATGCAGAGGGATTCCTCTTCCTTGAGGTGCCTCGAATCCTTTAGGCCAGCTCGATCCTTTAATAGGGTGCATAAACGTAGAATGGTATCGGGGTACATTCGGAAAATAGAATATGATCGGGCAACGTGTCCATTTAGCATCTCCCGAATCCATACATGACCTGTACGCACTGACGTGTGCTGTGGCAGTCTGGGGATGTAACCGGCTCCATCGATCTGGTTCTTCTCGTCATCCTCTAGGACTGCACACAGGTATGTCATATTCAACATGACCAAATTATATCTCATTGCGGCGATTGCCGCCATTCCCTCTATCGGACCTGTAGAATACCTACATTTCCATATTAAGTCTCAATCATACAAGACCACCAACATTCACAACAGAGAATTAATATAGAACACATGTACGAAAGCTATGAAGTTATCCTATTGCAAGCGAGAAAAGTCCGTCAAGCTAGTTACTTATTACATGCCATCTAAAGTTAAGAGAGGAATTATCGTTCAACAGACGAAGAAGACAACTAAAAAAAAGAAAAGGTGCTCATGAACTAAAAAAAAGACCAACATACATCTAAAGCTACCATTCCAACCACTCAAACAGACGAGGTGTTCAACAACTAATCCTTGCCCAACTGGAGGCTTACCCACGCAGCCAACTTCGCAAGCACAGACTTGGCCTGGTTGAATATAATACGTTCGTATGGGTCCCGAAGGCTGTGGGCAAGACGAATTTGGGCCTCGACAGGTAGGCTCGGAACTAGTGCCTCAAGCTCATCAAGAAGCTCCTCCACCCCCTGGTGCGGATCTTTTGGAGTCCACGCTTGGATCTGCTCCCTTTGCAGCTACAACATTTGCGTCATCAAACGGACGACGTCCTCTCCCAACAACTGTGAGGGTAAGGGAGGCACCGTCACTGCGTGAACGCTTCGTGCTTGTTGCCTGCGCGCCTGAATCCCGGCATCTTCTCCTCCGACTTTGTTGCGTACTTGGGCCAGCACCTTCTCCATGTTCCGGGACCTTAGGGGCTTCGGTGTCCCCTTCGAGATCATCCTCGAAAGCTTGTTGCGTACCCGCATCACCCTCAAAAAATGCAGCAAACGAACCAGGGGGTGCTGTCTGTGAAGAGAATGCAAATGTACCCTTCGCGGTATAGTCTCCGACCATTGCTTCAACGAGCCCGAAGTGGGAGAAAGACTTCCTCCGATATGGCTTGTACGCCTTGTCAATCTGAGTGCAATATAAAATGATGAGAGTGTATTGAAATTTATGCGGCTTTAAAGTACGTGCACATGCAGTTACTCACCGTGAGCCATGCCTCCTCATCAGGTGCGACCACGATACAACTCAGTGGGTCCCATCCCCAACGGGTCTTCGTCATGAGGTAAACGAATGCAATGTAATTCTTCTTGATGGTTTTCCATCGATTGTGGAGCTTCGCCTTATCCCAGTTTTTCCCAGTGTGCATGTTAAACTTCTCAATTATACTGTGCCAGGATGGTTATGTGAAAGATCCTCCAACCCAGTCGCCAACATCAAAGTGATGTTTGAACAATTGAAGAAGACATTCATCCATAGCGGGTGTCCACTTCACAAGATGGACTGAGGAATCATCTTCCCTAATGTGAACCCCAGACGGTCTCGCACCGGCAGTGAACATCCTGTAGTATAAGATAGAAGATGTCAACTGCAATGAGCACCAACCACTGCAGGCATTATCAACCCAAATAGGTTGCTCTCATCCAAATCACCGAATAATTACCCAAAATAAAGGAGTGCAGAATCAGTAACAACCATCGGCCTTCAGTTATGTAAAAACAAAATCTACCAGTCATCGTAGACCAAAACAGCAGCCATGCGGCAAAGCAACGAAGATATATGGAGCACCAACGAAGGTGCTCTCTACCAGCAGAATAACATCCTCGAGCACCAAATAGGTAGCTCTCAACCATTTCACAAAATAAATTTGACCCAATGATTAAATAGAGTCAAGAATCAATAAGAACCATCAGCCATCGACCACCAAAAAAGGGGCTCTCAACCAACAAAATAATATCATCGAGCACCAAACAGGTTGCTCTCAGCTAATTCAGAAAATATTTATGACTCATTGATTTAATGGAGTCAGAAGGTAAAGCACACAGCATCACAGAGCATCAGTAAATATCCATGAGGTAAAGCACACAGGTAATGACATCCTAGAGCACCAAGGAAGGTGCTCTCAACCAACCAAATAACATCATCGAGCACCAAATAGGTTGCTCTCAGCAATTTCAATGAATAATTTTGCGTCAGTGAAGAATTGTAATGAAGAATCAGTAACAATTATCACCCATGAGTCAATATCAGTGCAGCCAGTAGCAACCCAGCATCACAGAGCATCAGTAAACGTCCATGAGGTAAAGCACACAGGTAATGTCATCCTAGAGCACCAAGGAGGGTGCTCTCAACCAACCAAATAACATCATCGAGCACCAAATAGGTTGCTCTCAAGCAATTTCAATGAATAAATTTGCATCAGTGAAGAATTGGAATGAAGAATCAATAACAATTATCACCCATGAGTCAATATCAGTGCAGTCAGTTGCAACCCAGCATCACAGAGCATTAGTAAACATCCATGAGGTAAAGCACACAGGTAATGTCATCCTAGAGCACCAAGGAGGGTGCTCTCAACCAATCAAATAACATCATCGAGCACCAAATAGGTTGCTCTCAGCAAATTCAATGAATAAATTTGCGTCAGTGAAGAATTTGAATGAAGAATCAGTAACAATTATCACCCATGAGTCAATATCAGTGCAGCCAGTAGCAACCCAGCATCACAGAGCATCAATAAACATCCATGAGGTAAAGCACACATGTAATGACATCCTAGAGCACCAAGGAGGGTGCTCTCAACCAACCAAATAACATCATCGAGCACCAAATAGGTTGCTCTCAGCCATTTCAATGAATAAAATTAGCGTCAATGATGATTTGAATTGAAGAATCAGTAACAATTATCACCCATGAGTCCATATCAGTGCATCCACTAGCAACCCAGCATCACAGAGCATCAGTAAACATCCATGAGGTAAATCACACATGTAATGTCATCCTAGAGCACCAAGGAAGGTGCTCTCAACCTAAAAAAACATCATCGAGCACCAAATAGGTTGCTCTCAGCCTATTCACAGAATAAATTTGCATCAATGATGAATTCTAATCAAGAATGAGTATCATTCATCACCCATGACTCCAAAGCAATGCAACCATTATCAGCCCAGGCTCACAGCGCATCACTCAACATCCATGAGATTAACCCCACAAGTAATGACATCCTAGAGCACCATTGAGGTGTTCTCAACCAACAAAATAACATCATCAAGCAGCAAATAGGTTGCTCTCAGCCAAATAAAAAAAAATTGCCTCGGTCAAGTATTGGAATCGAGAATCAGTAACAAACATCACCCATGACTACAATGCAATGCCGTCATTATCAGCCCAGCCTCAAAGCGCATCAGTCAACATCCGTGAGATAAACCAGACAGGTAATCACATTCTAGAGCATCATTTAGGTGTTCTCAACCAACAAAATAACATCATCGAGCAGCAAATAGGTTGCTCTCAGCCAAATAAAAAAAATTTGCCTCAGTCAAGTATTGGAATCGAGAATCAGTAACAACCATCACCCATGACTCAAATGCAATGCAACCATTATCAGCTAGAGCACCAAAAAAGTGCTCCCAACCAAGATAATAACATCATCGAGCACCAAATAGGTCTCTCTCAGCCAATTTAGAAATAAAATTTGCCTCATTGATGTATTGTATTCAAGACTCAGGAACAACCTTCACCCGTTAGTCCAACGCAACCATTATCAACCTAGCAACACAGAGCATTAATCAACAACCATGAGGTAGAGCACACAGGTAATGAGATCCTAGAGCACCAAGTAGGTGCTCTCAACCAACAACCAATTCGCCAATAAAATTAGCCAAAATAAAGGAGTCAAGAATCAATAACAACCATCAACCCCTCATCAAAAAGCAATACACAGCAACCATGAGGTAAAGCACACAAGATAGGACACCATCGAGCACCAACCAAGGTGCCCTCCACCATCAAAATAACATCCTCGAGCACCAAATAGGAGCTCACAAAAAAATAGCCTCAATGAGGTACTGGAGTCAGTAATCAATCCGAACCATCAGCCATTAGTTAAGTGAAAAAATATCAAGCCATCATCATTAAGCAACACACATCAACCTTCACTAAAGAAGACAATATAGGACTCCACCGAGCACCATCAAAGGTGCTCTCTACCATCAAAATAACATCATCGAGCACCAAATAGGTTGCTCTCATCCCATTAACAAAAACATTTTCCTCAATTATGTTAAAGCAACACACAGCAACCATGAGGTAAAGCAAACGAGGTAGGACACCATCGAGTACGATGTAGGAGCTCTCAAGCAACAAATTAACATCCTCGAGCACCAAATCCAGACATGGGTATTCCAAACCTGTCATCATAACAAGTCAAGCATCATAGACCATCATACAGCAGCAATGAGGCGACCAACCCCTCACGGCCAACCGTTTGGTTGTTCAACCAAGAAATTGAGATCCAAGAGCACCTAATAGGTTGCTCTTGGACCAAAATCAAAAAAATTCATATCAACGATTTTGGAGACACATGCAACAGTGACAAGCAGCGAGCATATAGGAGATCACAAACCACCGGCAAGTCTTGAAGCCCATAGCAAATCAAGCATCATTCATCAACACAAGGCGATATGTAACAACCCATCAACTTCATTGCACAATCAAGGCGAGGGAGGGGTTTGGAATGTACCTGGTAATCTACCAAATGCTAGAAGATATGTGAATGCACAATCCCAGTGCAAATTGCACAGCAGTAGCGGTAGAGGAGCCATTCGACTTCCGCCTCCGACCGATTTTATAGTCATTGGAAACCCTAGACTCCATGGAATCCATGCCTTCCGTAGAGAGATCAAGGCCACAGTGACCGATTTTATGGTCAAAAGAAGCAGGCGGATGACCCATCACACCCCAACAACAGTGAAAGCCATACCTCGAGCGTAGATCAAGGATGAGGTTCCCAGAGGACCCGACCGTAAAGCGACCTACCATCAGCCGGTCAGAGGAGGGTGGGTCCCAGAGGACCCGAAACAATGGTGGGGAAGCGTCGACGACGTTGCAGGAGGGAGGGGCGTGGGATGGGCGGGCGGGGGAGGGGCACGGGGAGGACGAGAATAAGGGGGAGGGCGAATAGCCATCGGGGGAGAAACCTCGCGGAATAACCGTACACCTCGCGATCACCTCTTTTCCTTATTCTCCCTTATTCCATTCCCCTTATTCACGTACCGAACAGGGCCTTAAGGTGAATAGGACCATGTTGCAAATTTGGAAAAATATAAGGGAGTTGTTTTACAAGACGGGGTATGGAGATTTTATATTGTATTACTTGGATTGCTATATATCCTATTATATATAATAATAACTCGTATCAGATATTCGGATCCGAATTCGGATTTTTGTTCAGATATTACAATATTTGTATGCGTATTCCTTTTTTATTTTTAGGAATGATATATCTAATCAGATTTTTTTCGATCAATCCTCAATTACGGATATCCATATCCGTATTCGATAATTTTCATAATTTTCTAAATATGTTAAGTAAATGTTCGGAATTTTTTAGGTTTATGTTCGTATGTAGACCGAGGTATTAACCCTACGTTGACGGTTATTGCATGTAATTAGTGATAACTGTGCAATATTTGCGAACAAAACACTACAACTAAAACTAATTTCTTGTGACTACAAAATGTTTAGTTTGTGATAGCGGAATTTCTGTCACCTCAAGCTAAACAAACATCATGACAATAGTAATGGAAACTTTGCTATTTGCAGCAAGCGGAAACTTAGTTGGTGATCGAGCGACTTTGGCTGCTACAGCAAAGTCTGCTGTTACAGCAGACTATCCGTGCACCCGCCGCATCCCCTCGTTTGAGACCTACTTCACCCTCCTCGCCGCTCTCCACCACCACTGCAATGGCCAGACCAGTCTCGCTTACATGCACTCCATCTGCTCCCTCGTCTTCCACATGAAGGCCTCAGGCAGTGTCATCCTAGGACACCTTCACTCCCAGCCTCATAATCTACGCGCAATATATCTTCATTGGGATGGACAAGGTCGTGGTGGTCTTCGACGAGATGTGACCCTACAAGTGCGAGCTCGAGGGGTTCACCTACGACGACCTCATGAAGGGGATATGCGAAAATGTATGGATTGGAGCCTTGTACATGGTTTTGGTGAACATTCTATCAATGGAGTGGAGGTTCGACGAGTCCGTGGAGGTGGAAGCGAAGGGGTTGCTCGAGGAGGTGAGGAGAAGAGAGTTGCAAATGAAGAGTGTGGTGTTGGATCTGGAGGTGCTTTACGAGATTAGCTTGTTCTTCGTCAAGATAGGGGTGGATTCGCATCGGAGAGCTTCGAATGGTGCGGTGGACTGCAGGAAGATCGACTTGGCGACGTTGGCGATAGTGGAGGCCTGGGTCAAGGAGGCCTTGAGGAAGAAGGAAGAGACGGAGGGGGAGGAGTGGCACAATGGCACTTATTCACTTGTTTCATGAACTTAAAGAGCATGCTTGGTTGGGGAATAAGGATCGTACTAAGCTCTCATTCTCCTATTCCCATATTTATCCTTATCCACTCTCTTATCCCATTTCGCTTATTCCCCTCTTCCTTTATTTCCACTTTTTTGGGCTTTATAAAGAGGTCTTATTCCACCCTATTTCTTCTTGGGTTTGTAAAGAGCATCTTGAGGTGTGGGTTCATAGTGCTATATACACCAATTTGAATGGGTTCTGGACGACAATGGTTCTAGAAGATGGACCTAGTGGGCCCCCGTAAGATGTTTGCATAGTCGTTAGATCCGGTGTCTCAGATGATCTATGGGCATTGAGGTAGGGATGCGAGACTGTGCTCACCGTTTGAAATTAATGCATCCCTATATGCTGCCACGTGAGAGAGGGTAAAGAGTAGGAAAATGTATGCCTTTTGAAGTTGGAATCAATTTGGGCGCATGTCTACCACCGTTTCTTTTGGCATGAGCTTTGCAAATTAGATAGGCATTTCCAACTTATTTGAAGATTGCAATGACATAAGTAGGGATGAACATTGGGTTGAACCTGATCGGTCCGACCCAGACCACGAGCCTGGCCCATGAATTCGACTCAATAGGCTCGGGTCGAAAATACCATGCGGAGAAGTTGGAGGAAACCTAACGCTTACTTCGCGAGAATGAATGACTTATTGGGCACATGATCGACAGATCAACATTGGCACATGACATTGTCGACGTACCAGTGTGTGATAAGCACATCGTGATATTAACTCTGCCAATACATTCACTTTACTTTTATATACAAACTTATCGAATCTTAAATTTTAATAAAAAGGAGGAATTTTTCAATAGAATGCGTGAAATGTGATTCTATCAGAGAATGATTAATGGTGCCAACATGGTTTATATGCATCATACTGACTCCGATTATTCGTCAACCAACATATTTAACTAACTTACAAACTTTATTCCTCCACCATGTGCCAACCGAACGGAGAATAGCACCTAACTACATTATTCCTCCTTATTCTCCCTTATTCCTATCTTTCCAGCCGAACAAAAACAATGTCTTATTCCACCTTATCCCTCATCCTTATTCCTCCTTATTCCCCTATCAAACAAAAGGTCAAAATTACAAATATTTAACATTTTCTTCAAAGTTAATGGAGAAAGATATAAGCTTATGCCATGAAATAGTTAATAACTATTCATGGTTCTATACTCTATGCACCTTTAGCTTTATAACTATAGACACTCTGTGCGCCTATTTGGTTTGATCATGGGGTAATGGTATGTTGGTAGAAGCAGTGGTTCACTTTAGAAGGACCCGTTTCGAACCCCCCACCAACCTCCCTTCAACCAGTAAAATAAAAAAAATAAAAAATCTGATTGAACTACATACTGAGCCTCCGGCAGAAGAGAGATGACAAAATCTATTGGTTCAGAATCACTGCTCTCATGCTCTCACAGTTTTTGACTTTAAGCTTGCGCTTACTCCGAATCCGTTACCCGATGTGCCGCAATAAATTGTTTTTTAATCATAATCATTAAATTGAATAAAATTACAGTATATATTGAAATTTAGTTCCATATACGCAGCAATTAGTCCAACCTTGTGGTGTCATTCTTCCACATATACCCCAAAAGAATAAAATAAACAAACGAAGCTATCATGTCCCCGCTACTGCATTTAAACAATAATTACGTAACAAGCAATCATATTTATTTAACATTAATACGTAACACTCAAATACACTTCAACTTCAACAAATAGACATATTAGAAGGCAAACCAAACCACGGTGAACATACACGACCACATGGACGTAATATTACTCTTGTGCTCCCAAAGATGGAGTCTTTGGCTTTCTTGCATGAAATAATCCGTCTCCCTCCTTCGCCACGATCTCATCTTGTTCCTGATCGCGTTGGTGATGGCAGTCGTTGGAAGCTTCACCAGTGTTGAACTCTTCCTTCTTCTTCCTGAGCTGCTCGTGTACTTGTATCTCTTCATCCACGGACATTATCACCACTTGCGGCTCGCCGTGCTTCCCTACTACAATGGCCTCGTTGATCTTTACATGCTCCTCCACGTCGATCACCTCAACATCCTCCTCCACTTTCTTCTTCTTCTTCATGAGGCAGCAGAGTGCAGCTACTAAACATGCCAGGAACAATATACCCCCAAAGGAAACGAATATCACGATTATGGTAGTGTGACCATTGTGATGATCAGGAGGTGGTGGAGAGAGGGAAGGCGGGGTGATTGGATGATAGTGTGGTGGTGGCGGAGGGAAGAAAGGTGGTGTAATTGGTTGATGTTGTGGAGGCGGGGTGACTTGGTGACGGCGTGGTGGTGGTGGAGGGAGAGAAGGTGGGGTGACTGGGTTATGGTGTGGCGGTGGTAGAGGGAGGGAAGGTGGTGTGACTGGCTTGTGGTGTGGTGGTGGCGGATGAAGGGTAGGAGGGGTCACAGGTTGATGGTGCGGTGGTGGTGGAGGGAGTGAAGGAGGAGTGATCGGCTGATGGTGTGGTGGTGGCAGGGGGAGACAAGGTGGGGTGACCGGATGATGGTGTGGTGGTGGAGGAGGGAGGGAAGGTGGGGTGATCGACTCGTGGTGCGGTGGTGGCGGCGAGGAGGAAGGTGGGGTGACCGACTTGTGGTGCGGTGGTGGTGGGGAGAGGGAAGGTGGGGTGACCGGTTTGTGGTGTGGTGGTGATGGGGAGAGACAAGGTGGGGTGAGCGGCTTGGGGTGTGGCGGAGGGAGTGATGGAGGAGTGATCGGTTGATTGTGTGACGGTGGCGGAGGGATTGAAGGAGGGGTGATGGGTAGATGGTGTGGTGGTGGCGGAGGGAGTGAAGGAGGGGTGATTGACTGATGATGTGATGGTGGCAGAGGGAGGGGAGGTGGGGTGATTGGCTTATGGTGTGGCGATGGCAGGGGGAGGGAAGGAGGAGTGATTGGCTGATGACATGGTGATGGCAGAGGGAGAAAAGGGGTGACAGGCTGATGGTGAGGTGGTGGCATGAGTGAAGGAGTGATCGGCTGTTGACATGGCAGTGGAGGAGGGAGGGAAGGTGGGCTGATCTGTTGATGATGTTGTGGCGGTTGAGGGATTGAAGGCGGGGTACTGATTGGTTGACATGGAGATGACGGAGGATGAAAGGGTGGGTTGATTGGCTGATGATGTGGAGGTGGTGGAGGATTGGGAGGTGGAACGACCATGTGACAATGAGGTGGTGGAAAAAGAGGCGAAGGTGGGGGTGGAGTAAGGGAAGGTGGGGAGACTGGCTGATGATGTGGTGGAGGCAGAGGCATAAGAGGCGAGGTGGGTGGTGAAGGAGGAACACCGAAAGGCGGGATAACTGGTTTATGTGGAGTCATGGGGTGATTCAAGTTTTGAGACGGAGGTTGTGATGGTGGAAGAATTGTAGGCGTAAGAGGAGGATAAGAGTGAGGAGATGCAGGTGGTGAGGACGACCAAGTTGGCGATGGATTTAAGGATGGTGAAGGAGGGAATGGTGGAGGGGAGGGGAAGCAATAGCAGTGTGAGGTGGAGGAGGCCATATTATATGAGAGAGAGGATTGTGTTTGTTATATGTGAAGTGGGTGGATGATAGTATTTATATGCAGGGAGAGAGGATGAGTTGAGGGAGAGGACTTGAAGCCTTGGCCAAAAATCTTGGATCCCACTCTAAGCTAAGAGTTCACATATATAGAAATTGGAAGGCCGGTTGCTTACACACTTCACATTTGCGTGGGGGTGTCCCAAGGAAAGGAATGGGTGGGATATTTCTTGTAGATACACATCCTTGTATCCCTTGTACGTATTGATATACATAGCTTTGGCACCCGTATAATTTCGTGCATACCTGGAGTATCTTAGCATGGGAGGGAAGTCTCCCAAGTCCCACCTGGAGTGGAGTGGAGTAGCAGAACATGCAATGAAATTTACACTTGCAAGTTTTGGTCTCCTCTGTCATTATAAATATCCACTCCCTCCAACCCCTCCAATCCATCACCCAAACAGCAAGGGAGCATAGGAGAAGGTAAAACTTCCTTAGCCTCCAATGGCATTCTCCTCTCAGCCTGGTTGTCCCGGCTGCCCTCCCGTCTCCTCCCCACCGCCGCCTTGGTGGTTCCGACCGTCCCGCTCCCCTCCCCCAACTCCACCTTCTCAAAGGATCAAGGCACCACCACCACCACCTCCGTCCCCTCCACCTCCATCTCCTCGTCCTCCGGTCCATATGCCACCGCCTCCACCTCAACTCCCTCCACCACCCCCACCACGTAGTCAGCCAGTCAGCCCACCACCTCCTCCTCCTCCTCCACCACCACCGTCACATCATCAACCACCTTCACCGCCTCCTCCACCTCAACGCCCTCCCCCACCACATAATCAGCCAGTCAGCCCGTCGCCTCGTCCTCCACCACCGCCACGTAGTCAACTCCTTAGCCCACCACCTCCACGTCATCAACCACCCTCACTCCCTCCACCGCCGCCACATCATCAACCGCTCACCCCGCCTGCCCTCCCTCCGCCGCCACCCGGTCACCACGGCAGTCATGCGGTCCTTATCGTGATATTCGTCTCCTTTGGTGGCGTACTGTTCCTTGCTTGCTTGGCAGCTGCATTATGCTGCCTCGCAAAGAAGAAGAAGAAGAAGAATAAATCGAAGGAGAGGGATGTGATTAACGTGGAGGAGCGTGTGAAGATCAACGAGGCCGTCGTACCGGGAAAGCACGGCATGCCGCAGGTTGCCGTTATGTCCATCGACGAGGAAATTCGAATGCATGAGGAGATCAAGAAGAAGAATAAGACGAGAGATTGCAGCAGCAGCAGCAACCGTCCCGACGAACCATCTGATTACAACCACCATGAAATTAGATCGGTCGATCACTACAGCCGCCACCCTTATGAACGCAAGGGTTAAGATCGTGGATTATGCTGCGTGATGATGATCGGTGTCGATTTGCTTGTGAGTTGTTTAGATTAATACGTTGTGTTTGGGGGGGGGGGGGGGGTGAGTCGAGGGTGTTATGTTTGGCTATGCAAATATTTTATATGTCTACTAAATACATATATTTTCTTAATAAAATGCATGCGTGAATTCTGGTATATGATAAAATTATCTTTTTACCCTCCTCACGTTCCCTGTAACATAGAAAACATTTTAGTACTCTTTGAATGGATGATACTGGACAGAAAAGTAATTTTTATTATTTGACTTGTTTTTCAAAAACTATCTTTTTTGTCACAGTACTAAGACGATCATATTGTGCTAAAATGACGATCTTGATGTTTGTAAGGTCGTTACACAAAGTGATCACGGACCGTCTGCAGTACTGCAGAGGTCGGCTGTAAAAAGAGTGCGCCTTAAGTCTCTCGATCAATACGGAGCGGTTCACACGAAACATGAGTATTTTTGAGCCCTTACCGTGTGAACCGTTCAATCTTGATCTAACAACTCGAGGCATGCATCTTTTTATATGCTCTACGCAAAGTTGCGTTTATCCATCAACTTAAACAATATATTTTCTATACTCCTAACAAAATGTGAAATCCGTATATATGAGAGTTCGGATTGACTTACAAGGAGATAATTTAGTATATACTAAATTCATGCATTCAACTAGTTTTCCTAATTTTCAGGAAATTTTCAAAATTTTTAAAGCGCATATGAATTTCATATTTTTTATATTTGATGAAAATAAAATTAATCTTTAAGTAGAACCTCTCTAACTTATTGATTGTGCTATGAGAACTTCTCGTTAATGGCACCCTTTCCTCTTTATTTATGGTTCATATCGGACCTTGTGTATCCAAAAAAATATTTCATATGATAATTAAGAAAATTTCATTTATAAATTAAGGAAGAATCAATGAGTCAAGAGAATCTCATCTATCGATCGAAGAGTGGATCAAGGAATCATGATAATCTGATCAATCAATCGAGATGTTATGAGACTCATTAGTCAATCACTAATTTGATGATTGCGGTAACTATAATCTAATGCTCTTTTCCTCGATTATCATAAACATGTTGACAATCTCAATGAAAAGAGCAATATTGTATCTAGTATATATCTGAGTATAGATCAAACTGCTTGTAGCCGAGGCATAAAATAATAATGTCCATATTACTGTTTTAATATTCTAACATTGGACTTTGCTCGACACTTAGTTTGAAGTGTGCTTCAAGAGGGGTACTTACGAGCTTGACCTCAATCCACTTTTCTTTCCGCACATCCTGATATCCTCTTCATAGAATTCTGATTCATTGTTATTTATCAAAAGAATATAATCATATGTATAATATGTTGCAGAGGGATGGCTCTTTGCTCATAGCTTTCATTCTAACTGAGATCTCTCATCTGTTGGAACCTTTTCCATAACAGACTCTATTAAGGATATCTCCATCTAAAATAACATGTGGAGACATGTTGATTACATGAGCAACAATGTTCAAAACTTCACTCATGTTTATACTCTTAGCAATACCATTCAACCAAGGAGTCTTCAAGATGTCTTTTGATAACTAATATCAAGGTACCTGCATGTCAAAGGGTCCCACACACTCTTCTACAATGTCACTGCATATGCATTTTAGCTTCTTCCATGTCTACCTCTCTACAAGAGCATGAAAATCCTTGAACACAATAATGACTGGTGCAATGGCGAAGCCATGAACTTTTCATCGGTGGGGCCGCTAGAAGATGGATCACTGAATAAAGTAATGTCATGTTATTAAATCAAAATAGATGTACAATTTTGTAAAAAATTGCATCACATTTATATCATAACAGTCAACTGTTGATTTCTTGAAAATAAAAACTATTATTATTTTGCCTATATTCAAACCTAAATTCATACAATACGATGCAACTAACTAACATGTTAAAGTAATCTAAACTTGTAGTTAGTTGAAAATTTACACAATATGATATCCATATTGTGATATTCGTATCAAGATAAAAATATTTATCTGTATCGATATACTAAAAAATTAAGACTCGTATTATATTTATATCCATAAGCAAGTGTAGAAGGTCCGAGTGGGACTAAGCTATTAGATAGGTAGATAAACCACTTGTCAGAGTGCCTTAGCCTCAAGATACCATGCAAAAAGTCATATCATTATTCATATCCTCATTTGTTGTTTAATTTCAAGTATAAAAAATATTATGATGAATAATATTTATTAGTATTATTTAATAATGGACGATATGCTCTAATCAAATTTTACAACAAATAAATGCACTTTAATAGATTTTCTCTCAATATGATCCTTCTATTTTTAGAAACTATCAGTTGTAAAGGTAGTGGCATTTTTAATTAAAATGGAAAATTCTTGTTAAAGGGGATCTTGATTCATTAGTGTTTTTGAGAAATTATTAACAACCTTTTATTTTAGTCAAAAACATAGGGATTTCAAATATGAGTAATAAAAGGAAATTATTAATAGGCATTCGAACTGAAGGATTTTGAAACAAAATTTGACAGTTTGAACAAGAGTGTGATTTTTTTGAAAACTCTAACTTCATAAAGCAATTACCTGGCAATACTAATAAAGTAATTAATCCGAACATTTTCTGACTTAATGTAAGAAATATTACTATTACTGACTTATTTTTCTATTATTGTGTGTCAATAGACACATTTTTATAGATATTTTAGCTTATTATAATTTCACACACATACACATTCTCACATATGCTAAATTGCTAATGCAACTATAATTGATCGTACTCCAATAAGGATGTGTATGAAACTATAGACAATACATCTTGGAAATAAGTAAATTCTAATTTGGAAAAAACTATGATCAATTAACATAAATCAAATTATATATTATCCTAAATACTAATTTCAATATATTCAGAACTCTATTATAACATCTAAAAATTAAGAAATTTTAGTGTAAAGAAGATCTTGAATGTACTGTCTTGTATTGCACAAACGAAAGAACCACACAATCAAGACAATACGATTTATGAAAAGTGTTGTATGGGATCTTGTATAGGTGTAAAGAGTCGAGGTTGCATGTGATGGTTATTGTCTCCTTGACATCTCCGCCTTCCTCGACAAATCCCTCTCCCATATGGCTCGTATCCCCTTCGGATCCCCTTTGATTGCTCCGTTGTGCCCTAAGGAAGTCCAACAAAGTTCTCCATCAAACCTGGTGCTGAGATGAAGATCGTGGGGCTGACTCACTGGCACACATTTGGGAACGACGTGGTTGTGAAGAAGGGGAGGAAGAAGGTATGGAATCTGAGAAGGGGAAGAGATTTGATGGCCTTGGAACTTAGATCAGATCCAAACTCAGATCTGGGTTTCAATCTCTTCCTTCTCCACATATCAGAAATATACTCTATATTTTTACATAAAAAAGCTACGGTTAAAGGGAATGGTCAGAAAGATATTGAATGAGATGCGGATAACAATTTACATGGAGGATATGAATTGATCCTTTTTATTATTAATTCTGATTTTTCTTTGTTTTCCTCCGGTGGCCTTATCGAAGCGTACAAAAAATATATGGAGCAACTGAAAGGGGATCTAGAGGGATGCCGTCCATCTTAGAGAGGGAGTGGTCGAGGAAGGTGGAGATGTCCCAAGGGAGGAGGAGGCGGCGGAAGGGGTCGACAGGGAGGAGGGCGTGGAGGTGGAGGGAGGGGTGCCTCCATTCTTCTACAGAGAGGAAGGGCAAAATGGTCATAAATAAGTAAGTAACAGGGAATTTGACGAAAAAGATGACGAAAGTACTACATTGAAACCGTTCGTATAGATCAGGTACCACATTGTGACTTTTAAAAGTTTGGGGACTACATTGAATTTGAGTGTAAATTTCAGGGACTTTTATGTAATTTACTCAATTTATAATAATGTCTAGAATTGCAATGGTAAAGGAGGAATAAAAATAGAATTAGGAATATTATATGATAATAGGCATTGAGAGGATCATTATGCCCAAAAAAGTAGGAATTTAGAGGATAATTTATTGGGGATATCATTGGGCAATGAAGGGGGACCATTCTATACACAATTCTTAATTTGGTGGGGGGGGTGTGGGGGGGGGGGTTGGTGGGTAGGTGCATGGGGCAATAGCTACTCGCCCCCTTCGCATTTGGGCCCACGATTTCTTGGAAAATAAATCATCAATAATGGTGATAAAATAAAGTGTAACATTAAGTGAGCCAACATTTAGATGATCACATAAAACTGTGTGAACCAACTCCAATGCTTGTGCCTTCCAAGAGGGTATTATTTTTGAACGGGACTCTTGGCTATTTTCCAATTAAGCAATGAATGCTTCGTTTTATCTTTTTTATCTTCACACTAGAAAGAAGATTTCTCCTAATCAAGACGTGTGTGCCCTTCTCACTCATATATCACAACTCACTCCACTAAAAAAATATCAGAATCAGTGATAATATATTCGTAATGCGATAAAGGGAAGTGTATGACTACCTTTTTTGGTTAAATTGGACGAGATCCTATGTCACGTCCCGGTCCTCGAAACATGGAGAAAATTACGTAAGTATCCCAAAATAATGAAATTGATTTTTTTCGAGTCCAGGAACGAGACAATAACTCAATAATCCATAAATAACATTCAGAGTGTCAAACAAGATGGAAGAATAAAGGAACATAATCAATAAATAAAACACTTATCAAGTCTGACTACAAAAAAAAATAAATAAATCTATCAATAATCTTCCGTACATTAATCTTAATGAACTAGGATAAAACAATGACTCCTTAGTTTAGCTGAGAAACCCAACCTCTTCCTCCGTTAAGCTACAAAGTTATAAATCAATATTAGTCAAACGAATTTGACTAAGTATGCACCAATAATTTATGAAACATGCCATCATAACCATATACAATGAGTAGTAAAGAGAAATACGATGACAATTCTATATGATAAGGAGTATAAATCAATAAATAAACAATGAACTATAATAAAACTTTTTCAATTATGTCAATCATCATGGGATAACAATGACAATTCAATAAATTTCTTTGAATATCACAATTTTTGTGACCATAATATCAAAATCTATATCAATTATAAATCAATACCATCTACCGACATCTGACAGCCCGAGTTTGGATGGAAGCCACCCCGTTCCCTTAAATCAAAATTTTTAGAACTAAAACAAATATCAATACGAGGTCTCCTATCCAAACCCCAATGCAATGGACATCAATACTGAGTCAACCGCCGTAGCAGAAAATTGTTTGGAAGTAGTGTAGGATCACCCGCCTACAACGGTCAATTGACGGAATTAACCGTCCGCGCGGCACCCGGCCAGGTCAAAATCTCTAATGGACCAACAATGAACAATGTCTACTTCCGCACAATAGTGGTGTCAAAAACAATAATTTATTTTTCAATAAAAATATTTGAATTAAAAAAATGCAATTTAACCTATATATAAAAAGGCAATAATGTATCTATCTTTTTATAGTTAACAAATAATCAGTAGATAGGCATTATGGCTAATTATCAATTTAGCAACTGCTTGTCTAGAGTTTAAACACGTAAATGTAATCAAAGCATCTTAAAGAGAAAAAATAAAATCAACATTCCAATAGCTAATAAAATCCAAAGTGTGGTATACATAACAATGGTATGCGACATAAATTAATGTACATACCTCTCCTTTTTTTTCAAAACGATAAGGATAGATCACTATGTTTCTCCGTTGATGGAAATCAGTTATCACCTAAACAAAAATATATTTTAATGTCATGAGAAAACCATAACACATCATATCCCATGATATGAAAACCCAACTGTTAATGGTTTTTTAATGACAATTACCTATTTATTAATAGTATATTTATTTTTTTATATGTTCATATTGTTCGAAAGTTGTGTACCTTATATTTCATTCTCCTAATATTACACCATTAATTGGGTTAGATCAACATATATTCATTTGGTATGTTAAGTATTTCAATTCCATCATCATGCGTCCCATAAAAATAATCTATGCCTCTATTAACGGAACAAAAACACCCGAATTATATATATAAACAACGGTAGGGGCTGAAATGTATTATATGCTATCAAGATTTTAATCCTTCGCATCACAGCCGAATAATTAACGGATACTTCGAATTTAATTAACCCATAGACGGAAAATACTAACCCATATTATTTCTTTTTTTTAACTATCTGATTTTCTGCATGACGAAAAAAGAACCAAATTTTTTTATGATCTTCATTATACAAGGTGACCTCGACTCTAAAAGAAATCATTGTTCTTAATGATGAAATGCCGGAAACAAAGACGACATTATAAACGACAACTTTGAACGTGTGGAGTTCATATACATATTAATCCGACCAGATACTTGATAGTTGTTCAAAATATAAAAACGTTAATCACAAACGAAAATTACCTTTGTCGATAATACTGTTCTTGATCCAGACTTTGCTTCTACACCACCCGAACTTCCACCACCATTGCTTATTTACCCACGAAAGTTGAACACGGGAAGAAGAGGCTTAAAACTCGGTAGTTTAGTTATGGGTGCGGGAGAGGATCAATTGACGTATATATACTCGCAGCAACACGATAATAGTCGTGGAGTCATCCCAAGCACATGCCGTTACAACAACTATTATCATAACAACATTATCATTTCAAAATTCCAATACTGCCGTCAGTCTTTATCATTAATATATAGATATGAATTCATGGCCGTTGGGTTTGGTTCCCTTAATTTGTATATTTTTTTCATTTGAAAAGTTAGGTGGTTACGTATTTTTTCCCTTCCGATTATATTTAATTAATTATCAATGTTTTTTTTGTGATACTTATATAATATTTAATTAATTATCAATGTTTTTTTGTGATACTTATATAGTATCCCCAGTATTCATTCTATTTTAATGTTCTATTAAAGTTTTCGATTTTTTTACAAAATAACCCCTACACTTTAAACCGAATGTTGCATCCTAAATGGTCAAAGATGTTTCTGATTATTATACTAGGGTACAACAAATAACATATTCTTCTTTAGCCAGAACGTATAGCCAAAATAGGCAAAGAATACTATCTGGGCAAAAATATATGATGATGTGTTCCTGATTCATCGTAGGCATCATTAGCATAACGTTGATGAGTTAGTGTTCTATGGGTATTCATATGACATATGGACATGATAAGGATTCAAGCAATATATTTCATACTTATTATGATATGGTGAATTAGAAACAAGTAAGACGTCCCTTCGTAGCATAAGAATATACTCCCGACTTATGATTCAAATCTTATTTATTTAGAGGCTCAAATCAAGATTCACCATCCTTTATTTAGAGGCTCAAATCAAGATTCAAATCTTATTCAGATCTTAAAATCTGAAAAAAAGTGCATTTTCTAAAGGGATATTTACACCCATAACTCTGAGTAACTTCGTAATTACCTCAGGAACCCTCCATAATCACGAATTACATCCAGAACATTGAATAACCGCTCCGTTTTACACCTATAACCTTCTGTCACTTTAGTTCATTAACTCAACCAGATAGCCCAGTTAATCTAACACAATCCCTGATCTAACGGCTGAAATCAATCAAAATAAAAAGAAAGGAAGGAGAGGAGGAGGTGGGTTCGATCTTGGAGCTTTCAGGCAGTGGGACGGCAGGTAGCGACAGCAGGGACGAAGCCAGAAATTTTTACTTGAGGGGGCCAAATTATTGAGACTACACACATACATATACACATATACATACATATACATGTAGATACATTATATATATAATTTATATATGTTATTATTTATCATTTTAATTATTAATATTTATTTACTAGGAGTTTTTACAAAGATATCTTTATAAATTTTGATTTCACATAAATATCCAAACAAACATTATATGGACAAAAAGATCATTACAAAATTCTTCAAATCACAAAAACTTTTATTAATACAATGCTAAGTAGTACAATTAAATCTATATTTTTAAAAAGGGAAAAAGGAGCCTACTTCGGTGGGTGCAGGTAACTCCCTACACCCGACCTAATTTTTCATTATTTTTTTGATTTTTTTGAAATGAAACCTTAGGGGATTTAGATCACCATGTATCACCATGTTGTCATTCTAAATTCAACTTAATTCGAGACTTCTATCATCTCCATCAAGACTACCAAATTTTAACGGTCCCAGAATTGCTGAAATCGACTCTGTCTAGATGAACATGTTAGGAATGTTTGTTTTGCATGAAATTTGAAGCACATATTCCCTTTAACATATTAAGTAAATCCCCCCAACTTTTATTTCAAAAAATAAAAAAATAGTCGAAAAATAGGTGGGTGCAGGGAGTTTCCTACACCATATGGTGCAGGCTCCCTGCCCTCTTTTAAAAGATAGAATTATATCATACTTAATATAGGGATGCAAAGGGATATATATGTACCTATTCCTTATAATATATTTTGACAGGTGTATATGTATCTGTATTAAAATGAATACATATATAAATATCACTTTAGTATCCACATACATTTTTGTCTATAATTTTATATTTTTTATTATATAGTTGTATATTTATTTTTAATTATATAAACTTATTTGATATAATTTTTATGATATATATTGTATTTGTATCATAATAAGCCATTCAATTAATACATATACATATATATAAGCTAATTTATAAAGTATTTGTGATTGCATTAATATTCAATCCATATTCATTTTATATCTACACTCAATTTTTAAAATACAGTAGCACATTATTCATATTCGTTGATATCTATATTGAACTCATGTATTTAAAAAATTGGACACGATAACACCTATATGCTTGTCCATAACTAATCATTTATACTCTTATTTTAGTATCTTTTGCATAGTGTAATTACTCTTTACATTCTTTCTTAACGGACCAACGGTACTGATATAACAACGGATATTACATTCTTTCTTAATTTCAAATATAAAAAATCTCGTTAAATATTATTCATCATTATATATTAATCAAAATACGATATAATGACGAATTTAAAATCTCTACATACTTGTTTTTTTCTTGTAGTTATTATATAGGGATACAAACGAACGGATGCAGATACAGATATAGGTATTATCGAATCCTTATCCATTTTTTAATACGAATAACAGATGTGGATATAAATATTGACAGATATTAGAATTATCTTACCATATCCTTAAAAAACGGATACATATGTAAAATAGATATTGATCGCATACGAGTAATGTTACAATACTCTATAGAATTGACTTAAATATATATGATTTGGATGGAAAACCCATGACATAAATTTAGTAAACGTATTTGTATCATAAAAATTATACAAATATGATAGAAGAAGGTATAGAATTATGTTATATATGGTTAAAAATACATCTGTGACTATATTTATATACGAAAACAGATATACAGACACGGATACGGATGTTTGCGGATATCAAAATGATATCCATATCCGTATCCATTTTAAAATGAATACTGATACAGATGTAAAAAAATCTTTATAAAATGGATAGGGTGGCGGATCGGATAAGGATATATCCGTAGCTGTTTGCATCCTTATATGTATAACATGTAGTTATTGTAAAACATACAAGTGTTAATAATTAAATTATCGTATTCAGATCACATTATTATTTTTTTATTGAGAAATGAAGGTGGAAGAATTATATACAAGAGATAGGGGGGCCATTTTATACAACTTATTAACATTTATATTTATTTATTGTCTTTTAAATCATATACTATTACAATTATACAATATATAGTAAGTGCTTGTTGGGAGACAGGGGGGGCCAAGCCCCCTCCCGCCCCCCCTGTCTCCGTCACTGAGCGATAGGGGTAGGTGGGTGGAAGTGCACGCATGGGAGAGATCAGACCTGGGGTGCGTGGAGCTTGCGGGCACACGCGCGGTTGAGGGGGTGGCTGCAGCTTGCGGGCGCGCGTGGGGTGGGGAGCCTGGAGCTTGCGGCGCATGCGCGGAGGAAGGGGGGGTGCTGCAGCTGTAGGGTGCACGGGGGATGGTCTGGAGCTTGCGGGCGAGCGGGGAGGTTGGCTTGGAGCTTGCGGGTGCAACAGGGGGGGGTTCTGCAGCTTGCGGGCACGTGCAAGGTGGGGGCTTGGAACTTGCAGGGGGCTTGCGGGCGGAAGGGAAGGAGGAGGTTCAGCGAGGGGAGGTAGTCGGGAGGAGGAAGGGATCCATTCGTAAATAATAGAAATTTAAAGGGCTTAAAATGTAAAATATTTGACGGATACCGTCATATTTAATGGAAAATTTGATAGAAGTTAACTCGAGGTTATGACTGTAAGGTCATGTTCGGTTAGGGGGGTAAACCCCCCCTTGGAGTGGTTTACCCTCCCTAACCCACTCCCATCTTTTTCTAAGTAGGTCCACTTTTTATCTTTTTAAAAATTAAATAAATCAATTCTCCCATTATCAATTCCATCAAAAAATAATATATTATACCATCATATCATATAAAAATTATAAACTACCCCATTTCTACTCATTTTTTCAAACTCCAATACAATCACATCACAATAACTACTCACTTTTTCAAACTTCAATACAATCATATCACAATAAACCCACTTCTAACCCACCCCCAGTTTAACCCTCTATCTAAACATCAAAACCCAAAAAAGGGTTACCTGCAACCGGTTTAACCCACCTAAACCCACTATCCAAACACACCCTAAGACCCCGTTCGTTTACAAGGTTAAACCACCCCAAGGGTGGTTTAACTCTCCTACCCCATATTTTCTCCCTCCATGTAGGTCCCACTTTTTATCTTTTTAAAAAAATTAAATAAATCAATTCTCCATCATCAATTCCATCAAAAAATAATATACTATACCATCATATTATATAAAAATTATAAACTACTCCACTTCTACTCACTTTTCCAAACTCCAATACAATCACATCACAATAACTACTCACTTTTTCAAACTGCAATACAATCATATCACAATAAACCCACTTTTAACCTACCCCCAGTTTAACCCTCTATTCAAACACCAAAACCAACATATGGGTTACGTGCTACCAGGTTAACCCACCTAAACCCTCTATCCAAACACACCCTAAGAGTTAATCACTACTCAAGATCCTGGATGTAATTCGTGATTATGGAGGATTTCTAGGATAATTATGAAACTACTCAAGATTATGAGTGTAAATATTTCTTTTCTAAATGTTATCATCTTGATTTATCCCCATATCTCCGCAAAAGTAGATATTCATTCACGGAAGATCGGGTCGTCTGCTGTAGCATCCAATGATGTAAAGCATGGATGCGTCAAATGGGGAATGAACGACCCGAATAAGACCCTCCATGAGAGTCGTCCCGACGTATCCTTGCTTTATAGCAAAAGATTCACTCGTCATTCACGAATCGCAAACTTCCTATTTCATCTCATCGTCATAAAGACCTCTACTTTCAAACCACATCCCGACAATCGGATCGATTCTCCCGCAATCCATACAATCTGCCTCCTTTCTTTCCTTCCATAACGCCCAACTTACCATCGCCGTTCCTTTGATACCAATCGGGCTCGCGTGACCGGAAATGGAGTCCGGACGATCTCATGGAAGGAAACAAAGCTATATTGTCAAACTATGATTACATTATACCCAATATTCCCATTCCCCTCCTTCCCAAAACGTCCACGTCACCCCAATTCCCGTGAAACAAGCCCCACCACCACCTTCCTGCTCCTTTATAAATACCCTCACTCCACTCCCACATCCCCCGGCGTCCACCCATCCCCATACTCCCATGGCGCCGCTCGTCGTCGCCCTCCTCCTCCTCCTCCCCATCTCCTCCTCCTCCGCCACGCCCCGACCCCACACTCCCCTCCCCACGGGCATCTCCATCCCACCGCCGCAGATCCACCAAGCGTGCGCCGCCACCCGCTTCCCCGACCTCTGCGAATCCACGCTCTCCCAATCCCCATCCCTCCCCGACAACCCTTCCGCCTCCGATCTCATCCTCTCCGCCATCTCCTCCTCCTCCGCCGCCATCCCCACCGCCCTCTCCCACGCCGCCTCCATCCTCGCCTCCTCCGCCTCCAACCCCAACCGCACCAACGCCGCTCGCAACTGCCTCGACATCCTCTCCTACTCCTCCCACCGCCTCTCCAAATCCTCCCTCGCCTTCCCCTCCTCCGTCCCTGACTCCCGCGCCTGGACCTCCGCTGCCCTCATCTACCAGTACGGCTGCTTCTCCGCCTACAAGTACGTCAACGGCACCAAGCAGGTCGACGACGCCATGCGCTACCTCCTCTCCCTCACATCCCTCACCAGCAACGCCCTCTCCCTCCTCTTCTCCTTCCACCGCTTCGGCAACGACACCGCCCTCTGGCGCCCCCCGCAGACCGAACGCGACGGTTACTGGGACTCCTCCTCCTCTCCTTCCCCCTCGTCGCCCGTCAGCATCCCCTCCGATCTCACCCCCGACGCCACCGTTTGCAAGGACCAGGGATACTGCTACAAAACCGTCCAGGAGGCCGTCGACGCCGCGCCATGCTTCGGCAGTAAACGGTTCGTCATCCAGATCAAAGCCGGCGTCTACGAGGAGATCGTACGGGTCCCGTTCAACAAAACGAATATCGTCTTCCTCGGCGACGGGATGGGGAAGACTGTCATCACCGGATCGCTGAATGCTCAAATGCCCGGTCTGTCGACGTACAACACCGCGACGGTTGCGGTGGATGGCGACGGGTTCATGGCGAGGGACCTCACATTCGAGAACACCACGGGGCCGGACTCCCACCAGGCGGTGGCGTTCCGGTCCGACAGCGACCTCTCCGTGTTCGAGAATGTGGAGTTCTTGGGCCACCAGGACACTCTCTACTGCCACTCCCTCCGGCAGTACTACAGATCCTGCCGAATTGAAGGGACGGTCGATTTTGTGTTTGGGAACTCCGCCACGGTTTTCCAGAACTGCACAATCCTCGTGCGGCCGCGGCAGTTGGAGCCGGAGAAGGGGGAAACCAATGCGGTGTCTGCACAGGGGAGGACGGATCCAGCGCAGCCGACCGGGTTCGTGTTCGACAATTGCACGGTGGACGGCACAGAGGAGTACCTTGCACTATACAAGGCGAACCCGGCGGCGCACAAGAACTACCTGGGGAGACCGTGGAAGGAGTACTCCAGGACGGTGTTCTTGAATTGCAAATTGGGTGAGATCGTGAGGCCGGAGGGGTGGCTGCCATGGACTGAAGACTTTGCATTGGCGACGCTGTTCTACGGGGAGTTTGGAAGCTATGGACCCGGCGGCAATGTTAGTGCGAGGGTGAGCTGGAGCAACCAGATACCGACGGAGCATGTAGGCGTTTATTTGGTGGAGAATTTCATCCAGGGAGATGGGTGGGTGCCCACCTGAGCTACCTGGATCCTGTGTGATCAAAACTGGTTGGTTTTTTAATTTTTGGAGACAACTATATTGGTTGGTATGAGTATCTATAATAGTAATGTTATTAATATTGAGATGCTCGTTACACATGTTGCCTTTTGTGTTGATTGGATTAGCTTGCGTTTGATATTTTGGGGGTTTCTCTTGGATTTTGATCCAAAAAAACCTTTCTTTCTTTCTGCTTTGATTTGTAGAGTTGAGGGGAGAGTGGGTTGGAGGGAATTCCTTCTAATGGATGGTACTAAGATTAGGTACGCGACTGGACGTCATGGACTACTATGTTAAGTAACATTGGAACCATGGGGACCGGTGTGTTTTCTGCCCATCATTGCTTATATTAATATAAATATGATTCATAGAATTTTCTTGGGTTAGGAGCAATGGGGAAGGGGAGTGGATGATGGGTCTGACCACAGCATCCCATGCTGTCCCTTTTTGTGGGTCATGTCAATTTTCCACGATCATGGCCTAACTCAGCAATAGAACCAGGAACAGGAAGAAGCTAGTCTTTTATATATGGGGGGAATATACTAGATTGAGTCAGGGATACATGCTATACAAGGTCATTTCTTTTATTTTCTTGAATTATCTCGAAAAATACATGATGATGTTGTTGAATAATGAATAGCGTGAACTTCATGAGATGGAAAACATACATTTCAATAAATTTATTGTAAAAAAAATAATTTTCAAATAAAAATAAAGGGATTTTATCAGTTGTGTCCCTATAAGATATTGCAAAATCAATTATGCTTTTTTGGAATATCAGTTGTACCTCAACTTCTTACCGTTCTATCACTTGTACTTCTCGGGTTAGTTGTTGTCCATCCCCGATGCCATCAGATATTAAATTTGTGGACACAAGGGTAATTAAATTTATAAAGGGTTGAAATATCTTTCTACCAACCCCTCCCCTCCACCTCCCCATGCTCCTCCTCCTCCCCCTCCTTCAGCACCCCCTCCCCCTCCCATGCTGCTCCTCATGTCCTCCTTCGCTCGCTGCTCCTCCCCAGCCTCCTCCACCTACTGCTCCTCCCCCGTGCCCCATCCTTCGCCTGTTACACCTCTCTCGTGCCACCCTCCTTCGCATGTTTCTCCTCTCATGTGCCCCTCCTCCTCCGCTTGCTGCACCTCCCCAACCTCCTCCGCCTGCCCTCTATGGGTATTGGAGGATAGAACCCCAACTCGACGCCTTGAGGAGTTGTTGTGATGGACGAAGGTTGAGGTGTTGTCGGGAATACGTGTTGGAAACAATCACCCCTTGTTCTGTTGCTATGTGGTTACAGCTAATGGAGGTCAGCGATCCTACATCGAATAAGAGAGCAGGATGCTGCAAGGGTATGACTTTCGTCTGCTCGAGAGGAGAAGGTGCGGGCACTACCGATGTGGTGGAGCCACGAGTGCTGGACCGATTTCAGTTCCTCGAGGAGCTATAGCTTCAGCCGATGTCTCTGGAGGGTTGATGGTTCGATGTGGCTCCAGATGCTGCAACAAAGATGCTTTGCTTGAGATCTAGAGACACGTTGGCTTGTCGTGCTATTACACAAGTTCTTGGTACCAAGGGTATTCCATTCGAGAGTGAAGGACCTTGACTTGGAATCTTTGACGAGTTCCGGCTGGAGCTCGATAGACCTGATGAGGAGTTCAACAACCAGTGGCCTCCTCGAGAGGAGGCATACAACAAAGGTTTCTATCTTGTGCAGAAGTCTGAGTCCGAGTTCTAGCGTGTCTGCGAGGGTGCGTCGGAGGAGTAGGAGGCGGAGGAGGCTGGGGAATGGGATGAGGAGCAGGTGGAGTTTTTGGATAGTTATACCCCTCTTAACCTCAATTGATTTGAAAAAATCATGGTTAAGTTCAACTCATTGACGACTAAAGTAACAGATGGGCATGAGTGATAGAACGACAAGAAGTTGGGTGCACAACTAATATTCCAAAAAAGGGAGGGGCATAGCTTATATTGCAATATCTCATAACGACACAACCAATAAAAACCCAAAAATAAAAGTCATCGAGTATATATATTTCTATAATTACTTAAATCATTCTCATTGTAACTTCATATCAAGTTAATCAATAATTAATTGTATCTAAGATATGATCTTTATTTGGTTATGCCGTGCATTTTTCTAATTTACAAATATCTATACTTGTGATTAAATTCAAAAAAGAGAAATATAATTATATAAGCAATGTCTGAATGATGAATACAATGGTATCAATTCAGATTAAATCACAGAAATCTCAACTTACCCAAGGTCATGATAAAAAATAAAATACAATATAGAAAGAATTTCATATCAACAAATACATTTTTTTAGGTGATAAGCGAAAATTACCTGAGTTTATACGACAAGAGGTAACCTGGTAAGCTCAACAAGCATGTCAGTTTGGAAGTTAGATATCAAAAATATGTCGTGCAAGGATTTCGCAGGTTGCAAATATGCTACGATTACGACTTGCGAGTGCAATGCTGGCAGAAGAGGGAGTTCCAATGGTGATGACTACGATAATTTGAACGTTACGAGATACGATTTCGAGTTCGAATTCAAGATCTTAGCAATTGTTGAAGTATGTGGTTGTTTCTGGTATGAATGAAGTAATATTCGGAGATGGATGTAATAGTATACGATCTCAAGCGTGATATTACAAGTTGTTAATTACTATCCATATTGCTAGAATCAGGAGAACCCATCATTATAATAGGAAAGTCCAAAATAAGAACCCATCATTTTAATAGGAAAGTCCAAAATAAAAAAAGAATTTTATTTCGATTTTTATCCTCGTTTTGTCCAATACTTAACCAAATTCAGCATGAGATTATTTCAATTATTTCATGATTTTGGAAAAAGCAGAATCTATATAAATTGTCATGGGCCTAAAGTCTAAGGCTTAGGAACATGATTCTCTATGGAATAGGGGATACGTGAGGTTTACCTTTTAGTCTTTGTTTCTTGGTTTACCTTTGTTTAGTTTGTTTGAGTAGGGGTGTTTATCGAATCCAACGAGTCGAGTCGACCTTAACTCGATCTCGAACTCGATAAGAAAAGCTGAGCTCGGGCTAGATAAGGTTCAAGCCCTAGAGAGGTAGATCGACCTCGCTCACGAGCCTTTTAACGAGCCGAGTTCAAAGAGTCAAGGTCCGAGTAAGTATGAGATAAAGTTCGAAATATCAATATCGTATCGGTGAACCTAAAAAGCGATATATTGGGGATATCAAGATATATCAATGATATTAGTGGAAATTTTGGAAATGACACAAAAAATATTTTTCCGTAAATTAAGATCATACTAGTTCTTAAAACAATAAATAACATACAAATACACATTTATATGTAATAATGACGTATATTATACACATTATAATACACTTATCGTTACTGCTGATGCTGACCATTGATTGTTGACTGCTGAGAGATATTAGAAAGGAAATGATAAAATTGAAACAATAACTTAGTGACATCAAGGATGTGTATTTAGCATATTAATCTTATTTACATCACATCACATATTATGTATAAACAAATTCTCGAACTATATTGGATATCATAGGGACAAGCTAATGAGCACAATAGCATATATGTACGCAGACATGCCTTGATCAGCTTTAGAGTTGTTTCATCTCCATCGTAAAACAAATCGAAGCCCCCATTCAAACGCTCCCATCCCGAAATAATAAAAAATCATGATGTGTTTTAAATATACCTTGGATATATACACAAGTAAATCTCAAACAAATAGACCAAGAAATTAAAAAGGGTGATATTGAGAAATATCAGCTACGATGGTATCGGTCGATATTAATCGATATCTGGGAAATTTGGTACATAAATATTCAACTTTTGATCATTATGGGACGAATTACCTATATTTCACCATTATCTCACGAGATGTTGGGTGATGTTCTGTAAGTCGTTATACATCAAATATCGAAACCCTCACTCTAGAGACACCGATATATCGTTGAGATATCGCGATATTTTGAATCATACTACACATAATAAATTTGTTATTTATTTGTATCGGATTTGTTTTCAAATGTGTCACTATAGGAAGTGGTTAGAAAGTCTCAACAAATCAACTTTCAAAGCTTAAAGAATAAAAAATTACCATCCAAGCTTCTTTCCTTAAAAAACAAACAACGAACTCAACTATGATAGTTTATATCTAAGATAGAGCACGGATATCGACATGATATCGATGATATAACTCGAAATGATAAAAAGTTTGCAGTAAATACTTAAATTTTATAAATATCGATGATGCCAGATGACATACCGTTGATATATCACTTGACATCGGTCGATATCGACATCTGAGGTAATATCAATATCTCTTACTTGTCTATATGGATATATCGCTGATATATCAAGGATATATCGAGATATTTCGATCCATTGTATGAGAAACAAGCTTACTGATGGGCCTTTCCCCTAAAAATAAGTTAATATCATGTAGGCCGATAGCCCACATATCAAATATTAGCCAAAAGACCAGGATAGGTACACCTTATATAACGTAGAAGATGGTATGTATATATAGCTGCTCTGCCCCCTTCACTTCTCAAGCTCAACCAATGTGGGACTAAATGTGTTCCTAGTTCATGCTCTTATCGAGTTATCGAGTTAAGCGCAATGCAATTCGAGCTCGACTCACTAACCCCAATGAGACATAAACCCAATCTGAGCTCATGCTTGATAAGTTTTCGAGCCGAGCTCTTAACGAACTGAGCTCGAGTTGAGCTCATCGAGCTCGAGTTCAATAGAAACCCCTATGTTTGAGAGGTAATGAAAGATATTGTCATTTTTTTGGAAAAAAAAGAGATCATATATCATTCATTGCATAAAATAAAAGCTCGGAAATATTTTTTTTATAAAATCACATAATCTTAGGTAATCTTGCTCATCTGCGGGCAAGATACCCAAAATAAGCTTGAAGCTTAAACTTAATGAGATTAGTGATGCTTATCAAAGCATCAAAAGACCCCTAAAACAGCAAAAGGCTGCAAGGGGAATCACACAGCAAGTCCTCAATCGTAGACGGTGCAGTCTTTGATTTGACTTCAGAATCTCAAGGTTCTGCAAAGACCAAAACACATCAAATAGATACAACACAAAAGAATGTGACAATAAGTCCTTTATTTAGGTGCATAAGAGAATGCCATTTTTTCCAATCCAATGATGGGAACAAGTAATCATGATGTAACCAATTTATCTTAGAACAGTTTATCCTGAGATAAAATCTCAGTATAAACATGTTTACAAACACATCATCCAAACTTTAGTTGGTGTTCCAGGTGACCATAAGAACGCACTGTTGGGGGCCGCGCCTGCTGCGTTGGATCTTGATCGCGGAGTCGCGAGAGTACTCAGGTTGTGGTGCTAAACCTGCCAGGCAAAGTAGTAGTAGAAGGGACTGAGCTTTGTAGCACTGCCACACAGGTATAGGAGACTGTGACTGTAATGTGCACAAAAGAATGGGAGGGGATTAGAATTAGACAAAGAGGACCCCTCTGCTTGCTTTTGATCTCTGTGTCCATGATAGCTATGATAGTGTTTGGTGCATCAACTAAAAGGGACAATAATTAAATCGCGCTCCAGTCATGTGCTTAGGACCCGTTCGGGTCGAGAATAAGCAGGAATAAGGATGTGGAATAAGGAGAATAAGGGTCTATTCTTTACTGTGCAGAGGCTGAATCAGTGTCACTTGCACTGCAGTTTTTAGCTTTCTACTCTAATTCAAAAGGTATTTTGCGGGTACCACAGTCTAACTATTGCCATCTGTGGGCACGGATTCAAAATATTCCTAAAGTAGTAATATATCGACAAACCGTTTGTCGCTCGTTTACGTGGTACGGCAAACGGTTCTCAGTTCAAACGCTTGGACATGGTCATCGAGAAGCACGAAAAAGGTTGGTGCGAGGAGACGAGACCCTGTGCAGTGAACGGTGTGCTACTGGTCAGGAGCTGTCAGCGACCATCTTACATCAGCAAACCATTTGACGTTGGATCTGAACCATTGCCCGCCCGCCAGTTCCCCCTATAAATACTCCACCTGTCAACCCACAACAGTCCCACTCCTCTTCCTTTCTTCAGCCCACAAAACCCCTCTCTTCCAAGGAGCACTTCCCATTCCATGGGATCTAAGGTATCCTTTATTTTTTAGTTAGTTTTTTTTGGGAATTTACATGAATATAACTAAATTTTGAAATGCCATGGTAATTTTTTTTGGTTAATTTTGTGATGATTATTGATATTAAGTAATTTGTAGACCGTGATAAATTCAAAATGCATTGAAAAGTTTATGCTATCATTTTTGTGGTCATTATTGAAATTAAGTCCTTTGAATGCACGATAAATTCAAAATGCAATGAAAAAGTTTATGGGATCATTTTTGTGGGTATTGTTGAAGTCATTTTTTTATCATTATTGAAATTAGGTCATATGTAAGAAATGGTAAATTCAAAAAGCAATGAAAAAGTGGTTCGGATCATTTGTGTGATGATTATCAAAATTAAGATTTTTTATGCAATGATAAATCGGAATGTGATTATTAGTTTTTCGGGATCATTTGTGTGATGCTTATTGAAACTAAGTCATTTGTGTGATGATATTAGAGTCATGCTTTTAAATATATTGCATTACAATCTTCTTGCACCTTAAGATGTGATTGTATGAAATACCTTTGATATTTGCTCTCCCTTTAGCGTATAATCTGGTAAATAGCTTTTAAGTACATCTCCTAATTAGGGGTTAATTAGTGATTTTTTGTTTTTAAATATCTATAAAAAATTAAATAATTCAACATATTTTAAAATATAAGTAATTTAAATACTTAGCAATTATCTATTTAGTTGCAATTAAATTTAAATTTAGGATAATTAAATATTAATTGGTTACGTTGATTACACCATCTAGAATATGTCACTGGTAGATCCGAGAATACACGATATCCTGTCTATGTACACTTGTATATCGAGCCCACCACATTCCCCTTCCAACAGTAGAAGATCAATACACTTCCCGGGTGGACGAGGTTGATCCGCCGCATCAACAAATGTACGCATTTGATTTTGTTCTCACTCCTCTTGTCCAACAAACAGCTTACATGGATGCACCGTACTAGTCCCAAGCACCATATGATGTACTCCCGACACAGGAAGCACAACCAACGCAGTATCAACATACTAGCAGTTGAGACTCAGTCAAAGTCAGCCATCTTTGACAAGTCTCCTAGAGGGTATCCACGCCCCCCCCCCCATTATTGCATTGGGAAATTCATGTCCCAATCGCTTAGCACCGAAACGGTCCAATAGGGAGCCCAGTCAACACACACAGATCATCCTAAGACATCCGGTGGCAGTCTACCAGCGGTAGTCACAGAGCCACCTCACACCTCAAATGTAACAAGTCAGAGAGGAGTTGACTAGCTCGTAATGGGAAGGGGAGTTAATTCAGGGCTGAACCGGGAAGAGGGATTGTTGTAGGGGTGAAAGGGGACATGGGGAAGTGGGAAGGAGATCATTTGGCATGGGAGAAACAACAAGTGGGGAGGTGAGCGCATCTGATGAATATGTGCTTCATCACTTTATTAGTTGGAAATAAAGCTTTATCCCCAAGTAATTAAATACATTTAGGTATTTGCAGTGCATTCTTATCATCCATGTACATGTAAATAGCATGCATTTTTTAGTACTCATAATTACATTAATAAGGAACTAAATCCACTTGTCTATATTCACATGTATTTTAATTTCGGGTTTAATACATTTTTAATTAATTTATACTAACTCTGAATCAAATAAAATCAACTTTTTGTGTAAATATCACTAACAAACACACATGACAAATACCATAAAAATCACACATGTATATATGTTAAATAAATCTAACTTGAGACCGAAAAGTCGTAACGTTAAATATCTCTCGCATACAATCTCCTATGAACCCCTACTTACATTTGAATTAATGTGCAATCAATTATCTACAAATCAAGATCAAATTGGAAAGAACGAAATTCAAATGTGAAACTTGGATTTTGCATTACATATTGTACATATTTAAACATTGACTTATCATTTCATATACATAATTAGCTCTTTTTACTTTATTTGTATTTAATTTATTTTCTTTTATATGTGTTTTAGTAATATTTTAAAAATCAAATACAAAAATGTTCTAAAAATCAAAGAAAACATAACATTCTAAGTCTATATATAGAGTATGTAAATAAGTCCCTTTTATTTTATTCATTTATTTTCTCAACTATTAAAATCTCAAAAAATTAGATTAATGCGTAAATATTTTTATAGTATTTGATTTTATTCTGAATTTTTTTAATTAAAAATCACAAAAATGCAAGATATAAAATACGATATTTTATATACATAAAATACCACCAAAAATGTATTTTGTACAGATGAAGTCTTTTGATTTCTGTTCCTTTACAAAAATTGAAGACCTGATCGAGAAGAACAACTTTTGTGAAGAAGATTTTCATTCTAGGCTTGTTTTCTATTTATTTTGATTTTTGATCAATTTTTATTTTTTTTAATTTTGTGGAGATGACACGTGGTAGCTCCTATAGCCACTACGCACCCCCACTTAATACTCTGACCTCCTTTGAGAGTCATTGGATCGATACCCCATCATCCAATGACCATGTTATTTTCCATCTTTTCCCCCCTTCAACACTCCACGTGTCACTCCCTTTGCCCTATAATCAGGCATCGATCTAACATAAGAGACTTCGCCTCCTTCCTCTCGTTCTTCTCGGCCAAGCCGTCCCACCCAACGACCACAACCACCAGCCTCTGCTTTCCTCTCCTCTCCACTCGACCAAGTCCAGACACAATCGTATCCCCGACCCCCTCATGAAATCTAGACCACCCAAACAAAACCCCATCACCGCCCACTTTTGACCTCATCTGCCATTTTCGAGAGGAGAAGCATAGTCTCTTCTTTCCTTGTGGTGACAATACGAGGCCAAGAATCACGGGAGACTGTGACTATACCTTCCTCGTTGGGTGTGATATGAAGGGTTCAAGACCTTTGTAGCAACATCATCTCTTAATTGTTGCAGAACTTCTCTTACATCGAGGACTGAAGTGAGGATCCAAAGTTGGCCGACAACTCCATCATCATGCCAACATCTTTCGCATCAGGTAAGAACCATCAACCCATTTTCTCCCTTCTTCTCTTTTCTGTCAGTGATCGATCCCAATCTTTCTCTCCTTTGTTTTCTTTTTGTTGGAATCGAGAATCACCAGATCACCTCTATTTCTGCTCTAATCCACTATAGAATACTCCACGACCTTCCTCAAATCCATCACACCTCCCTCGCTCTGATCCCAACCAATCCTAGCAAAGGATTTGTGTCATTAGGTCTACCATCTTCTTCGAACAATGTTACCTTCACCTCCACTCCACCCCCATCTCCCCCTTGGTTTCACTAACAACTGCAGGAATCCAACAGATGGATCTTCGACCATTGGAATGTTGAGGTTTTAGTCAGCCACCACCTCCACCATTCTTCTAGTAGTAGTTACTCGGGGATGCTCATACCCAGTGTTAAGGGAACATACTGGGATAAATTATGAGAGGCCCAAGGGTTCCTTTATATAGGAGAGGAACCATTGGTGAATTACAGAAAGAAGAAAAGAAACATAGAAAATTACATAAATATTAACTAAAGATAGTTAATATCTCAACACTCCCTCTCAAGCTGGAGCATAGATATCAATAAGACTTAGCTTGGAACAACGTCTCTGATAAGGTCCTCTCGATGGAGCCTTTGTAAGTATCCCTGTTGTCTGGTCTCCATAGCTGACATGCGTAGTAGTGATAATACCCTTATGTACCATGTCATGAGTGTAGTGACAATCCACCTCTATGTGCTACATCCTCTCATGTAAGGCTGGGTTATTTGCAATGAAGAGAGCATCTTAATTATCACATTGGAGGTGCATGGGAAGAGGCACTTCTATACTCAGGTCAGAAAGAACTGATCTGACCCACATCATCTCTTTACTAGCATGTGCCATGGCCTTGTATTTCGATTCAGCACCTGAACTAGCAACCACAGTCTGCTTCTTTCTCTTCCATGAAACAAGCGAATTTCCTATGAACACATCAAATCCAGATGTAGACTTTCTATCCTTTGGACACCCAACATAATCTGCATCTGTGCATGCTGTAATTGAGAGAGATGTGCCTCTGCTGAAAAGAATTCTAGTACCAGATGAAGTCTTCAAGTATCTCAGAATCATATGGACTGCATCCATATGTGCATGTCTGGGTTGCTCCATAAACTGACTGACTTTGCTCGCGGCAAATGATATGCCGGTCCTGGTAATAGTTACATATAGTAGCTTGCCAACAAGCTCTCTGTACCTCCTCTTGTCAACCTCCTCAGTATGATCATCATATAACTTCATGCTTGGGTCAAGCAAAGTAGTGGCAGGTCTACAATCTACCATGCCTATCTCTGAAAGAAGATCTATAACATACTTCCTCTGGGTCATCACAAGACCCCGTTGGTTCCTGGCAGACTCTATTCCAAGGAAGTAACGTAAATGTCCAAGGTCCTTGGTCACAAACTGCTGACTTGGGAAGTCCTTGGCACCCTGAATTCCCTGCTCGTCATCCCCTATAATAATAATGTCATCAACATAAACAAGAATGATTGTAGTACCTCTCTGGGTCTTCTATATGAACAAGGAGTGATCAGTAGTTGATCTCACAAACCCATGCTGCTCTATCAAGTACGAGAGCTTTTAGAACCATGCTCTTGGATTTTGCTTGAGGTCATAGATAGCCTTGTGTAACTTGCAAACCTTCTGACACTCTCCCTCAATAGCAAACCCAGGTGGCTGCTGCATGTTGACCTCCTCCTGCAGATCACTGATGAATCTCCATTTCATCACCTTTATTCTATTATTTTGGCCTTAAAACCCTAGTAAATGCATGTAAATACCCGTAATTCATGCATTTTAACATCCATGCATTAGTGTGTAAATAGTGTATAAAATACAATTTTTAATGCCAAAATTCTAGAATAAAGAAAAGAAAGGAAAAGAAAAAGAATAAAATATTGAAAGTAGTAGGAGATAAGGGCCAAAACACAATAAAAAGCCCCTTTTATTTTATTCATTTTCCTTCATTATTGGGACCTATTTTTTGTTCCACTTTTTATACTTCATATAAAGAAACTTTGAACATGAAACTTGTAGATAATAAAATATAGAAAAATAGAAAATTTATTTCATACAAAAATAATATATAGATAAAAAGTTATACTCAAAATAAGTTTCTAAAATACCAACTTCCCAGACCCATATCTCTCAAATAAAACTCAAAATATATCAAAATCACATTTAATTGTATATAACCTTTAATAAGCTATTTAATGAAGGTGGTTTCATATTTTTTGGAGTTCAGGTGTGAAAGTTAGGTTTTGGACCCCTATTGTATAGCTATATCGATTAAAATATTCATTTTATTTATTATTCATAATTTTTATAATTTTATTTTTTTTATAATTTTGTATTATTTATAATACATGTACATATTAAAATAGGAATAAAATCATAAATAAAATATTAAAATGAAATACTTGTATAAAATACATAGGTAAAATATCTATATCTGTACTTATGTAGATAATACATCTATTTAATTAATTGTATATAATACACCAGAAAAATAAAATAAAAATATATTTAATTCTATAAAAATAAGTTATAAATATATAAAATAATAAATTAAATTAATAAAATCAAAAATACAAAATAAAAATAAAATACATAAATACATAAATAAATATACATATATATTAACCCCTAAAAAGTAACTTGTGAATATAAAGCTCTAAAAAATAAATAAAAATTATAATAAAATTCTTTATAAAATAATAAATATTTTTTATAATCTAAAATTAATAAATTCATTTACTATTTTAAATTGATTTTGCTATTATTTTCTAGGGCCAGCCTCTTTTGCCTTATGACACCTTGGTTTTCGCCTGCTTTCTAGGAATTTTGGGGCTCGCATCTTTCACCATTTTGCAATGTGCCATTCGCGACTTTTCTTCCTCGAAGATTGGTCATACATTCCCATAGCTCTCCTTGAGGATTTCATCGTCGATTCACTAGATCTCCATCAATTCTTGGAGCAGCCCAACCACTTTGTACATAAACCACCTTCTCTTTCCTTTCGAATTCGAACCCATTTTGACCAAGCTTGGAACCTCCTTCGGTCGTGCTCTGGACAAGAGAGGTGACAACTCTCCTCCAGCTCCCTCTATTGAGGTCCGGTGGCGTCTAGTGATGCTTCCACCCCATCTCCGACAACCCTCCGCCGTAAGGTTCTTCTTCCCGGTTTCCCGATGAGGTGTCCTTTTTCTTTCTCCTTTCTTGCCATAATTAGCGTAGCCGTAGTCTTAGGATCCATCCCCCTCGTCCCTTTCATTGTTTAGACGTTCAATCACCCTTGACCGCCCCTCACCAGAGCTTGCTCCAGTGAGCTTCCATTTCACGCCCTACACCCCCATACACCCTGCTGCGGGGTCGAGGCATTTTGTCTTCGACCCTTTCACTCTTTTTGCAAGTCCTGGGATTGCAAAGCCCGCTGGAGCTCGTTTTAAATGCCAGCGGAGGTACCTGGAGCATCTTCGCTCCGCCTGCCTCTAGCTCTCCCTCCGACCATCTCCGAGGGGTTTTGTAGTCGCCAGCGCATAGAGGACCGCATCTGGAAGCTTCTTAGCCATTTTGGAGCCCTTCAGATCGCCGGAGGAAGGAGATCAAGCTCGAAGAAGCTCGCCTCGTCGGGGTCATTTCCTAGTTCGTCCTCCGCCCTTCACTGTCGTTGGATCTGGCTGGATCTTCTAGACGCTTCAGCCACCGTCGGATCACGCCCGCCCAACACCGTTCGATCGTCTGGCCTGATCTAATCGTGGTCGTTGCCTCCGAACTGTCATCGCACATCGTGGGCCTGCCACATGGATTAGTGAAGGCGCCTCCACCATTCATTTGCGCCTCTGCGTGGGTATTTTCCTTTTTCACCCACACAAGTTTTTGTATTTACTATTAAAACTCAATCTTTCATATGTCGTTTCATAATTTTTGTAAAATTCACCCACACATGTTTTGTATTTACTACTAAAACTCAATCTTTCATTTGCCGTTTTATAATTTTTGTAAAATTTACATCCATCCCCCTGAACTATTCGTATTTACAAATGGGTCTACGCCACGTCATCTCACGTGATGCCTCACGTGGGGTGGTGATTTTGCGGCGGGATCCCTAGGGATCTTAGTATTTACATTTAGTTCAGTACATTTTAATTAAGTTATATATTTTTGAAAAAAATTGCAGAAAACCCCTGCCTTTTTTATAATTGCATCTAGGTCCCCGACAGCGTGGCTCACATGTCAAGACACGTGAGTTCGCACATTTTGCACGGAGACCCCTTAAGCTTTCTATATTTCATATTAGTCTAGAAATTTTTTGGATACGTTGAATATATTTTTGAAAATTACACTTTAGCCCTTGAGCTTTCTACTAATTACTTATAAACCCCTACTAGTAGTGTAGTTTCTTGTTGTTGATTGTATTTATTTTACATAGCAAACTAACTTGACAAAATCTCAAAAAATAGTTGTTTGTTCTTGTTGCATTGTTGTTTCATGCATACATTTTTATTTTGCATTTTGAAGCTTTTTATTATTTATTAAAAATAAAAAACTACCTATTTTCTCCTTATTTTTACTATAAAATACATGAAAATTGTAAAACAGATTTGAAAATTTTCCAAAAAAATATATTTTGTTTGTTTATGCATTTTAAACCTTCAGACCAAAAATCACTAAAAAAATATAAAAGAAAACTCAAATAATCGAAAAACCATTAAAACCTTTATAAAAAATATTATAAATTCTTAAAAAAATAAAAAAATGTGTTCTATATTTTATAATTTTATTTATATTATTATCTTTATATTAAAATTAATTTAGAGACATTTTGCTACTATTTTATATTTTTGATCTCCATTTTAATTTTGAGTATTTATTTAAATCATGATTGTGGGTATTTTTACCTTTAAAAATCTATAAAAATTAGAAAATTTCCTAAAAGTTACAAAAATAGTAAAAAATAATTAAAACCCAAAAACATTTTGTTTTCTTGATTTTGATTATTTTTATTACTATTTATATTAACCATAACCTATATTGTATATATATCCTAGATATAGCTTGATAGAAATTAAAAGAAAAAGAAATTTAAAAATATAAAATATAAAAAAGAAATTATAAAATCAGAAAATTAAAATTCAAAATAAAAAAATCTAAAAACAAAAAAACCCACATACATTCATAGACAAATAGTTCACAATCATCTTTATGCTTCATCGCCTAGTTCTAGTCGTTTGCTCCCTGTGTTCGACCTCTACATACTTGCACCTATACACATCATTGTTGTAGAGTTATAATAATTTTTAATTCTGCATCTGCTTTTCACTGCTTGATTATTTATTGTGGGTTAATTGTTGTCTGAAGTTGGGTTTCGCGAGCGATCAAATGGATCTCTCGCCTTGTGAGATTTCTAGACCCTTGCAAAATCCTCTTCAACAAATGGCACCATTGTCGGGGAGCATCACCGCTTAGATTGGCTTTGTGATTGATTGTGATTATTTGCCTATTTTTGTGCTTTTATTATTTTCTTTTTTATTTGGCACATCTTGTTGAGATTTCTAACCTCCTCTCTTGTTGACCTCGTACGAGGTACCGCGTATCGAGGGAGGCGCTCTACTCCAAGTGCCTGTGCACCGATGTGAAGCTGACGTGAGACTCTTGATCTTGAACCGAAGGAGACTTAGAGAGCTTTTTGCAGACCGAGCTCCATTTTCATCTATTGTATTTATTTTGTAATTTGAAGTGGGAGAGAAACCAACTAATTTGTAATATTCAGGACTCTGCCACACTCCACACTTCACGAGGTCTAGTGCCCGAGAGATTGTTCCCTTGGAAGCCTCGTCGGTTTTCCGCGATTTTCTTCGTATTTTTTTATTATTTTGTTTTCCGGTTTGTTTTCTTTCTTTTGCGTGATTGAGCCCTTAGCTTTAGGAACTGCTTGTCTATAGTATTAGGTCCAAACACCTAATTATATTTGCATGTGCCTATAGTCTACGTTTGGATCTAGAAAAATCTAATTGCTTATTATTTGGATTTGAGATCGAGCGCTGAGAGAAGTGTTATACAGCGCTTGCAGGATCCGTTGGGCGGACACCGATGCACTTCAGAGACCAGGCATTTGGATCTCTCTTCTAGACATATAGCATCTGGTTCTTCACGTTAATAGCAGTTTCTCATCCTAGGGCAATTTCATCGGCCTTGCATTGTATATAGTATAGGTTTCAATTCTGTTGAGCATTTTTGCATGTAGAGTGATGGAGGCAAGGTGAGCATTTACACTTTAGCATTCATCATCATTTTCATCGCTTGCATTGTTTTTCCGACTCTCCCTCTGATTTTGATCACTTAGGTGCTTAAAGGAATTGGCGCCCCGCTAGGACTCGTGCATTCTCATAAAAAATCCAAAAAAAGACAACAATAAAATTGGGACTGCTAACATTACTCGACCCTAAAATCAATCAAAAAGAAAAAATATTGTCCTAGGGTGCAGTAATCCCCTCATTGTCTTTATTTTACATTGCTAGCATACACACCAAGGAGTAGTGCCCAAATCTCATTTCAGCCTCCTAAGTGATTGTACGATTTTTTGACTTCTCACCTAACTCTAAAATAGACAAGATAAAAAGACCGCATTTTGCGATCTTCACTGAGTTGAGTAGGTGAATTGAGGGTTTGTTTTGTGTGTGTTTTTTTGTGTTTGCTTGTGTGTATCCTCGATCTCTCATGCGCATTGGCGCCTTTTTCTCACTTCCTCTTGATTTGACCATCGTGCTCCCCCGATCACTTTTCTTTTGATTTCGAGATGGACGACTGGAGCGATTTTTATCCGTACTTTGCGGGCTCTTCGTACCCTCCAGTCGGTCCACCTCCCTTTTTCCAAAAGGACTTTGCTCCTGATTTTTGTACATATCCGTCCCAGCCACAGTATCAACCCTCGGATTTATATCCACATCCATCTCCGTCTTTGTATTTTCCACCTTCACATCCACTCGAGACTGACATGTTGGAGTCACCTCTCATGATTTCCGTACTTGAGACCTTGACCCAGTTCATGGAGCATATGAATTCGAGAGTTGATGACCTCACCTGCCTAAATAAGAGCCATATTGATGCTTCACGATCTGACGATATGGATTCATTTAAGGATTTCCATGAGAGCTTGCAATCACCAAAAATACAAAAAATTGAACAAAATTTAAAAATCCAAAAAGAATTTGGGAGACCTTTGGTTGATTCAAACTGTGAGGAGGGGTACCATCTGCCAGATCATTCACCCACACACTCATTCACATATAGTCCCATCTTTGACTCCGAGGATGCCATTGTACAGACTGCTCTTGGTTGTCCTTGTGTATATGATGATTTTGATCTCCTCCCTTGTATGGAGGAGATCCAAAAAATCAAAAAATGTTGACTGAACCCGAAGTGGTGGCCGCTATTCGTGAGATCATTGATGCTCCACTTCGCCAGGCCTTGACCTAATTATCTGCTCCTCATCATAAGAAGAGAAAGCGAAGGAGCAAATCTGAGCGTCATATCTTGACCCTGGTCACTGCCCATGCCATCACCCATCGTTCTTCTTCTAGGAAAAGGAACATCGTTACACGTCTTGTGAATTGCACCATCTCTGACCATTTATGTGATAACACTCTCCTTGACGACGGTGAATCAATTAATATAATACCCTTCTCGTTGGTACAGTCTATTCATCTTGGGCCTCTCAAGAAAACCAGGATGATCGTACACTTTGCTGATGGATCAGTAAAGAGGCCGAAGGGTATTCTTGAGACGTCGTTATTCTGATTCAGGACATGAAATTCACTACATATTTTATTGTATTTCCCATGGAGACCTCCACCACTGTGGAGCATCCTCCTCCAATCATCTTGGCATAGCCCTTTCTTGCCTCTGCGAGAGCCGTCATTGACTATGGATATGGAGAGATTCGCTTCCATTCTGATGTCGAGAGCGATGTGTTGATCACCACATCTACCACCGACCAGAGACCCGCATCCCACAAGAGTGTGCCTGTGTTAGCCGACCCCCAAGGCCTATGATCTTTATACGGATATCAAAGAGACTTTCTTTATGACCGATGATGAGACCCAAGAATTCCTCTCCAAGGAGGAAAACTCGGAAAGCATATACCTTGGAGTTTCCTCTTCTTGTGATTGGCGATGCATTGATGACATCCGTGGGATTTAGATGATTGATACCCTAGAGGGAGGGAAGATTCAGAGACTAGACAGGACGAACATGATTCGACTACTTCCACCGATGAGTCCATTCCTGTTCACTTAGCTTCAGATGAGACTGAAAAGGCCGAATTGATCTTGTTGCTTTTATCCAGGAATTCGGGCCTTTTGATATAGATGATGATCTGGTTGAGACTTTGAGGACGAACATAATTCGACTACTTCCACTGCTGAGTTCGTTCCTTTTGGTTTTGATCTTGATGAGACCCCGCAGGACGACCTTGACTCTACTTCTTTTGATATGAGTTCATCCCTTTTCACTTCAATATCAACGGGACATCTAAGGCTAGACCTACCTACACCACTTCCACTGACCCGTATGTGCCTTCTCACTCTGTGACCACTGAGGATCTCCACCATGTCGACCCTGATCGGTTTGTGTCATCTAAGGACCCCAATGTCGACCTACACCATGTCACGTCTATTCCTCAGCGTCTCGCAAGAAGATTCGCTTTCAGCCTTCTTGACCTCTGTATATCCACTCTGTTGTATATTCGCTTTTGTTTCACTCTGTCTATTTCTCGTACTGTTCATCCACCCCATTCTTGTGTGTGCCTTCTTAGGACGTACTCTGTCCTATGTATAAGGGCGAGCCGAGTGTTCAGTATTCGTTCAGTTTCATCACTCTTGTTGTTGCCTATACTTAGGGCTTCTTTTACCCTAAGTATAGGGGGAGTAATGTGTACATACTCTTCTATCTTCTTTCATCTTCTGATCCCTTTTCTTCTTTTCTTTTTCCTTTTCTATCTTTTTTTCTACCAAAAAGGTGTCGCCCCTTTTTGTCAGTCTTCTATACTTAGGACGTGCTTTGTCCAAGGTATGGGGGTGTGCACCCTGAGATCTTCTATTCTTTGATCCTCTCCACTGTCTCCTCTTTTTGTCTATACTTAGGGATATCTCACCCTAAGTATAGGGGGAGACTGTTTGAGTACGATCTGTTTGTTCCCACCCTTGACCCTCCCTGCTTTGTATACAGTTTGCTATACTTAAGATTATTTGATCCTAAGTATGGGGGACGGTCAACTTCCCATTCGTTCATTTCTTTGTTCATTTATTCTTCAAATTTTCCTATACTCAGTACGTGTTATGTCTTCTCTTTTCTCTATGACCTATGAGGACACAACTCAAGCTAAGTATAGGGGGTCATATATAGTGTGTGTATATACTTTAGCCATATCTCGTCCTTTCATATTTTTATTGATAATTATGGCTAAAAATTCTTATTAAAATTCATTAAAATCACTTAATAAAAAGATGTCTATTATTCATCAAATTCTTTTTGTATTTACTTATTAATAAAATCAGTAAAAATATTTTTTTGCATCAAAATGTTTGAAAAATAGTTTAAAAATCTTTTTTGAAAAATCTTTTGAAGACTATTAGGAAAACATTTTGTTCAATATTTTCAACCATTGTAATGATATTTTGTTTGAAAAATTTATTTTATTTGTGTGAAATCAAAATGTTTGAAAAACAATTTGCAAATTGTTTGAAAATGATTGCAAATATATTTTGAAAATCTATATATATTGTTAGAAAAAACTTTGCAAAATAATTTTCAAATGTGTGTACATGTTCGTAAAAATTATTTGTAAAAATTATTTTGGACTATAGTTTTCAAAAATTATTTGTAGAATGATTTTCAAATAAGTTTGAGGAATATGTGCATTACACTAAAATTCTTTATTAAAATGTATATATATTTCTATAAAATGACCACTTACCCCTTGTAAATTCTTAAAAACTTAATTCTTGCACATATATGATGTATCCCCGTGTAAACATTTGTACCTAGTTTTTAGCCAAAGTCTTTTATTTTCAAAAATTCCTAAAAATATTTGCAATATAAAAAATACCATAAACATTTTAAAAAAAATCTTTTTGAAAAATACCAAAAAATTGCATATGCATCATCCTTTTCAAAAATCCATAAAAAGTTCAAAATCTTTGAAAAATTGCATCACAAAAATATTTTCTGCATAGCAAACATTTGCATAGCATTCACATTTTTCGGATTGAGTTTAATAATTGAACAAGTCTAAGTAAAATCCGAAGATTGGGGCTTGGTTGGAAGAATAATAATCTTCCTAATAACAAGAACTTTATAGGAGCTGGAATTGAGGTACTTCAGATCTAGTTGACTTATTTCTTTGAGGATCACGAGACTTGGGTCAATGGATTCTTGACTGCCTAAGTAGAGTATTTCAGAGCACACGCACGACTCTTGTTGATAATGACCTAACTTGGACACATTCACCTTTCACTTGGCTCAACTCAATTGGAGTGGTGAGGGGATTGGATTTGCCGGTATGAAACACACATAAGTGGAAACATTTGTCCTCCTCTAGGGAGGGAAGCGCACCCCAACCCGATCCAGTGACATTGATGTCTAAAGACAGGAGAGTGTGGGTTGCAATAATGCTTCAAAAGAGGGATAGTCTACTAGCTCAAGAGGAAAAACTCCTTATGTAAATGATGGGGTATATAGTATTTCAAAAAAAGCAAAAGCAAAAACTCCAAAAAAAGTGGACATGCCTGATTGAAAATAAAATGCATGTCGGAATGTATATATGTTGTATAGAAAATAAGCAAGCTTGAGCCTCAAAGTCAAATCATGTGAGCCTACAGCTGGATGACTTGACTACAATGGCCTTGCATCTTAGGATAGGTAGCTACACTGGCTACCATCTATTCTTCTCTTCACCCCCCACCTCTTGAGCTGGTTGTCACTTGAACTTAAAAGGGAATACCCCGCTCCTCGAGAAAGGAGTTGCTGGATTGAGGAATCATTGGGTTGTCATGCTGGAGAAGTCGGTCTCTTGTAATTTAGTTGGGAGAGCCACTATCATTTACACTGTACGAGTCGGATTCATAGTCGTAAGGGTTTGCGTATGAATTGAAGTATTCTGACCTGGCTATTGAGGAGACTTGAGCAGAGTTTTGGGATTCTCGAAGGCTATTTGGATTTGAATTCTGATCTCATTAAGGTTCCTCCCCGCACTAAAATTTCGAAGGTCCAACTTAAGCTCCAAACTTTGATTTTGTAAAGACAAGCTTGATAGTTAAACTTAATCCAACTTCTTTCTTTTTCTTTTCTTTTGTTTTTATTTTATACACTTATTGCATAAGTGTTTGCTAGGGACTAGCAAAGGCAAGTATAGGGAGATGATGAATCTCCATTTCATCACCTTTATTCTATCATTTTTGGCCTTAAAAATCCTAGTAAATGCGTGTAAATACCTTTAATTCATGCATTTTAACATCCATGCATTAGTGTGTAAATAATGTATAAAACACAGTTTTAATGCTGAAATTATAGAATAAAGAAAAGAAAAGAATAAGAATAAAATATTGAAAATATTTTTATGACCTTAAACCCCGAGAACTAGGCATCTTGATGACTAGGATGACAAGGAATAAAGTAGGAGGAGATAAGGGCCAAAATACAATAAAAAGTTCCTTTTATTTTATTTATTTTTCCTCCATTTTTGGGACCTATTTTTGTGTTCCACTTTTTATACTTCAAACAAAGAAACTTTGTACATGAAAGTTGTAGATAATAAATATAGAAAAATACAAAATTTATTTCATACAAGAATAATAGACAGATAAAAAGTTATTCTCAGAATAAATTTTCCAAAATCCCAACTTCCCAGACCCAAGTCTCTCAAATAAAAATCAAAAATATAAAATTACCTTTAATTGTATATAACTTTTAATAAGCTATTTAATGAAAGTGGTTTCATATTTTTTTGGAGTTAAGATGTGAAAGTTAGGTTTTGGATCCTATTGTATATGTATACCGATTAAAATGTTCATTTAATTATTATTCATTATTTTTATAATTTTGTAAATATTATTTATAATACTGTACATAGTTAAAACAGGAATAAACTCATAAATAAAAGTAAAATAAAATACTTGTATAAAATACATAGGTAAATACCTATATATATACCTATATAAATAATACATCTATTTAATTAATTGAATATAATACATCAGAAAAATAAATAAGAATATATATTAAGTCTATAAAAATAAGTTATAAATATATAAAATAATCAAATAAATAAATAAAATAAATAATACAAAATAAAAATAAAATGCAATAAATACATAGATAAATATACCTATATATTAACCCCTAAAAAGTAACTTGTAAATATAAAGCTCTAAAAAATAAATAAAAATCTTAAAAAAACTTCATAAAAATAATAACTATTTTTTATTTTAAACCTAAAATTAATAATATCAATTTACTATTTTAAATTGATTTTTCTATTATTTTCCATGGCTTTTTCCTGGTTGGTCCACATGGACCAACCAAGAGCGTGTTGACCGCGGGGTCAGCTATCTGACCAGCCTCTGCTGCCTTCTGACACCTTCGGTTTTTGCATGTTTTTCTAGGATTTTTGGGGATCGCATCTTTCACCATTTCACGATATGCCCTTCACGACTTTTCTTCCTCGAAGACTGGTCATACACGCCCATAGCTCTCCTCGAGGATTTCGTCGCCAATTCGCTAGATCTCCATCGATTCTTGGAGCCGTCTAGCCACTTTGTACATAAACCGCCTTCCCTTTCCTTTCGAATTCGAACCCATTTTAACCAAGCGTGGACCCCTTCGACCGTGCTCTGGACAGTAGAGGTGACAACTCTCCTCCAGCTCCATCTAGCGAGGTCCGACGACGTCTAGTGGTGCTTCCACCCCATCTCCGGCAACCCTCCGCCGTGAGGTTCTACTTCCTGATTTCCCGATGAGGTATCCTTGTTCTTTCTATTTTCTTTCCTTCATTAGCATAATCGTAGTCTCAGGATCCATCCCTCGTGCCCTTTCATTGTTTAGCCGTTCAATTACCCTTGATCGCCCCTCGCCAGAGCTTGCTCCCGTGAGCCTCCATTTCACGCCCTACGCCCCCCAAACACCTCGTTGCGGGGTCGATGCATTTTGTCCTTGACCCTTTCACTCTTTGTGCAGGTCCTGGGATTGTAAATCCCACTGGAGCTCATTTTAAAGGTCGGCGGAGGTATCTGGAGTGTCTTCGCTCTGCCTACCTCTAGCTCGCCCTCGGGCCATCATCGGGGAGTTTTGGAGTCACCAGTGCATAGAGGACCGCATCTGGAAGCTACTTAGATGTTTTGGAGCCCTTCAAATCGCCGGAGGAAGGAGATTGAGCTCGGAGAAACTTGCCTCGCCGGGGCCGTTTCCCAGTTCGTCCTCCGCCCTTCGTTGCGTTGGATCTGGTCGGATCTTCCAAATGCTTCAGCCACCATCGGATCATGCCCGCCCAGCACCGTTCGATCATCTGGCCTGATCTAATTGTGGTCGCCGCCTCTGAACTGTCATCGCACGACGTTGGCCTGCCACATGGATTAGTGAAGACGCCTCCACCGTTCATTCGTGCCTTTGCATGGGTATTTTATTGTTTCACACACGTAAGCTATTATTTACTCTGAGAACTCAATCTTTCATTTACCGTTTTATAATTTTTGTAAAATTACATCCAATCCCCTGAACTATTCGTATTTGCAATTGGGTCCGCACCACGTCACCTCACGTGACGCCTCACGTGGGGTGGTGATTTTGAGGCAGGACCCCTAGGGTTCTTAGTATTTACATTCAGTCCAACAAACGTTTTAATAAGTTATATATTTTTGGAAAAAAGTTACAAAATAGCCCCTACCTTTTTTATAATTACATCTAGGTCCTTGGTAGTCTGGCTCTCGTGTCAAGACACGTGAGTTCATGCATTTTGCACGGAAACCCCTTAAGCCTTTTGTATTTCATATTAGTCTAGAAAACTTTTGGATATGTTTAATATTTTTGTGAAAATTACACTTTGGCCCCTGAGCTTTCTACCAATTACTTTTATACCCATGTTAGTAGTGTAGTTTCTCGTTTTTTATTGTATTTATTTTACATAGCAAAGTAACTCGAAAAAATCTCAAAAAATAGGTGTTAGTTTCTGTTGCATTGCTCTTTCACGCACACATTTTTATCTTGCATTTTTAAGCTTTTTATTATTTATTAAAAATCAAAACCACCTATTTTCTCACAGTTTGCATTATAAAATACATAAAAATTATAAAATAGTTTTGAAAAATTCCCAAAAAATATTTTTTTTATTTATGCATTTTTAACCTTCAGAATAAAAATCACTAAAAAAATATAAAGGGATTTTTACCCGGTAGACCCTATCAACTTTTTAAATTACCTCTATGACCTTTTGCACTAGTAATTACCCCATCGACCCTGTAAATTACTCCAAAAACCCCCACGAGCTTCAAACAGATTAACCGTAGGGTTCATGGGGTAAGAGTTGGTAAGTTTACGGGGTCGAGGGGGAATTAGGTTGTTTCAAAGGTTGTGGAGGTAATTGACAAAGTTTATAGGGTATGTCGGTAAAAATCCCAAATATAAAAGACAACTAAAAAATCGAAAAACCATTAAAACCTTTGTAAATTTATAAAAAACTTTTAGAAATCCAAAAATTATGTTTTCTATTTTATAATTTTATTTATATTATTATCTTTATATTAAAATTAAGTTGAAGACATTTTGCTATAATTTTATATTTTTAATCTCCATTTTAATTTCGAGTATTTATTTAAACCCTAATTTTGGGTATTTTTTTCCTTTAAAAATTAGCAACATTTCCTAAAAAATCACAAAACCAGTAAAAAAATTAATTAAAACCCAAAAATATTTTTTTTCTTGATTTTGATTACTTTTATTACTATTTATACTAACCCTAGCATATATTGTATATATATCCTAGATATAGCTTGATAAAAACTAAAATATTAAAAAAAATATAAAATACTGAAAGAAAAATATAAAATCAGAAAATTAAAATTCAAAATATAAAAATATAAAAAAAAATAAAATCAAAAAAATCAAAAAACCACATACAATCATAGACAAATAGTTCACAATCATCTTTGTGCTTCATTGCCCCAATCTAGCTATTTGCTCCATGTGTTCGACCTCTACATACTTGCACCTATACACATCCTTATTGTAGAGTTATAATAAATTTGAACTCCGCATCTGTTTTTCATTGCTTGATTATATGTTGTGGGTTAATTGTTGTCTGAAGTTGAGTTTCATGACCGGTCACCGCATCGACTGGATCTCTCGCCTTGTGAGATTTCTGGACCCTCGCAAAATCCTCTTCAACAATTAGAAGAATGCATTCTTGGCATCAAGCTGATAAAGGGGCCAATCTCGTGTCACAGCAACAACAAGGAGAATACGTAGAGTAGAATGCCTGGCAGTTGAAGAGAAAGTATCCTGATAGTCCACTCCATATGTCTGGGTGAACCATCATTCCACAAGTCTCGCCTTATAGCGATCCATGCTTCCATACACATGGTATTTCACAGTGAACACCCATTTGCATCCCACAACAGATGTATCAACATGAGCAGAGACAAGACTCCGCGACCACATGACTATAGCGCAACCATCTCCTCCTCCATGGCTAACTTCAACTGGCTATCTTTGAGAGCCTCCTGATATGTTTGTGGTATCTGCACGGCTGATAGTGCCAAAGTAGATATCCTGAAATCCTCTGAGAACCTGCTCGAAGAAACCTGGGTTGCAAGAGGGTAATTAGCACACGCCCGTTTCTTCTTTCGTAGAGCAATCGGCACATCAAGATCATCTGGCAAGTCCGGGGCCTGTAAATTTCCCTCTTGAGAGGGTACCTGCTCCTCCTATCTGGAATCATGTTGTACAATCAACTCAGTAGTGCCATCAGTAGAAACAATATGCTCATTACATACCTGAGGCATGTTGGATGATGGGCAAGGCTTGTGAGCATGGAAAACAGAGCAAGACTTACGAGGAAAAACACGAGGCAAGAACTGAACCAACGGAGGAAGTGGTGGAGGTGCTGAAAGAGGAGGAGTAGATGAAGGTGAAGGATCAAATGTAGGAGGTGGTGGCATGTATATCTCATCATTAGAGTCAGATGGAGAAAGTCTGTCACCTGTAGGTGAAAAATACATGACAGACTCAAAGAAAGTAAAGTCAGTACTAACAAAATATTTCTAGCTTAGTGGATCAAAGCAGCGATACCCCTTTTGGGTACGAGAGTAGCTGACAAACACGTACTTGACAGCTCTAGGAGAGAGCTTGTCATGCCCTAGAGAGACATCATGAACAAATGCAACAGATCCAAACACACGGGGTGTAAGAGAGAAAAGATCCTTCTCGAGAAATGTAATCCAGAAAGGAATCTTTTCTCTTAACACGGACGAGGGCATACGGTATACCAAATAACAAGTAGTAGGACAGCATCACCCTAGTAAGCATGAGGAGCGCAGCTCTGTATCAACAAAGTTCTGGTCACATCAAGTGACGGTGTTTGCGCTCGGCAACACCGTTCTGTTGGAAAGTGTAGACACATGAGGTCTAGTGAACAATGCCATGGGATTTAAGGAACTCAAAAAGCTGTAAGGTGCAAAATTCCAAGGCATTATAAGAATGGAGGTACTTGACATTGGTAGAAAAAATATTCTTTATTTTATTAATAAAATACTTGATAACGAATCTAGCCTCAGACTTATTCTTCAATAAGAAGACCCACGAAAATTCTAGAAAAATCATCGACAGCTACAAGATAAAATGATTCCCTTGGTGATCAGGAACACGACTAGGACCCCAAATGTCTAAAAGAAGGAGCTCAAATAACTGAGTACTGCTCCGACTCTGACAGGATGGAAAAGAGGAACGGTGATGCTTCCCAAGTTGACATGCCTCACACTAAAAGGAGGATCTCGTAGAAATCTGAGGGAGAACATGACATAGCTTATGCAGAGGAAGATGTCCAAACCTAAGGTGCCACAGATAAGGAGAGGAAGGACCAGTAGGTCTAGTGGAAACACTAGCATGAGGAGGTTGGACCAGTCTGTAGAGTCCCCGCTGCTCACAGACACACCCAATCACCCTGCATGTTGATGAATATGTGATTCATCACTCTAAAAGTTGAAAATAGAGCTTTGTTCCCGAGTAATTAGCTGCATATCTACATTTATATTGCATAATTAGCAGTCATACACGTGTAAATAATTACTGCATTTTAGCATGCATTTTCGCATTAAAATAAGAAGCCAAATCCCCTTGTAAATATCACATGTAAAATTTATATATTCACCTATTTGTATCAATTTTATACTAACTCCAAATCCATCCTATAGTGTATATATTACTAACACTAATAAAGAAAAAATATCAAAAAAATACTAACCTGTAAAATTGACCAATAAAACCCAAATCCAAGTTTGAGACTATGAAACTTAAAATGCACATATCTCTCTCTCATATAGTGTATGATTTAGGTCTACTCACTTTTAATGTAATACACATTCAAAGACAATGAGACAAGACCAATTTCATAAAAATCGGAGATCGCATGTGAAACTTGGATTTTGGGCCTCTATTGTATATTATACATATTGACAATAATACCCTCCATTTTTATCTTTTTATTTTCTTAATTATTAAAAATCCATGAAAATAGATTCAGTTGTAAATATTCCTGTCATATTTTTCTAACTTTATTTTTATTTTTATCTTATTTAAAAATGAAAAAAATGCAAAAGACAAAATGTGATATTTTATACATATAAGATGCCACCTAAAAATACTTTTTTATACAAATGACTTTCTTTGATTTTCGATCATTCACGGAAGTTGTAGATCTCGTCGAGAAAAACAACTTTCATGTAGATCTTTTTTTTATTTAACCTCTTTTGTTATTTCTTTTTTATTTTTATTTACATTTAAATTCGTGATTTTTCTGGAGCGACACGTAGCAGCTCCTGGTGTCGCCACATGTCACTCCAATTTTTTATTATTTTATTTTTTCGCAATTTATTTTATTTAATTATTATTTATTTTAAATTTTAAATTTATTTTAAATTTTTTTTATTTTTCCATTTTATTTCTCTTCTTTAATTTTTAGCCTACTTATTTTATTTATTATTATTATTTCCCCTTTTACTACTTCTCCCTTTACTTGTCCTCCACTCCAAGTCACCAACTCCCCATTTTTCTTACTTTCTCCACTTCTTGTCTAACCTCCCTCTCCTTCTTTTTATTCTCTCCTCCTCCCCTGATTCATATCATCTGCCGATTTGAGAGAAGAAAGGTCGAGCCCCTTTAACCTCCATGTGATAGTTGAAGGACACAAGTTCAGAGACGACAACCTTTCAGGCGAGATCCACAAGATCCCCTTGTGTAGCTGCTCATCTACTTGACGAAGCAGCCAAGCTTCGTGATGTTTCATCGTCGAGCACCACTTTGAGGCAACAACTGGATTTTCAACATTCTGCTCCGCAATCCGACGAACACAGATAAGGATCTTCTCTTTCATAATTTTGTTTTTTTGTCATTTCTTCACTTTCATTGTTCTATTGTACACCCAAATTCACAATCACCACATCACAATCATTCATTATTCATCACCATTTTACTCCTACATTTTTTCTTATTAAAAAAAATTCAAAAAAATTGGAAAAGAAAAAAACAAAAAAAATTACACACAGCCTCTGCACCCCAGTGCCCCCGCACGTGCGTCTCCACCAGTGGTGTCGCACGTGCGCCCGACCACAGTCGGCTCTGCTGCCCCTTTCCCCTCCAGCTAGACGCGCACGACCGCCAACCCTCCGCTAGCCCTCCGTCCAGCCCTGCACTACCGTAAGACCCCTCGTCGCTGCCACTCACGCTTTGGGGGCACGCCCTCCACCGCCTCGATCTCGCTTCTGTTCCCCCCGTACGCAATCTGCGCGCCGCCTCCCCGTCGTACGCCCTTGTCCAGTTGATCCTTCGTACCGCCCCGACCTCGCACCGTCGCCTTCCACCTTACGACCGCACCGCCTCCTGCCCAGGCACGGCTTGCCTCATTGTGCGCATCCTTTAGGCTGCGACGCCCTTTGCACGCTCCATCTCTAGCCACCGCTCGCGCTCCTCCACGTCGTGCGACGACCCCGCTCCGCCATCCTTTCGTCGATGGCCGTCGGGCGCCACCAGCCTGCGACTCTTGCCACCCGCTAGCACCGCCCCTAGAGATGCCTGCACTCCTATGCCCTAGCGTGCAAACAGTGGGTTCCTTTCTTGGAACCCACGAAGGTCTTTTTTTATTTTTGGAAAATTTGCATACTTAGCCGTCATTTTTCTTTATTAGCAAATTGGTCCATGTTTACATTTCAGTTAGTTTTTTTTTAATTTCTGTATTACAAAAATGCTCCTAACTTTGCATGATAATTTGGACATCTTTATTGCATCATTTATTTTAATGAAAGATAGCACATTATTGAGCAACTAATTCTTTATCATTTGGATATTTATTTGCATTTTTGTGAGCATTGGATAATTTATTAAAAATCAGATTTTGAATTCAGTGATATTTTACCCATTTTTGCTCTGAAATTTGTACCTAACTAAATATTGCTCCAAAAAATGTGAAAAATTCATATTTGATTCCTCTTGTTGTGCTTTAATCACAACCCAAAGTTCGTCTAAATTGGAGTTGTCTTTTGCCTAAAATAAATTGTTGAGTGATTTCTTTAATTGAATTTTAATTAAATCCACAAATATTACTTTTCCAGAATTTCAAAGTCTCTTGGATTGCTAATTAAAATATCTATTTGAGATAATTTTTCTTCTAGATAATTTAATTTCATTGATTAATTAGGAATTAAATACTCACAGACACTCTTTTTTAGTAAAAAAATCAAAAAAATCATATATGGTCAGAAAATTCCAAAAAAATATAACTTCGTTTCATCATATTTCACTTCCAATAAAAATTTCATCATTTCTGCATTTCGTTTGCACGAAAAATTGCATTAAAACCCCAAAAAAGTTTGCATTTTTCATTGTTGCATTTTAAATCCAAAATTCCCCCAAAAATACATTTTGTGTTCATCATTGGATTAGATTTTTAAAGAAAATACAATTTGGCTAATTTGGATTAATTTGATATTAAAATTAATTTAGCTAATTTGTGTGTTTTCATATTAACCTAATTCGTCCGCATTTTTACATTTGCTTTTTATTGCATAAAAAATATAAAAAAAATCGCTTGGAAAACCGTGAGCTAATTCGTCTAATTTGATCCGAAGTTTTTCCTCTGCCTCCTTGAGTCGACCCTGGGGCTTGCCCAGGTTAAAAAAACATCAAACCGTGCATTCATATGTGTAACTAAATAAAAAAGAGATTCTCTGTGTTGTGTAGTTGCTTTACGTATGATAGAACCTGCACTCACGGCTCTTAGAGCTTTCTTAGGTCTGTTTGTGCTCGCAATATCTAGGACCACACTTCACCTTTAAAAGACGCACTTAGACCGCATGACTTTAGCTAAATTTAAATTCTTTCTTCACTCACTAATAGTACTGCCTGTCTAGGAGCGGCTTTTCATCGATTGCATTCACAATTTTGTTTTGCATCATGTATGTAGAGCACGATGATCACTATAAGTCTTCTGAACTGAGCATGCATCATTGATTTGTCATTGCATTGAATTTTCTCGACTTTTCCTCCCCTTGGTTTTACAACTTAGGACTACAGGAAACTGGGACCGGACGATAAGTGTGCCTTGTGTGTTGGACTAATCAAGTGGTCATCTAACTTAAAATTTGGACTGCTAAACAAATTGACCAAAAAATCAACATAAAACTGGAAATTCTGTTTGCGGGAGAATAACCCCGACCTTGATTTCAAGCTGAGTGAGGATACAGAGTGTGCGTGCACACCCTAAGATAGAGCCAAAATCCCCTCCTTCCATATCACGTACCCCGATCCTAGCAAATATCATAGGATGAACTACTCGAGGTTCAACTGACCAGCACCAAGTAGCCTTCGCTTTCTTCGGCAGGCTGATAGGGGTAAAGCAGCGATGCGAAGCGACAAGTTGCTTAGTAACCCTCCAGGGCAAAGTGATAAGGCTTGTCAGTCTCCACCTACTTCGGTAGGTAGATAGGGGCAGGTCCTTAAACTTCTAAGCTGGTGATATGAGTGAAGAGAGGAAGGGCGTTGGTATCTTAGGCGAAAGGTTAAATAGGGGAGACGCGTCCAGCTTTGAGCCGACTTCCCTTTAAGCTATCACGTAATCCTTGCTATTTGCTTGAAAATCACAATTAAAATCAACCACATTAATTGGACCCAGCTTCGGGTCCTTCACTTTGTTGAGTTGGTGAAATTGGGGTTTTCGCTTGCGTTTTATTTTGTGTTTGTCTGTGTACCTTATCTTGTGTACTTGAACGTTTTCAACCTCAATCCACTTACATTCATCCATTCTTCTTCAAGATGTCAGGATATTGGTCATCATATCCAGGTCACTCCTCTTCGACCATAACATGATCATCTTCACCTTCTTATTCCTCCTCATACCCCCATCCAGACTGTGAAGTCAAAACTTCAACTGACTTCCCCGCTTATTCGTACTTCTCACCTACCCCACCTTCTTCCACACCCGATCCACTTCCATCTTGGGCTGATTGTCCTTATTCTCGAGAGCTTGATGGGATCAATGATCCATATGAAGAGCAAGCCACTACAAAGACTTATGACTGACAGAATTACTCACCCCCACATGCCTCATTCTCAACTCAAGTAGGGACCGAACAACAATTCACATATACACATCCCAACTTGAACTTAGGGCATGACATGGTCGATAGAACATATCGAATGGAGAGGCATGCACCTTATGATCTTTTTGACTTGATTGATCCTAGTAATCAAGCCCACATTGACCGCCCATTCGGAGAGCCTATTGGGGATTGGACTCATGAATTCAATCTATGAGCCCCCTCTTTATTGACTCCATCATATGAGGCTCTGACTAATATCTGTCATTCGGATGGTCTATACTCAACCCAAAATTATATTCAGAGTCTAGGTATGTTGAGTATGAGACCCCAAACTCTCAGCAGTATCCTCCAATTGAGCAGACTTCTCCCATGATTTGTCACGAGAACTTTTTGGAGGATGACATTTCTAGACTTCTTCAGAAAATTGAATCATTTGGTGCCAAGTGAAAGATGTCACCAACATATTGCACTCAATTTCTGCCAGCCTGGGTATGAAAGTGAAAAGGGAAATAAGTATATTTAATGTTGAAAATCGAGCGGATATTAGGGAACTTACACACTCTGTACAACTGGAGTCAATTCTACCTCCCTCTTCTACTAACCACTTACCCTCCAATCTAGAGCCTGACCATTCGTCCATCAAAAACACCAAAAAGTTGAAAATCTCAAAAATACAAAAAAATTTTGAAAAACCAAAAAAATCATAAAAACTGAAAATGAAAAGGACATAAAAATTTGAATCCTGCTCTTAGGGAAGCCCTTGTTGAGGAATTGATTCTTAAGCTTTCCTTAATAAAGGCTATAGATCACTTCCTCGGGCTCAAGAGATTTGTAAGGAGTAAATTGATGCCCAAAAGGTCGGGTAATAAGAGAACAAGGACTGAAAGATACACAGTGTCTTTGTCCACCTCCTTGGTGATGGGGAAAAAGACCAAGAGCCGCAGAGTGAAGCGGTTGCCACGAGTTGAGTATGAAATCAAAGACACCTTTTTTACCCATGTGATAATTGATGATGACACATCAATAAATATCCTCCCGACCTCCGTGTCTGATAAGCTCAAACTCGGATCACTTAGAAAGTCTAGAGTAATCGTTCAGTTGGTTGATCGATCCATAAAATAGGCGAGAAGAACCATTTCAGTCACCATTACTTTCCAAGGTGTTTTACTCCAGGTCGACTTCACAGTCATTGACATTGAGCATTGAGGAGAGTTTACCCAGACTCCTATTATTCTCGGGAAGCTGTTCTTAGCCTCAGATAAGGCGACTATTGATTACGAGACTCGGGAGATCGATTTTACAGCATTAGGAGCGCTCCAACCTCACCCATTCTTTGATACACTTTACCCAGACTCCTATTATTCTAGGGAAGCCGTTCTTAGCCTCAAATAAGGTGACTTTAGATTACGAGACTCGGGAGATCGATTTTACAGCATTATGAGCGCTCCAACCTCACCCATTCTTTGATACACTTTACTCAACAATGACCCGCATATCCGCAGACAGTCGTTACCACCGAGAGATAGATGAGTCTCGTCTCTCTACTATACCTGAGATATCGATTGTCCTGATAACCGTTGGTTCAAAGACTCCCCACACCTCCACTTCACCAACTGCTTGCACCACCACCATGATAACTTCAAAGGAGGACTCACGACCCGAAGCTATCATTGAGTCGGACATGACTTTTGTTGATTTCCTTGACCATTTTGATGATCTGACACAAGAGCCCGCTAATGTCAAGCCAACTGAGATCACTAGCTGATGAGCGTAAAATTCGCCTCTATAATATAAATAAATAAGTCGTAGTACAGGAGGCGAATTTTGTTCAGAAAAAACCACAGACTTTGAATGCTGTGGAATATTTATACTGGCAAGTGTACCAAGGTCGAACACAGGGATACGGCAGCCTAAAGTGAGTATTGAATTTTGATCCATGAAGGCATAATGTCAATTAATTTCAGTTTCAGGCCCATATGCAATTTATGATGCACTATGCTATTTACAAGGCGATGCCAGGATGTATGCATTTTTTATTTTGTTTTTATGCAAGTTATAAAGTGATGCAAGGATGAATATGCAAGAGAAATTATTTACAGATTAAAGACTACAAGTATACCCCTAATATTATGAGCATCAAAATATAGAATGAAATTAGAGCCCATTTGAACACATCATTAAAAATCGGTCATCAACTTATTCAAGACAAGTAGAGCATGGTCCCATTTATGACATAAAAAAAATCACTTAAATTAAAACAGTGTCAAATGGGACAAGTAAGCATGCTAAAATGTAGAGGACAAAATAAGGATCAAAATGACACTAAAATCTTGCAATTTGGACCTACGATGCTCAAGTTATGCTAAAAACAATGCAAGGGCATAATTGTAATAAAAATGCAATAAAATAAAGGGATAAATATTGCATTTAGGTCCCTGGAGGGACCTAAATGCAAATATGAAAAACCGCCTGGGCCCAGATGTAATTTTTCCATTACGCGCAGGGACCTTTTTGTAATTCTTTAAAACCTGGAGGTCCACCCTGTAATTTACCCAGGCACGCACGTGAGGCACGTGCCTGGGGACCTTTATGCAATTAGATAAACAGCAGGGTCTTTCTTGCAATTTGCCCAGCACCTCACGTGCGCTGCATGTGAGGGGCTAGGCTCGGGAGGAGGTTTGTGGCTCGGGCCACGTGGCTGGACGTGGAGCCTCGAAGTTTAGGCTCGGGTCACCCGAGCTTGTTGGTTCGGTTCGAGGCTTGGGCCTCCACGTGCCTTCATCACGTCCGTCCGATCAGGAGGATCGGACGGTATCTGCTTCTCGTGCTCCTCCGCAGGTCGCCGGAGGAGGCAGGGCTCCGGCGACCTGCCCTTGGCTCCGCCTTGACTTGTGAAGCCTTTTGATGTTCGTCTGGACTTGCTGGAGGTCTGGCGGAAGTCTTGGAGCCACGGCGAAGCTCCAAGGCTGATCGGAGGTACTGCTCGAAGAAGCTTCGCCGGCAGAGATGAAGTTGAAGGAGCTCCGACACGATCTTCGGCCATTGATGGATTTGAAGCATGAAAATGTCAGCATGTAGCCGAAGCGTGCTAGTGCGAACGATAGGTGAGTGAGTGAGGACCTTGGAGTGATCGGAGGTGGAGGCCAAAGCTCCTCCTTCGGCGAGATGGAGGAGGAGGTGGGTCGGAGTGGTTGGGGGTTCTGGAGAAGGGAGAGGGGTCGGCGAGGGTCGGGGTGGTTGGGCGGAGCTGATGAGTAGGTCAGATGAGGGTGAATCGGTCGGAGATGAATGGCGAAATTCGAAGAAAATGCGAAGAAAAGATCTCCTCGCCGGAGCGAGGAGTTGGCGGAGGAGGAGGCCTGGGCTGGGCTTCAATGGAAGCCCGGGTCTTCGCACGATGGGTGCGACCGTTCCCCGGTGCTCGGCGGCGCACGATGGAGCCCCTACTCGGCGGGGGATAAGCCGAGGGTCAACACCAGGCGAAACCCATCGTCGCCTCAGCATTCTACCCCTCCGCTGTCACCGGAGGGGTGGAGGAGGCTCGGGTGACGCCCAAAAATGGTGGACCCCGGTTTCCGGTGATGGGGGTGGGGGTTTTATAGGTGAAGGAGGTTGGACGTTACAGAGGTGCGGGGCTACTTTGAACGGGGTGTTAATGGAGAGGGGGGTTACGGCGAGGGCAGTGGATGGTGGCGCGAGGAAGGCGGGAGATTGGGCTACGTGGAGGAGCGTTTAGGAGCTCGAGGGGATGGTCGGGGTGACGGTCAAAAAAGGAAGGGGGTGATGGGCTTGCGAGATGAAACGGTCGGGGGGAGGTGCGTTACAGAGGAGGAAGATGACTTTCTGCCCGTTGGATCAGTGATCCAACGGTTAGGATGCGAGTGCGAGAGGTCGACGAGGATCAGATCCTGCCATCTGAGCGAACGGCTGAGATGTGCGCAATGACGAGCGGTCACGATGACGAGCGAGGATCCATCTAAGGGTGAGGGACGAATGGTTGACGTGGAGTACGGGGAAGCGTAGGATATGAGGCGATCGGACGGCTACGGTGAGGGGCTGACGTGGCTGCACAGGAGTCGTAGGATGAGGGATTGATCGAGCGGCTAAGGAATAGGCGGGAGCGGATGGTCTTGATTAGATCTGTAAGTCAGATCAACGGCTGAGGAGTGGAGCGGGGCAAACGGCTCAGATGAGGGTGTATCCAGAGTGATCCAACGGCCGAGAGTTATGCTGGGTGGCGGGAAAGAGGGTGGGCCACGTGGGCGGCCCAGAGGGCGCCACGTGGCCCAATCAGATTAATTCAAAAATAAAAACAAAGAAAATTAGAAAAGAAATGGTTAGAGGCCGAATTTGGAAAAAGTCAAAACATGAAAGTTGCTCGTCTCGACGAGATCTACAACTTTCATGTTGAGCAAAAAGCCAAAAGAGGTCATCTGTACAAAAGCTATTTTTTTGGGGGTATTTTCAAGGGGGTAAAAATACCCAGTTTGTGGTTTTGATTTGTTTTTGTATTTTTTAGTGGTTTTAACGGTTAGTGATTTATAAACAAGCTATCTACCTAATTTTTAGGGGTTTTTTAGTGATAAAATAGATACAGAAAAATAATACAAATAATTATAGGTTAATTATACACAATATGGTACAAGATAAAAACAATGGATTAGAGGATATTTTTATTGGTTTGTTTAAGCAGGGATTTTAATAAGGAGTTTTTAGCATGATGAATACGAGATTCATCATATCCCTATACTTAAACTATGCTCGTCCTCGAGCATCTAAAGAATGAAGGAGTCGGATTAATTCCTGACAGTGCGCGTGAAATTTACAAGGCTAGATCTTTCAAAGACTCTTGACCTAAGTGATCCTAAAATTCCGGGTTTATCCAAACCTTAGTCAGAAGGAATCCAACTTCTCTGATTATCAGACTCTCTTTTTGTATATATAATATAAGGATATGACATTTAGTGTACTGCACTTCATGAGAGCCGAGTCGATGCATCACCCAAAGTTCCAGTCCCAAAGATCTTCCTCTAGACCTAATCCTCAATACTAGGGAATAAGTATGTTCTTGCTTCAATCAACCGTCTCTATAGTTTGTCAGACTCTGAAATGTTGATGGACGGCCAGATGATGGAGGTACTGGGATTGTGTCTAATTTTCTCACCCTCACATTGGAACAAGGGGCCTCTCGAGTGCCTTTTACTCAACACATGTATATTAATACTTTGTTGATCAATGTGTCCGTCAAGAGAGTTGGAGTCGTCTGCACTTGTTTTTCTGGGAGTACACCGGGGTGTGTCTTTTCTGAGTATCTAAGATACCTTCGACACCCAGACTTGTATCGCTTACGATGCAGGGCCCTTTTTGTGGTGTCAGCCCGACTCCTTGGTCCTAATTAGCGCTTGGTCCAAGTGGACACTTTGAAAATGTTTGGGAGCGCTCGCCATTGGTGGAAGCTCATTTGGAATTTGACTTTGGATTTTGAGCTTTTTCTTTGACATATCATTTCTTTTGTTGGCTAGCTCCACTGCTTTTACCAAGAGATTGGCGCACACTGATCAACAAGTTCCTTTAAATTTCATCACACCCTGGCACTTTTAGGTAAATATCCAAGAGATAGTATATGAATCTTGTTCACATACTGGCTAGGGTTTTTGCTGACACTCAGGTTTTCTGAAGCCTTTATTAACTTTATCCCATCCTCGAATATCATTAGATTGGGTCTAAACTTAAATCTATGGTCCTAGTTCCTCAAGTGATATCTCATCTCAGCTCATCATCATGCAGTTGTGGAAGTGACTGTGCTGATCATATTTTTTTGAAGGTAGAGATGAAGAGTGCAATATAGCACTCAAATCTTTCAAACCAGAGGAGTGTGGATATTTAAGTCATGAAAAACCCTAATGACTAAGGCATGTTAACTCAGACTCTCAAGATCCCAGAGATCCAGTGTCCTCAAATTCCTCAAGCCTTGCGTGAGTGTGAATGTGCCAGGAATACACCAACTCCTTGGGTTAGTGAATTTTTGTGTTATTTTTATCTTTTGCAGATTTTTAAATTTTTTTTATTCCTCGGAGAGACAATGACTGGCCCAGGATCAAATAAAAGTATACACTTTCAGCTAGTATGGGTGTAAGTACGGGCCGAGGCCCGTGTTACTTGAGGATGGGGCCGTATGCGATGTCCTCTAAACCACCCACTCTGCTAAGGGAGACCAAGGTTCCCTCACTGAAAATGCCTACTAAACCTAGTAGTCAGAGTCAACCTCACAAGAAAGATTTTCAATTTTTTAATTTTTTTGTTTTAATACAGAAATACTTACAAAAATTAAACCCTCAATTTTTAATTTTTTACAGGTTTTTACTCAGTTCACTAGTTTACCAAAACCCAGCCCGAAAAATAAAATTTTAAAAAGTTTTAAAAACGCGAGCTAAGGCTAAAGTAATATACAATAATATACGGTATACCCCCCTATACTTAAAATTTGCTATGTCCTCATAGCACAAGTGCCATGAAGCCAAGGTTCGGTTCAAGTACAGGGAGATATAGCGGAACTGAGGAGGAGAGTCCCCCTATACTTAGGCCAAAGTTGGCCTAAGTACAAGAAGACGGGACGAGGGATGGAAGAGCAGGCAAGTCCCCCCTATACTTAGGCTACAAATAGCCTAAGTAAGGTCTGCGTTAGGGGGGGGGGGGTTCTATGATACAAGGGTGAGGGGGAGGGGGTTCGTGAAGAATAGATATACACACAGAGAGAGAGAGAGATAAAGAGAGAGTGTGAAATATACAGGGGGAGGGTGGGGGTGAATATGTGCATGTGCAGTGTAGGTGTGGGGGGGGGGGAATTTTTTTGGTACAATATGCAGGACTGGAAGCAAATATGCAGATGCAATGTTTTTTTTACAACATGCAATGCAAATTTGACTGATAAAAAATCTTAGAAATCTTCACGGCTTCTTTTGCGGCCTCTTCAGCTGAAGCTCCCGACTTCACGCCTCCATGACGATCAGGCGTCCCCGATTTTCATGGGCCCTGTCACAAAAGAGAAAAGTTAGAAACTCCGAGAAATTAAATCAGCAAATAATATGCAAAGAAATGATGCATGAAATGAGGACCTAGAATTTAAAATAAATCAAAATTCAAAAATTAAGCAAAGCCGTATCCCCGGCAACGGCGCCATTTGATGAGCGTAAAATTCGCCTCTATAATATAAATAAATAACTCGTAGTACAGGAGGCGAATTTTGTTCAGCAAAAACCACAGACTTTGAATGCTGTGGAATATTTATACTTGGCAAGTGTACCAAGGTCGAACACATGGATACAGCAGCCTAAAGTGAGTATTGAATTTTGATCCATGAATGCATAATGTCAAATAAATTTCAGTTTCAGGCCCATATGCAATTTATGATGCACTGCGCTATTTACAAGGCGATGCCAGGATGTATGCATTTTTTTATTTTGTTTTTATGCAAGTTATAAAGTGATGCAAGGATGAATATGCAAGAGAAATTATTTACAGATTAAAGACTACAATTATACCCTAATATTATGAGCATCAAAATATAGAATGAAATTAGAGCCCATTTGAACACATAATTAAAAATCGGTCATCAACTTATTCAAGACAAGTAGAGCATGGTCCCATTTATGACATAAAAAAATCACTTAAATTAAAACAGTGTCAAATGGGACAAGTAAGCATGCTAAAATGTAGAGGACAAAATAAGGATCAAAATGACACTAAAATCATGCAATTTGGACCTACGATGCTCAAGTTATGCTAAAAATAGTGCAAGGGCATAATTGTAATAAAAATGCAATAAAATAAAGGGATAAATATTGCATTTAGGTCCCTGGAGGGACCTAAATGCAAATATGAAAAACTGCCTGGGCCCAGATGTAATTTTTCCATTGCGCACAGGAACCTTTTTGTAATTCTTTAAAACCTGGAGGTCCTCCCTGTAATTTACCCAGGCACGCACGTGAGGCACGTGCCTGGGGACCTTTATGCAATTAGATAAACAACAGGGTCTTTCTTGCAATTCGCCCAGCACCTCACGTGCGCTGCACGTGAGGGGCTAGGCTCGGGAGGAGGCTTGTGGCTCGGGCCACGTGGCTGGACGTGGAGCCTCGAAGTTTAGGCTCGGGTCACCCGAGCTTGTTGGTTCGGTTCGAGGCTTGGGCCTCCACGTGCCTTCATCACGTCCGTCCGATCAGGAGGATCGGACGGTATCTGCTTCTCGTGCTCCTCCGCAGGTCGCCGGAGGAGGCGGGGCTCCGACGACCTGCCCTTGGCTCTGCCTTGACTTGTGAAGCCTTCTGATGTCCGTCTGGACTTGCTGGAGGTCTGGCGGAAGTCTTGGAGCCACGACGAAGCTCCAAGGATGATCGGAGGTACTGCTCGAAGAAGCTTCGCCGGCGGAGATGAAGTTGAAGGAGCTCCGACACGATCTTCGGCCATTGATGGATTTGAAGCCTGAAAATGTCAGCATGTAGCCGAAGCGTGCTAGTGCGAACGATAGGTGAGTGAGTGAGGGCCTTGGAGTGATCGGAGGTGGAGGCCAAAGCTCCTCCTCCGGTGAAATGGAGGAGGAGGTGGGTCGGAGTGGTTGGGGGTTCTGGAGAAGGGAGAGGGGTCGGCGAGGGTCGGGGTGGTTGGGCGGAGCTGATGAGTAGGTCAGATGAGGGTGAATCGGTCGGAGATGAATGGCGAAATTCGAAGAAAAATGCGAAGAAAAGATCTCCTCGCCGGAGTGAGGAGTTGGCGGAGGAGGAGGCCTGGGCTGGGCTTCAATGGAAGCCCGGGTCTTCGCACGACGGGGGCGACCGTTCCCCGGTGTTCGGCGGCGCACGATGGAGCCCCTACTCGGTGGGGGATAAGCCGAGGGTCAACACCAGGCGAAACCCATCGTCGCCTCAGCATTCTACCCCTCCGCTGTCACCGGAGGGGTGGAGGAGGCTAGGGTGACGCCCAAAAATGGTGGACCCTGGTTTCCGGTGATGGGGGTGGGGGTTTTATAGGTGAAGGAGGTTGGACGTTACAGAGGTGCGGGGTTACTTTAAACGGGGTGTTAATGGAGAGGGGGGTTACGACGAGGGCAGTGGATGGTGGCACGAGGAAGGCGGGAGATTGGGCTACGTGGAGGAGCGTTTAGGAGCTCGAGGGGATGGTCGGGGTGACGGCCAAAAAAGGAAGGGGGTGATGGGCTTGCGAGATGAAACGGTCGGGGGAGGTGCGTTACAGAGGAGGAAGATGACTTTCTGACCGTTGGATCAGTGATCCAACGGTTAGGATGCGAGTGCGAGAGGTCGGCGAGGATCAGATCCTGCCATCTGAGCGAACGGCTGAGATGTGCGCAATGACGAGCGGTCACGATGACGAGCGAGGATCCATCTAAGGGTGAGGAACGAATGGTTGACGTGGAGTACGGGGAAGCGTAGGATATGAGGCGATCGGACGGCTACGGTGAGGGACTGACGTGGCTGCACAGGAGGCGTAGGATGAGGGATTGATCGAGCGGCTAAGGAATAGGCGGGAGCGGATGGTCTTGATTAGATCTGGAAGTCAGATCAACGGTTGAGGAGTGGAGCGGGGCGAACGACTCAGATGAGGGTGTATCCGGAGTGATCCAACGGCCGAGAGTTATGCCGGGTGGCGGGAAAGAGGGCGGGCCACGTGGGCGGCCCAGAGGACGCCACGTGGCCCAATCAGATTAATTCAAAAAATAAAAACAAAGAAAATTAGAAAAGAAATAGTTAGAGGCCGAATTTAGAAAAAGTCATAACATGAAAGTTGCTCGTCTCGACGAGATCTACAACTTTCATGTTGGGCAAAAGGCCAAAAAAGGTCATCTGTACAAAAGCTATTTTTTGGAGGGTATTTTCAAGGGGGTAAAAATACCCAGTTTGTGGTTTTGATTTGTTTTTGTATTTTTTAGTGGTTTTAACGGTTAGTGATTAATAGACAAGCTATCTACCTAATTTTTAGGGGTTTTTTAGTGATAAAATAGATACAGAAAAATAATACAAATAATTATAGTTTAATTATACACAATATGGTTCAAGATAAAAACAAAGGATTAGAGGATATTTTTATTGGTTTGTTTAAGCAGGGATTTTAATAAGGAGTTTTTAGCATGATGAATACGAGATTCATCACTAGCACCTCCCCGAGATGTATGTTAACCCTTAAGGAATATTACAATCTATATGGTGACTCGTCTGATGAGGAACCCATGGTCAGCACTGCACCACATCTTGGAGCTTCAAAGGAGCAACCACAACTAAATTAACTCCACACAAAAACACGGTTGCTCCCTCCTCTAACCGGTTATCTAGTGAGAGGAAGTCAAGAAATGATTCCTCGAGGAGTTCCCTCGAACCCCTCAAGGCGCGTCGCTCTCCACTCCCTCTCAATGACTTAGGTTCTAGAATACCGACTAAGAAAGTCTCCTTCAACATACCAAGGAAGAAATTCTCTGAGGATCCCTCATCATGTCTGGATGAGGTGATTTATATGAGTGAGCTCAGTTTAGTTATTCTCCAGCTTTATCTAAGCAAGTAGTTGTGTGTAGACCCTCGTTGGATGATCCCTACACCTCACTATTATTCATCTGAGGACGATTCCGACAACGACACATATATATACTACCCACCTCCTTGCTCCCGCAAGAAGGTTCGTAATAAACATTCTTGATCCTTGTATATTCTCACTCACCCTTGTATATATTTTCTTTCCCTCCCTCCCCAATGATTCGAACTTGCCCCGGCTCCATATCATTTCATTTTATGGCTATACTTAGGATGATCCGATACTAAGTATAGGAGGGAGAGTGACCCGAGTCTCTTCATCATTCTCTGTACATTCTCCAGATCTCATTGATTCTCACACTCACTCATGTCCTAGACTTAGGCTGACCAAAGCCTAAGTATAGGGGGGACCGATGCCCATCATCTATATATACTCATCCATTTCCCCTATTAACCTTGTCTGCCCCATTTTGATCTTCTTACACTTAGGATGACAAGAGCCTAAGTATAGGGGGGACGGAGTGACTTCTATAATTTTTATTATTTTAGCTCTCCTATGCTTAGCACGAGCTATGTCTTTTCCTCGCTTCACGTGCTCTGAGGACATAACACTCGCTAAGTATAAGGGGCGTGTATATATTACATATATATACTTTACCCATAGCTTGTACTTTCGTGTATTTTTGTACATATTATGCAATAATTATGGGGTGGGTAAAAATTGAAAAAAATGTAAAATGTATATATACTTTTATAATATGTATGTTATATAACATTTGTATAATTTGTATAATACTTACAAAATATATACTATGCATCTCATCTGCATATCTAGCATATGCAAAGTGAAAAGTTAGTGGGTTCTGAACCAAGTTATGAATAGATGTCAAGGATGGATTTGATTTGACCTTAATCTACCTAATTTTACAGGAACCTTATAGGAACTGAAGTTAAGATTTCTCAGGTCGAGTGTCTTAATTCTTTGAGTCTACAAGTCTATATTCACATGTCATCTCGATTGGTCTAAGTAGAATATTTCGTACACACGTATGATTCTTTTAAACAGTGACCTAACTTGGACAAGCACCATGTACGTAGCTCTTCATTGATGAGATGGTGAGGAGATAGAATCCTTTGGCTTGGAGTAGCACACGGGTGGAAACATCTGTCCTCCTCTAGGGAGGGTAGTGCATCTCAACCTAGTCTAGTGGCATTGACGTCTAAAGATGGGATATTGTGGATTGCAATAAAGCTTCAAAAGAGGGATAGTCTACTGGTTCAAGAAGAAAAACTCCTTATGTACATGTTGCACCTTGTATATATGTCAAAAAAAGAAAGAAAAATAAGAAAAAATGCAGGATCTCCAAAAGTGGACATGCTTGATTGAAAAGTAAAATGCATGCCGAGTGTATATACAAAAATAGAAAAATAAGAAGAGCATCAAAATTTTTGTAAGCTTGCAGCTAGATGACTTGGCTATACTGGTCAAGCATCTTAGGATTGGTAGCTACACTGGATACCGTCCATTCTTCTCTCCACCCCCTCTTCTTGAGTTGGTCGCACTTGAACTTAGAAGGGAATACCCCGCTCCTCGATGAAAGAGTTGCTAGACCGTGGAATTAGAGTTACCTTATTAGAGGAGACTGGTTCTTTGCCATTTCTGATGTGGAGAGCTATATTTCACTTAACAGTACAAGTAAGATTCATAGTCATCAGAATTTCCGTATGAGAATTTATTCTGACCTGACTATTGAGGTGATTTGAATAAGAGACTTGAGGAACTTAAAGGTTGTAGGTCTTAAATACAATTCCCAATAAGGTTCCACCACATTACTAATCCAAAGGTCGAGTCAAGCTCCATTTTCATCTTTTATTCATGACCTTGGTATGGAACTGTATCTCATTTCACTCTTGCATTTCATTTTAGTTGCTCGGGGACAAGTAAGGTATAAGTATAGGGGGTTGATGAATATGTGACTCATCACTTTAAAATTTGAAAATAGAGCTTTGATTCTGAGTAATTAGGTGCATATATGCACTTATATTGCATAATTAGCAGTCATGCATGTGTAAATAATTTCTGCATTTTAGCATGCATTTTCGCATAAAAATAAGAAGCCAAATCCCCTTGTAAATATCCCATGTAAAATGCATATATTCACCTATTTGTATCAATTTCATACTAACTCCAAATCTACTCTATAGTGTATATATTACTAGCACTAATAAAGAAAAATATCAAAAAAAATACTAACTTGTAAAATTGACCAATAAAACCCAAATCCAAGTTTCAAACTATGAATCTTAAAATGCACATATCTCTCTCATACAGTGTCTGATTTAGGTCTACTAACTTTTAAAGTAATATACATGTAAAGACCTTCAAACCAAGACTAATTTCATAAAAATTGGAGATCATATGTGAAACTTGGGTTTTGGGCCCCTATTGTATATTATACATATTGACCATAATACCCTCCATTATTATCTTTTTATTTTCTTAATTATTAAAAATACAAAAAAAGAGAGTAAGTTGTAAATATTCCTTTCATATTTTTCTAAATTTATTTTGATTTTTCTCTCATTTAAAAATGGAAAAATTGCAAAAGACAAAATGCGGTATTTTATACCTATAAAATGCCACCCAAAAATACTTTTTTCTACAGATGACTTCCTTTGTTTCTCGATCATTCATGGAAGTTGTAAATCTCGTCGAGACGAGCAACTTTTGTGTTGACCACTTTTTGATTTAACATCTTTTGTTATTTATTTTTTATTTTTATTAACATTTAATTTGTGATTTTTCTGGGAGCGACACATGGCAACTCCTATTGCCGCCATGCTCACCCCCATTTTTTATTATTTTATTATTTTCATACTTTACTTTATTGAATTATTATTTATTATTTATTTATTTTAATTTTTAATTTATTTTTTATATTTTTTTCATTTTATTTCTCTGCTTTAATTTTTAGCCTGCTTATTTTATTTATTATTATTCCCCTTTTACTTCTTCTCCCTTTATTTGTCCTCCACTCCAAGTCACCAACTCCTCATTTTTCTTACTTTCTCCACTTCTTTTCTAATCTCTCTCTCCTCCTTTTTATTCTCTCCTCCTCCCTCAATTCACATCATCTGTCAATTCGAGAAAAGAGAGGTCGAGCCCCTTTAACCTCTAGGTGACAGCTGAAGGAGACAAGTCGAGCGACGACAATCTTTCATGCGAGATCCATAAGGTCCCCTTGTGTAGCTGCTCATCTACTTGACGAAGCAACCAAGCTTCGTGGTGTTTTATCATCGAGCACCACTTTGAGGCGATGATCGGAGTTTCAACATTCTGCTCCACAATCCGACGAACACAGGTAAGAATTTTCTCTTTCATAATTTTGTTTTTTGTCATTTCTTCACTTTCATTGTTCTATTATACACCCAAATTCACAATCACCACATCACAATCATTCATCATTCATCACCATTTTACTCCTACATTTTTACCTGTTTACAAAAAAAATCAAAAAAATTACAAAAGAAAAAAAAACAAAAAAATTGCACACAGCCGCTGCGCCCCAGCGCCCCTCGCGCGCACATCTCCACCAGCGACGCCGCACGTGCACCCGGCCACAGCCAGCCCTACTGCTCCTTTCCCCTCCAGCTAGACGCGCCCGACCACCATCCCTCCGTCCAGTCGTGCATGGACGTGTGCCGTCGTGAGACCCCTCGCTGTCGCCACTCACGCTCTGGGGACGCACCCTCCGTCGCCTCGATATCGCTCCTGCTGCCCTCGCGCGCGATCTTTGCTCCACCGCCCTGATGTACGCCCTTGGCCAACCGATTCTACGCAATGCCCCAGCCTCGCACCACCACCTTCCACCTTGTGGTCGCGCTGCCTCCTGCCCAGGCGCAGCCTCCCTTGTCGTGTGCATCCTCCAGTCCGTGACGCCCTTCGTGTGCTCCAGCTCCAGCCCCCGACCGCCCTCCTCCATGCCATGTGACGCCCCCGCTCCTCCAGCCTCTCGTCGATGGCCGCCGGGCGCCGCCCTCCTGCGACTCCTGCCGCCCGCTCGCACCACCCTGGAGTCGCACGCCCTCCTGTGCCCTAGCGTGCAAACGGTAGGTTCTTTTCTTGGAACCCATGAAGGTCTTTTTTTGTAAAATTTGCACACTTAGCCTTCATATTTCTTTATTAGCAAAATTGTCCCTGTTTACATTTCAGTTAGTTTTTTTTAATTTCTGTCTTGCAAAAACATCCCTGATTTTGCATGATAATTTGAACATCTTTATTGCAACATTTATTTTAATGAAAAATAACACATTATTGAGCAACTAATTCTTTATCATTTGGATATTTATTTGCATTTTTGTGAGCATTGGATAATTTATTAAAAATCAGAGTTTGAAATTCAGTGATATTTTACCTATTTTTGCTATGAATATCATACATAATTAAATATTACTCCAAAAAATATGAAAAAATCATATTTGATGCCTCTAGTTGTGATTTAATTAAATTCTAAATTTCATCTAAATTGGAGTTGTCTTTTGCCTAAAATAAATTATTAAGTGATTTTTTATAATTTATTTTTAATTAAATCCATGAATAATATTTTTATAAAAGTTTAAATCTCTTTAATTGCTAATTAAAATATCTATTTGAGATAATTTTGCTTCTGGATAATTTAATTTCATGGATAAATTTGAATTAAATACTCACAGACACTCTATTTTCACTAAAAATTTCATAAAAAATCATATATAGTCAGAAAAATCCAAAAAAATAGTATAACTTCATTTCATCATATTTTACTTCTAGTAAAAAAATTCATCATTTTTGCTTTTCATTTGTACAAAAAATTACATAAAAATCCAAAAAAGTTTGCATTTTTCATTGTTGCATTTTAAATCCAAAAATTCCAAAAAAATACATTTTATTTTCATAATTGGATTAGATTTCTAGAGAAAATACAATTTAGCTAATTTGGATTAATTTGATATTAAAATTAATTTAGCTAAGTTGTGTTTTTTATATTAACCTAATTTGTCCACATTTTTTACATTTGCATTTTTATTGCATAAAAAATACAAAAAAAACTCGCTTGGAAAATCGTGAGCTAATTCGCCTAATTTTATCCGAAGTTGTTTCTTTGCCTCCTTAGTCGACCCTGGGGCTTGCCAAGGTTAAAAAAACATCAAAACGCACATTCATTAATTCATCGATTCATCGATTCGTGCAATTAATTTTTGATCGATCCTGATTGCCCGACTACACCAATTACAACACACATTCAGATTAACAAGGGCGATTATCAGATCAATCACCTGTGAGTATGTCCTGAAACACAAGAGATGAAGGGTCAAAGATGGCACGACAATGCAGATCCTTAGTGATCTGATTAATAGAAAGCAAATTCATCTGAAAGTCAGGGGAATACAAAACATTATTCAGGTGCATGGATGTGTCAAATGCACCTCCCCCTGTCCTGTAACAGGTAAGTGGTCGTAATTAGCAATGGCAACCCATCTGCCAGGTGGTATATCCTTGTAGGCCTTCAACTGCGTTCTATCTCCACACAAGCGGTGAGAAGCACCAGAATCCATAATCCAGTATGTCATGTCCGCATTCATACTACCAGTAAAGGCATAAGTGATACCTGAGGAGCTCGAAGAGGATCTGGCTGTTGCAGTGGTATTATCTGTAATTGTGGTGTCAGCAGTAGGAGTCATGATCTCTTGAATACGAGAGACATTATCATCCATGCGAGGATCGGCTTGGGGAGCTGAAGCCTCTGAAGACACAATCTATTCTGTTGCTCGACCAGAAATAGGATATCCATGCTTCTAATAGCATGTATCCTTTGCATATCCAGGTTTATGACAAGATGTGCAGGGACCACGTTGGTGTCCACTGCCTCTTCCTTGAGGTGTGCATCCTCTAGACTGGATCACCCCACCTCGACCACGAGAAGCGGCCATCGCTGAAGAGTGAAAAGATGTGGCCGTCGAAGGGATGATGATCTAATTGAGATGGTTATAGGCCTCCTCTATAGGGGGAATGGTAGCTCCAGTAAGAAGATGAGTGCGTGCAGCGTCATACTCGGTATCAAGTCCAACCATGGAAACTCCAACCATCGTGGAGTTCCTATACATCTTCTATTGCTCAGTAGACATCGTAATGGGCATGTAGCTATGAAGCTTTTCAAACATGCCGCGCAGCGAATAGTAGTAAATATGCAAGGGGCCACCATTCTGCTTGGTATTGTAGATATCAAATTGTAGTTGAAGGATCTTGGCTTCATTCTTCGCTTGTGCATAAGTGGATGCCAAAGTGTCCCACATTGCCTTGGCAGTGGGCTAAGTTAGAATATCATTGGCTATTTCTGCAGTAAGAGACCCACAAAGCCAAACGCGCACGTACGCATCATCTTTCTTCCAAGAAGCATCTGCCCCAGTCTTATCTGTTGGCTCTGGATCTGTCAGGATGTGCTCCTTGTTGTTGCACTGCAAGAGGGTGAGAAACTGCATGGACAACAACTCATAGTTGATCCCATCCATCTTAGTGATGGGAGCCGGGCCCTTGAAGGCTCCGGACGAGAAGATGTCACCCTTGTTATCTGACATGATGATAAAAAAGAAAGCCAAATAATGGAATTCAATTTGGGAGTAGATCGATATAAACGAGTCTACATAATCATACGAAGGATTGGTTGTACGTGTAGACTCATACAAACATCCTTGTTAATCTTGTCGCTCGCTAGGGCCAGAAAACGCGACTTAGAGGTCCAAAAGCATGCTCTCCAGTAGAAAATCAGATCCCAGGGCCTGGGCACGGGTGGCCTGAGCGTAGGGGAGATCGGAGTCACGATGGTGCATGGGCCTGCATGGGTGGCCTGGTGCGGGAGGCATGCGATGGGGGGGGGGGGGTGCCTGGGCGCGCACTGGGGCGCTGGGGGTGCACAGGGGGTTCATTGGGGGCGCGGAAGGTGCGCAGGGGCGCACGAGGCAAGTGCGCAAGTGTCTGGCGTGGGGGAGCTGGGCGCAGGGTGCGAGCGTGCACGGAGGGGTCGGGGGGTACAGGTGTCGAGGAGGGAAGGGTTAGGGTTAAGGATGGATACAGTAACTCCGGTCTAGGATCGTTGCTCCGATACCATGTTAAGGGAACATACTGGGATAAGTTATGAGAGGCCCAAGGGTTCCCTTATATAGAAAAGGAACCATTGGGTAAATTACAGAAAGAAGAAAAGAAACATAGAAAATTACATAAATATTAACTAAAGATATTTAATATCTCAACAGAATGGTACCTCCATCATGCCCCCACGCAGTCAGAGAAAAAGCCCTTCATGTGGCTTCATCGTTCAGCCTAAAGGAAAGGAGCTTGAGTCCTCCATCGGACAACAGCATGTCCTTAAGCCAAGATCCAAGCTTGAGAAACACCACCATTTGCAGAGATCTAGAGCAACATATCGGAGATCTCGTTCATGTTCGTCGAGAACTATGCCATCGCCCCCTCAACCGGCTGGAAATCTTTGACACAACAACCCCAGCAGTTCCACCGCATCCATCCTTTGCAAAGTAGCCCCAATAGTTACAGATTTTCTTCATCGTGCAAAGCAATCGTCTAGATCCCCAACCTTGTTGTTCTTTCGAACGCCCTGCAGAGCTCTAGCAGCCACACCTTCCAACAGAGCTCCTGAAGTCAGGTGCTACAGCAGCACCAATACTCCACCGTCAAAGAAGGAACATCAAGGAAAGAGGAACCCAAGCCCCTCCGCAGGCTCCGTTCGATTCGGACTCGACCAGATCCCATGAAGGTTGTTAACTTTCAACCATCAGATCATCATCATCCAACAGTCTGAAGCGAGCCACGTTGAGCCACTAGAATAACTATGATTTGTCTCCCTCTGTTCTGGGTAATTTCAAGAGGAACTTCAAGTTCATTTAGTTGTTTTCAGTCCTATTTCCTATTGCAATGAACACCTTCTGTTTACATATCATTTTGAACCATCATAGAACATGGTTTCTTAATTCTAAAAAGTTCATGATGTTATATAATTGATTTTCTTTATTGTAAAAATTTATTTGTATTTTTATGACTATTTCTTGATTTATAATAATTATTGCGGTAGGATTTATCATATTTTGCTCTGTTAGTGATGTGAAATTCACAGTAAATCATGTACATTCTAAAGATTCCTGAAAAATCAAAGCTGTTAGGATTATTTATTCTCTGTCTTGTTTCCGAGTTTCATCATAGTTGCATGCGTCGGCTCTCTTAAATAAGTAGTTTAGTGATTGTAGCAATTGAATTTTAATTGATTAACCATAAGTACTTTTAAGAAATAAAGATTGTTGTGGATTTTTCTTTTTTAGAAATATTTAGGATAATTTTATCTCTGAAAATACTTGTTTTTATATTTATTAAAATTAATTTGCTTGTAATCACACTGTCTGCATAAAATAATTTATTAAAAATTCACATTACATCAAAAAAATCTCGAAAATCTATAATATCTTAGATTTGCAATGTTTACCGTCTGGCTATGTTTCATAATTTTTGGACTTGATTGGATTGAGAAATTGTAAAATAGCCCTCAAACTTGGTCGAATTTGCATTGGGTCATTTAATTGCATAAAGAATTAAAAAAACTTCTCTGAAAATCTAAGATAAAATTCTTTAAATTAAATCTCAAGCATATAGTTGCTTCCTTGTGTTCGAATTGAGATTTCCTCGAGTAAAATAAAAATTGACCACCTTCACATTAATTACGTATTAATCTGAGTGGTTTTTGACAGATCATCGACTGCCCTACTATAACATTATCACATAATTAACTAAGGGTATTTTAGGTTTCGTTAGCATTTAGCAGGGGAGAGATGGGAATGTGGGGAAATGTGAAAATGGTCTTTATCTAAGAGACCAATATCGTATATTGTACACCATACTAAGAAATGGTTTCATTTATTGTTAAATGTTATCTCCCACTTATTGTAATAAAAAATAATTAGTATTATAAATATTCTACTTGATTGTTGTTTTGTGATTATTAGTGACCTTAATGTGATTTTATGTTAAATTATTTCAAATTTAATTGTGTTATGATAGGTTATGGCAAAAACACACTTTACCACTCGTTAGTCAGTGCGTCTACCCGACAACCGTTTTCTAGCAGCGCGTGCACCATCCAGTAGTGCATCCGTTGTGTTAGAGATGCTCAACCACAGTCACCGCAACCACCTCTTAATACAACCCCACCTGCTGCAGACGCTCCATTGCGATCATCGCAGGTCATCCTCATTGACGGTGATGACCACGATTCCCATATGGCACCTGACTCACACAGACTTTCTAAGGATCATACGGAATATCCCTCGGAGGAGGTCCGATCTCTAAATCATTTGGTTCATTCAGACTCTCGATTCTTGGGCAACTCACCACTATCTATGCCACTGGAAATGGTTGAGTCCTCACAGAGCGAGACTTCAATGCTCATTGATTACTATGACAAGGAAGAAGATCTATACGTGGAGTTAGAGGATTTACATTATACAATTGCACAGAAGTATGCACCTCTAAGCGTACTACATAGGAAGCGATTGCAGTCGAGACCCTGACTTCTGTTGCATTAATGTAGTATAATTTTGTTAAACTCTGGATGTATATGTGCATTTTGTTGTGGTGTTAGTGGGGGTCACATATTCAGATGTAACTTTGATTGATTAAATGATAATGATGAGGTTATGTTTTCTCTATAATTCAAAAGTATTCGCAATGATTTAATAGTGTGCTCGATCAATAAAATTGCATTTCTTCTAGTAAAGAAATAACTAATAAAAACATCTAACAGATAATGATACATGAGTAGCACATAATAAAGTAAAAAATATTTGAGCAGATACACTTAGAACATTGAATATGTATGTACTTCTTAAGTAAATGAACAACTTCACAATTAATGAACAAATACGCACAACAAATGCAAAATAAGGGAAGAGATACATAAAATAAACAATACATAAAATATGAAGAAATGAATAATAAGTGAAGAATACATAATGATAAAACAAATAAGTAGTTAATTGAAGAACTACATTGACAAATATTAAATAAACAAATAGCAAAATGAACATCACAAAATAAATTAATAAATATATATTAAATAAAAAATACATCTGACAAATATACAATAAATTAACAAACAAATAAAAATATTAAATTAATCATTAATTAATTACATAATTCATGAAAAATGAAAATTTAATAAATATACAAACTAGAATAATAACATAATTATTGTACTAATAATAAGTAAAGTCAGGATTGTTAATTAATTTGGACGGGAGCTGAGTCGGGCAAGCAAATGGTTTGACGTGGCCATCATTTGGGCGACAAATCGTTTGTTTCGCCAGCGATTGCGCTGCCAAGTAGGTTGCGCGTCGAATGGATTGCTGCTATTAGTGCCACGTAGGCATGTGGTGAACTATTAACCAATATATGCCTATTGTGGGAATTATTTTCATTTCATGCTCACTTCGGAAAATATTTGCCCTGGATTTCCCCGAGGGAAATTACTCCCGATTTAAATAGCATGACCTTGTGATCCCCGATGAGGAATATGTGTGATAATTGGCGGCTGTCTTTAGAACTATCAGAAAATTCTAAAGTTCGATATCCGCTAATAATTAATTTGCTAAAAATGTGATTGGGATTCGATTTGAAAATAGACGAACTGAATCTAGGCGTACGTTTAGGTTAATTTATATACGGATATAACAATGAAATAGTAGATTTTCTGATGGCCGATTCGTTTAAACCCCTAGTTGTCATTTTTAATTTGGTATAGCAAATTTTGCTTATTCAAGCACCAAAGGAACGACAAAGTTTTTTAGATGCATACAAACTAAATTCAAAGCATATTTATGATGTTGGTCAATACATAAGTCATAACTTCTGGTTTTGAGGATATCAGAATTGAGCCATCAGTCCCTGTTTGGATTGGGTTAATTAAGGAGATATTCCACAAGCATAATAGTATATTAACAATAATTATTTACAATCTGACTAAATAATTGTCATCTTTAAGAAATTAATCTTTTAGTATAGTTTGATAGGAAATGAGATTTGAACGCATTTCTTTCTCCCCACTCTCTTGTTTAAATGAAATTTGCTGTTTCTTTTAACTACAAAATATTTCATCTTTAAACTGCAAGCTTAGTGATTGGCATAAATAGGTTTAAATTATATATTTGTCCAATTTTGAAAATTATTATTTGGAAATAAGGATTAGCATTCTTTATTAGGAACGTAAAAAAAAAGTTACATAGAAATTGATGGGAGACGGGCAACAAGCTGCGCCGCCAATCCCTTTTGAATGGCAAATCCAATTCTTCGAAATACAACATTCATAGACTTAGGAACCATAACATTGCTATGCATGATTTTTTGGAAATAATAGTTTTCTTTAAAATTCCAACCTTATGGATGGATATGTTTAGATTATGTTTTTTTTTCAAAATTAGAAAGTCATCCTTCTAAATAATAATTCTATTTTAACGAATCCCTCCAAAGAACTTTTTATTTATTTTGTTTTGTTTTTTTATCATTTTTCTTATAGCTCACTAGAAAATTAATTTCATAATCTCTTCAAAACATGGAAATAGGAAATAAGCGGGCAACAAGTTGCGTCGTTAGTCCTTTTTGAATTACAAAACCAATCTTTCTAAACACTACATCTATAAATCTAAGAACCATAACATTATTGTTCGTGGACCGTCTTCAAAAGCTCAACAGCTTATGGTGCTAAGAATACAAAAGTATCATAATCAAAAGAGATGAAGGCATGTTGATTCTCAATGCACGCTTTCTTGTGCTTTACCACTTTTGTTGAAGCAGCTTTAGGGGCAGCGTGCCCTGCTGCGAAGGTCCCACTCTTCAATTATGTCAGCGGAGAAACTCTTGTCAAATCTACATAAGTATGTTCCCCTCCAACCATCCAAACATGCTTGTGTTTGAACGCAATTGACATACGAATATGTGATCCCTCTTTGATAACGGCTTATTCACTTATTCCCATATCGAATGGGCCCTTGAAACGAAAGAATGTGGAATAAAAAAATAAGTTTTTTTTTTGATAACTTATAAAAAAAATAAAAAAATAAAAAAATAAGTTGTTTAGTATCTTATTCCACCTTATCCCACCCCTTTATTCCTCTTCGTTTTCCTATCGAACGGCGAACGGGTCCTTCGAGAAGAAAGAATGTGGAAAAAAGAAAAAAAAGATTTATTCTCTACTCCGGTTTTATTGTTTTGGTGAGTTAAAAGTGAAGCAAGGAGAAGTTATTCACATTTCTTGTTTATTTGTTGTATATAGGAATTTGGATGATGGATAGTTATTTTAGAATAGATCATGTGAATAATAGATAAATAGTAATCATTATTTAGAGGAAGAGATTAGTTACGAACAACAGAAATAAGTTATTACATGAATAAGAAAAATCTGGACAAAAGGGGGAAATCCATATTATCTTTTCTTATTATTGATGGAAAAGGATCAAAAATTGATATAGTTATGAAATTCCATGGTGGTATTTTCCAAAAAAAAATAAAAAAAATGGTGAAAAATATGCATGGAGTAGTTAAGGTTGGCTGCTCCATGGAGTAGCTTTCCTATCCTGTTTTCCATATCCATATTCATTTAATCTTATATCGAATACGAATATGGATGCAGATATAAATTAGATATTTATGAAACAATACCCTTAAATAATCGGATTAGAATTGAATATTCATCGAATACAGATTTGGATTAAATAAACTACGAATACAAATATGGATCAAATAATTATCAGATACTATGATCTGATAAATATAAATTATTAATTGAGACCGAATTAAGTAGGTAGTGATTTTTAAAAAGCCAAATTAATATACACACCATGTAAAAAATGTTTACCCAATCAAATTTGTTACCACAAGGGTTTGCTTTACGATTGCATCTTACACGAGGCTTCTTCTATTATGATTCTTACGAAGTTGTCGAGGTAAAGAGACTTGGTGGTTGTTGGAAGTCGGGGAAGTGCACGGATGTCGGTATTAGGGAAATAAGTTAAATTGTCAGCTATTTACTAGACATAATAAATTATATTGTAATATTATATAATATTTCGAATCTTTTGTTGTTATCATATACATACCCGTATTGGGAAAAAAATACAGCCAATATTTATATATTATTCATGTTCAAATACGGATATATCTATATACGGTCGTTTTTTAATATGATAAGTGGATATTAAATATATCCATATATATTTTTATCCCTATTTCTTATTCCTCAAGTAGGCATAGCTTTTGTTAACTAAAGTACTAACTCATAAGATAGTGATGAGTTAAATATTAATTTGTTTTTTCAAAAAAAACTAATTTGTTTTGTTTTACTAGCTCCTCCACTCATTAGTATTCTAATTATTTTTTAACCGTTAGATGTCACGTCGGTATTTTTTTTAGATATCATCCATTTATATTTCCAAAAATGTTAGAAAACTAAGTGATAAATATTCTGTAAAATCAACTAAAATGTTAGTTGCTAAAAGTATTGGAATCAGTTGAATATATTTCCCAAAATATTTATGTGATGTATGTGAAGCTAAAACAACGGCAGTATTTATATTATTCCTTGTATTTATATTATTCCTTGATATAATCAACTCTCCGTATGGTAATATCAATCATCGTCAACACCGACAAAACATTTTAACTTCTCACCAATCATTATTTCCAATTGTTTTCTCATCATTTATTATACATGAAGTGATACATCATTACTAATTTATCGACAATAAAACTCAATTACCATAGGCTAAAAAGATTAATTCCCCAAGGTTAACTCATGACCTAATATCTACCAGTAGAACCTTCCCATGGTTGTATGAGTAGAACTTTTGTTAAAGTTACTAATGCACAAGAGACGAGGGTTGGACGTTATTTGGATCCACTCAAATCGAATAATGGTTGAAAAGGATAGGGTTATTTGGTATTTCAATCGGATTAGACACAAATTATAATATTTATTGGTTTTTGGATTGGGTGGTTGGTCTCAAGTAATCCACCCAACGCACCCAACTTGAACCCAAATAACTTTATCCAATTTAATTTGGTTGGGTCATGAAGGGTCACTTTCTTAATTTAAGCTAGATGCAGCCCGGACTATTTCTAACCCAATCCCACACAAACTGCCCAAACGCTCACCTATGGATAATTATGAATTGATGATGGTAGAGCAAAGAGATGGATTATACTATCAGTGTTGCTCGTTGGGTTGTATCCCTCCCATATGTGGGTCGTGGAGCCAGTCTTGTGGCGGTATTGTATTCTCCTCCTTAGTAGGTCTTTTGTTCCTATTGTGAATCATGGAAGCAGACACGTACAAACACAATCAAATAAGAAAGATGAAACAACACGGATTTACAATGTTCACCTATAACTCGATTTTCACTATGCTAAGAAAGAATAGAATACAAAGGATACAAAGATCCCTAACCCTGGGAAGTTTATATACTACTCTCATACAGACATATCCTTGAAACAAACAGATCCATATACCGGAATACAAATAGAACCACTCATAAAACAATTCATCAGGGGTGTTGCTCCCACACCCCGCGGAGGGAGCGCACCTGCTTCTGTTGGGGTATAGTACGACATAACGAGGTGCATACGAGGTTCTTCAACCAATGAACGATTAGGATTTGAGGCATATCAACAATCTCCACTTTCAATTGAATCCTCTGAGAAGCTTTGCCAAGCTTTGTCATTCTGTCGCCGCCAACCCTTCCTTGGGGCCACAACCAACTACCAACATTGAGCGAGTTCAAACAATATTTGAACTTACTCTTATGAACTACCTTTGTGAACATATCAATTAGATTATCCGTTGTATCGACCTTATTCATCTTGATCCTCTTCTCATAACAAACGAAATGATATGTGATATATATGTGCTTGGACCTATCATGATGCTCCTGATCATTGGCAAAGCATATTGAACTGAGATTGTCAAAATATAATATAGTTTGATCCTGTTGTAGATCAAGATATCTAACTAAACCCTTCAGCCAGTTACCTTTTTTTGCAGCTTTTAACAAAGTCATGTACTCTGCCTCTGTGGTAGACAGAGTAATTGATGGTTGTAAAGTAGCTATCTAACTAACGACAGAACTCCGCAAAGTGAAAACATAGCATGTCATTGATCTCCTCCTATCAACATATGCAACATAAACTGAATCTGAATATCCAGCAACTAAACACTCTGAATCAATTCTATAGATGAGGCCAATGTCTGATGTCCCTCTCAGATAGCAGAAAATCCGCTTGACTTCTTTTCAATGCTCCTTCCATGGGTTGCCCATGAATTTGCTAACAACACTCACAACATGAGCGATGTCATGTCTTATGCATATCATGGCATACATAAGACTTCCAATTGTGCTGACATATGGAACACATGATGTGTGTTCCTTCTGTATGTCCAACTTAGGTGCGAAAAAAACTAAAAGATGAATATTCACAGTAGATGGGGTTACCTAGAGGCTTGGTTGTAGACATCCTAAACCTCATTTGAACCTTCTCAATAAAGTTCTTCTGAGATAAGAAAAGCTTCCCTTCCGTACGATCTCTAGTGATCTCCAACCCTCAAATCTTCTTCGTTGCACTAAGATCCTTCATGTCAAACTCCAAACTAAGGAGCTTCTTCAGATCATCTATGGTACTCTTATACTTGGTAGCAATCAGCATGTCATAGATGCACAATAAAAGATAGATGAAGGGGTCATTCTTCACCTTGTTGTGGTAAACACAACAATCGTTGGTCTCTTGTTAAACCCATGATCAATCATGAAACTGACAAACTTCTTGTACCACTGCCTGGGAGACTTCTTAAGTCCAAACAAGGACTTCTTCAATCTGCACACATGGTCTCCCTTACCCTGAGATGCGAATCCCTTTGGCTGACTCATAAGAATGTTTTTTCGAGTTCACCATGTAAGATAGTTGTCATCACATCTAACTGCTCCAACTCCAAGTCTCGATGTGCTACAAGAGCTAGTAGCACCCTGATGGATGGATGTCTTACAACGAAGAGAATATCTCATTGTAATCCGCACCATCTTTTTTATTGTAACCCTTCTAGGTGTGCCTTATATTCGATACCTTCGCTGCTTGAGATTCTTGTCTTTTTTCGTGAAGACACATTCATCCAACAACCTTCCTACCTATTGGCAACTTGATAATCGCTCATGTATGATTCTTGTGAAGAGACTCCATCTCCACGCCCATAGCAACAATCCATTGACCATATTCAGACCCAACTATGGCCTCCATGTAAGTGGAGGTCTCTGGAGACTCTACTTCCTCCACGATCTATATTGCAAATGCAACCATATCTTTCACGATCATCAAACCATACCCCCATGGGTGTTTTGTGATCAGTAACGTATGCGGAACTCTAATTCACCCAGTAACAAGTTGTATTCACAGCTTCTGCCCAAAATACTCTACCAAGTCCAGCATTGGAGAGCATACACCTTGCTCTCCCCATCGACATCTTGTTCGTTCATTCTATAATTCCGTTGTATTGTGGCATATCTCGGATGGTGTGGTGTCTCGCAACAACCTCATCCTTTCAGAACTCATTGAACTATGACAAACAAAACTCTAGCCCGTTATTTGTACAAAGATGTTTTACCTTCCTAGAAGTTTGGTTCTTCACAAAGATCGCCCATTGCTTGAAGGTTTGAAATTCCCCACCCTTGTGCTTTATCGTGTAAACCCACACTATCCTGGAGTAATCATCAATAATAGATAGAAAATAACTAGCACCTCTCAAAGATGGGATCCGTGAAGGGCCCCAACAATCAGCATGGATGTCACCGAGCGTCTCCTTCATCTTGTGAATAGCTTTGCTGAATTGCTTCCTCTATTGTTTCATAAACACACAATGTTCATAAAACTCCGATTTAGATCCCTTAAGATACTTGATTAGACACTTTTGACTGAGAATATTCATCCACATCTGACTCATGTGACCCAACAGTATAGATTCTGACTCTAATTTCACAGCATGGGATGCCACTGCGACAAAATTGTAATTGTAGGCCCTTGAATGACTTATAGGGTCTTCTTCTTGTTTCCCTTTATGATAACCACCCGCCTCTGGCAACTTGGATAACTCCACCTTTAGCACTATACTTATATCCTTTAGAGTCCAAGACTCTAAGGGATATCAGGTTTTTCCTCATATCAGGAACATGGCATACTTATGTCAAAGTCCTCACGACTACATCATACATCTTGATCTTCGCAGAGCTGATCCCTACAATCTTGCGCACCATATTATTACTCATGATGATGTTTCTGCAATATATCTTTCCATAGGTGCAGAACCAACCTTTATTGGGAGTCATATGGTAAGACCAACACGGATCAAGAATCCATGTGTTATCCATCGTATTATGATCTGTTACAGTGAGAACCATATCATCTTCAAAATCTGCGCACCCCCAAGCCACAACAACAATAGTGGATTCCCCTTTCTTCTTCAGGTAGTCCTTCTTCAAATGTTTATAGGAATTGTAGATGTTCGTAGAGATGTGATTTTTTGACTTGGACTTTTGCTTTCCCTTTTTTACGTAGCAAGAACTGCCATGACTTTTTTCATGAGTCATTACCAAACCTGGAGTGTTACAGTCCTACTTCTCAGTTGCCGTACACTGAGATTCACGCATATGTAGACTCGTACAAACTTCCTATAGGGTTCTCGATTATCTTCTTACAATAAATGATCGAACAAAATTCTCATATGATAATAGAAGAAAAACTAACAAAATCAAGGCATCATCCTCATCTTTAATCTTAACATCTATGTTTCTTAAATCCATCAACAATGTATTTAAGCAATCTAGATGTTCTTTAAGAGATGTACCATCCTGCATGCGAAGAGAGAACAAACATTGCTTCAATACAAACTTTTGATCAAAACTTTCATCATGTATAGACTTTCGAGTCTCGACCACAGATCGACTGTGGAATACTCATCAGCAACCTCTGCAATAATCTCGTCCGTCAAACACAACATGATCAACGAGTGTGCCTTCTCTTCCTGCATCGTCAACTCGGAGGATTCAAGTGCCTTCGCCCACTCCTGATCTAACAACATCCAGATTCCATGCTGCCTCAGAAGGGTGCACATCTTGATCTACAAAAGATTAAATCCATTTTTTTCTGTGAACTTTTCGATCTTCAAATTGTGCGATGTCATATTGCTCGATGATCTTGATGGAAGTCAAAGCTCTGATACCAATTTGTTGCGAATCATGGAAGCAAGTGCGTATGAGCACGATCAAATAAGCAAGATGCAAATACATATTTACAAGGTTCATCCGTGACTGGCTATATTCTTCGACGACAACGATCGATTTTCACTGTGTGGAGAAGGAAGAGAGTACATAGAGTATAGAGCCCTAACACTATGGAGTTTATATACTATTACCGTACAAAGTGATCCCTGAATCAAACAGATTCATATATCCCGATATAAATAGAACCGCTCATATAAAAATTCTCCGAGGGTGTTACCCCCACGCCCCTGCAGGGGGGAGCGCACCTGCTTTTGATCACTTCTAGCAAGACTCTCGTCTTGTTGGGGTGTAGTACGGCAGGAGGAGGTGCATACAAAGTTCTTCAACCTGAGGATGGTTAGGATTCAAGGGATATCAACAGTTCCACATCTTCAAGCTAGCTTTATGCATTTATCCTCTTGAAGATTGCGCATATGTACGGATAGTTATGTCCAAAATATGTTACTCTCAATTTTCTTGAGCATCACCCATTTACTTAAATAAACATATAAATGAACTCGTAATATTAAGATGCATTCCCATATTATCTCACAATAACTTCTCCATGAGCACAAACCTTTCAACTTAAGTGACAAGGATGTCTTTAGCTAGACCTGCAATGTTATTTTGGAGGAGATTTTTGCTATGTAGAAAGCCAGTCCCATAACCAAAGTCAACATTATCCATAAATGATGCTTTAATTATATTCTACAATTATGGATATGTTACAAGAAATTTGAGGTGTTAGCTCTCCCTCGAAAATTTTGACAAGGGATCTTTTATTTTATTTGAATGGGAAAAGTTGATTGCAATTGTGGACGTCATTTATTTCAAACCCGTTTTTTCAATGTATTGACATATTACTTATTTCTTTGGTTTTTTACACAAAAATTCTTATACTTTTTTCAAGTTTTATCACAACTTATGTAATGTTTGTAATAATATATTGCATATGCAAAGTTACTGACTCTTACATCATTACTCATTGGTTACTTTTCACCCATAATTAACATTGTCTTTATCAAAATCCATTAAAAACTTCTCAAATTCGTCCTTCAAGCATATCAGATTTACAGTTAATGTCATGTCACCTCTTTTATCCATTAACCTCTAGTCACTCATTAGCGTCCTTGCATGCATATGCACGTACTTCTATCTTATCTTTTGCTTTATTTCTTTTAGAATAACTATAGAATTTTTTTTAGATTATAGATCCAGCAGTAGAAGATAAATGCATAATCTAGCATTCAGTGTGTATTCGTGAATAATCTAATTTTTTAATTATTCAATCATTCATTTTATTAGGTCTGACATTAACTAGAATACTGAAGGATATCGAGGGGCCAATGAGCGACCTCCTTCTAGATGATCATGTTGTAGATGTTGAGAGTGGTAATGTATGACCTTTCAGTTGATTGTTGTGTATCATGGGGTTCTTTCTAATGTCACTATGATTCGCATCTGAGGCTGAAAAGGACGTGTCGAGCATATGATTTTTCTCATATGATTGAAGCATCTAATGTCACTACTTATCCTTGGATACTTTGTCATGATATAAAATCAGTTTATTTTGTGAACAATTCTCATGTAGAGTAAGGAAGGTGGAATAATGAGTAAGGTGAATTTTTCTCTATTCTTGTTCATTTTTGTGGAATATATATGGCATACGTGATTTTAATCATATTTGTTATTTGGTTGGTGTTCTTAGAGCAATACATAGTGAGAATGAGTAATAAATTGTATGCTTTGTTTACGAGAAGGGGCGTAGTTATTCCATGAATAATTATAAGATAAGAAAGGAGAATGGTAATTTCATAAATAAGAAAACTCTGAGATGAGGAAGAAATTATAACTCTTGTAGGTCCAAAAGCTTTCTTGCAATTTCCATTATTTAGCACACTTGGGACAGTTATTATTACGATCATAACATTTATTGTGGATTTTTTTATGATTTAATCTTAAGCAAATCTTAGTCGATCTCGACTCTTTGATATGGTTACAATCCAAAAATCTTTTATTATTGACCTTATGAAAGAAAATCAAAATGATGATCTTCTGAAGGCTCAAGATCTAATAAGAAATTTGATCTTGATCTTAAAAAAAGAATTCACAGCATAATTTATTTAGATAAAGTGATCAAACGAATTATTTATAGGATTAAATCTTTTACTTATTATTGTGGATCTCGAGGACACTCTCTTACAAAGCCCGGGAGAATATTCGTTGAAATGACGAATAAATTAGTTGCTCAAATGTGGATATAAGGGTGAAGATCAGGACGACTCCTTGCAAATAAAAATAAAAATCAATAATTAGACACCTAACAATACATCTTTGTAGGTAAAAATTAATAGGATATAAATATAAATATATAAAAATAAGGAGGGTTAGATAATACCGGATTTGATGAGACGAACCAACTTGCCGAGGCGTGCAAAATGCACTGACCTTAAGAATAGATTCGTACCCCCACGAAGATTCCGATGGTGCAATCGGTATTGGTACGACTATTCTCCAGGATACAATGGCGAGATCTCAATGGGTATGCACGTACCAACATCGAGATCTATTGAGCAACAATAGATCGTTCCTTCGGAATAAACTCCCTCAAATGAGAAAAGAGGAGAAGAGGGATAGAATGATTGTGTGTTGTATGTTCTCAAATAATGCTATAGGTCCCTTATATAAATACACAATAAGAGAACGTTACACATTCAAAACAATCAATTAAATCCTCCATTCAATTTGAATATTAATCATTCATAAAATAACGTATTAAAAATACAATAAAGAAGATTCAATATTCTAATAATGTGCACAACATCCATCATTAGTATTATAAGGTAATATGTGTAACATGCAACATGCATGCGTTACACAAAAGATTTAAGTAATATATTAATGATATTATTATGAATATATTGACAATAAATCATATCCATGTAAAGACGTTAGAAAACATGAAGTGATATAATATCACTAATAAATTATCATGCAAAAAACGTATGTTATAAATCACATGCTCATTGATGCTAACCAAATAAAGTTCATGCACCACTAAATATAAAATAAATACACCTTTATGTTTTTAACAAAGTAATAAAAGTATTTGAAATATAATAAAATACCAACAATCCTCCACTATTTCAAATACTTTTTTTTGAACTATCTCTTTTCATCCCCCATAATTTCAAAAAAGAAATTAAGGATAATAAATATTAAAAGATAGATGAGAAACTCAAAGACGACACTTGAAGGAACTCAAAAATGTAACGCATTAGACTTGGTGTCTTATCGATTATGAACCGACTTAAAGAATATGAATGTGGTTTCTAAAGGTTGGTGGAATTAAAATTACTATGAACCAATCCTTTATTTGTGAAACCATTGACTCATATCTCACATTATATCTTTTTATCTATGTTGCTCATGTGGGTTGACACGTTTCGGCCATACGTCTACCTGGATTTTCATGAGTGCTCTAGAGATTTTGCCCAAAAATCTCATAGGAAGCAGCCTCACCTCCACACCCATATAGGTGGATCATCATCAAGTGTATATTGCATTTACACACCACTCAATTTGGGCTATGACGTCCATCAAGAACAAGTATGTTCAACCTCACCACCTATGATACTTTCCATATTGTACACCATAGGAATAGGGAATAACTGATAGTATCCTCTTAGTCGTCTAGTGAATTGTTTATCCCATATGAACCTCCTTCTCGGGATCTCCGTTCATGAAGGTTGGGTTTCCATCACTTCGACTATTGATTTGGGTACAATCCCGTTCCCCTCGATGTACTCTCCACAAGCTTTTTGCTTAGTGATTTAGTTAGAGGATCAATCACATTTAACTCTAACTTCACATAATACATTGATATTATGCCATGAGATATCTCATAATTTTGGCTCTCGGACAAATATGCCTGCTTTTTTACATTATAAAATATTTTTAGCAGCATGGCTTTCACAGTAGAAATATTGATGACATTGGCTTCATCCAAATGGAAAGATCTGCCCAGAAGTTTCTCAAGCACATCACAAGTGCATGCATTCTCTAATGCAATAAGCTCATGTATATCGAGCAAAGAATGCTTGCTAGATTAATTTCAAAAAATATCTCCTCTTCCAGGATAAGAATATGCCTGGTAGTAATTTTCGACTCATCTGAATAATGGAGTGAATTTGCACCATAATATCCTTCAAGAACTGTAGGATCTCCATAAAATATTAAATAATAACATATCTCTTTTTTGAGATATTAAAGCATTCAAAACAGAGCATCTCATTGCTCTCTTCCAGATTTGGAGTATACCTGCATAACTTTCAACAACATATGCAATATCTTGTCTAATGTATAAGACAATCAATAGTTTTTGCATATCTAGTTTGAAGCATACGATCACTTTTACTCTTTTTTCTTTAAAAACTTATGCAGTAAAACGAATGCTAACTTGCTTGCATTCAAAAGAAGAAAAGTTTTTGCAATACTCTTGCGATGGAGAAATATAATTATTCTTTATGATATATTTATTCTCAAGATGATATTTATTTCTCCCATGTCATTGATATCAACAAGAGTATTTTAACATATTTGAAGATCAAACACAGACATATTTTTTTAATACATGCTACCTTTTTTGTTGTCAATAAGTGAGACATTGATTAAACACCCCCACATTTTCGGATATTTCAGGCCTTTTTATAACAACATCATTCAATTCTAATGATAAAAAAAATATTCCGTGATTTTTTTTAAAACATCACATGGAGTCCAAAAACTACTCAATTACGGTTAAGACTAAAAGGCCTATGGAGAAAAGAAATAAGGATGATTAAATCAATAGTATTCACACCCGTTGGAAGAGCATATGAACGTATATATAAAATATATTTAATGGGAAAGATAAATGCCACATTTGAGAGTCACAATTTTAATTTAGTATATTCTCCTAATCAAATACAAACAACTTCATGCCCATTGAAAAATGAAATCCGCAAATTTCCATATTAGATTACCAACATTATTGCAAGGAAATAACATATTGAAAGATGAATCAATCTTGCATTAACGTGCACACTAATTCCAAAAATATGGAATTTATCACCTATTAATGATCGTGCGTGGAGCCGATAAAACCAATTAAATTCATGGTGAAATTATTACGAAATTGTAATGTGTTTGAAATATAATAAAATATCAACAATCTCTTTTTTTCTTTTTGATCACAACATATCAACACATAGTATTATAGTGACAAACATGATTATTAAGAGCATGTCTAATAATCAAACATACAAAAAAACTTTGCAATGATTGTTTTCTTTTCTAAGGCTCAATAAGTATGATATTAGTTTACACCCCCACATTTTGAATATTTTAGACTAGATATTTAAGAATATAACCACATCATTCAACTCTTCAAAAAAAATCCAACAATATTTTTTTCACCAACATTATGTTGAATCATAAAAGTTGCTCAATCACGACTAGATATAAGAGAGGGTATTTGGATAAAACAAATAAAGAACCCTCCAGAATCTATTCTTAAGATTGTAGGTAAAAATTAATAGGATATAAATATAAATATATAAAAATAAGGAGAGTTAGATAATACCGGATTTGATGAGACGAACCAACTTGCCGAGGCGTGCAAAATGCACTGACCTTAAGAATAGATTCGTACCCCCACGGAGATTCCGGTGGTGCAATCGGTATTGGTACAACTATTCTCCAGGATACAACGGCGAGATCTCAATGGGTATGCACGTACCAACATCGAGATCTATTGAGCAACAATAGATCGTTCCTTCGGAATAAACTCCCTCAAATGAGAAAAGAGGAGAAGAGGGATAGAATGATTGTGTGTTGTATGTTCTCAAAGCAATGCAATAGACCCCTTATATAGATACACAATAAGAGAACGTTACACATTCAAAACAATCAATTAAATCCTCCATTCAATTTGAATATTAATCATTCATAAAATAACGTATTAAAAATACAATAAAGAAGATTCAATATTCTCATAATGTGCACAACATCCATCATTAGTATTATAAGGTAATATGTGTAACATGCAACATGCATGCGTTATACAAAAGATTTAAGTAATATATTAATGATATTATTATGAATATATTGACAATAAATCATATCCATGTAAAGACGTTAGAAAATATGAAGTAATATAATATCACTAATAAATTATCATGCAAAAAACGTATGTTATAAATCACATGCTCATTGATGCTAACCAAATAAAGTTCATGCACCACTAAATATAAAATAAATACACCTTTATGTTTTTAACAAAGTAATATAAGTATTTGAAATATAATAAAAATACCAACAATCTTCACATGTTCAAGATCAAAAGAGTCAGGCAATTCCACTTTATCGAGAGGATTATGAACATTGCACGCACACGGTACAAGATAGATTATTCTCACCTCTTTTTGGAAGACTTAGGCCATGTTTGTTATGCAGGAATAGAGGAAGGAATGGAATCGCCATTACTTTCTCGATTACATTCCTTCCCCTAGGAATTGGGATTCCATTCCTTACCAATGCTAATGAATGTATTCTTCTTCAATATTTTTTAATTAATATATCATTGTTACTAATATAAGATTATCGACATGAATATGCGTTTTTCTTTTTTTGGATATTTTTTGGACACCGACATGGATATGATTTTTTATTGGACATGGATATATGGACACTGACATGGATATAAATATATGGATGCAAAAGATTGGATAAGTTACAAATATATGCATATATGGATATCGGCATAGATATGTGATATTTTTTGCAGATACATGTATAGATACAATTTATTTTTTTGGATATAGATACAAATATGGTTACAAGATAATCCAGTTGATACGAATACATATATATTAAATATATCTATTAGAAAGATAAAATATATCAGATATGATTTGTTTACGGATACGGATACAAACAGGGATATGTTTTTTCTGTTTTTTTTTCAGATATGAATATGGACAGAGATATATGTTTTTTTTCTAATATGGATATGGAAACGGATGCAATTTTTTTCTAAGATATGGATACTGATTATATTCTAGCAGATACATATACGGATATGGATATGGATTTTAATTTTTCTACGGATACATGTTTTTTTACGGAAGCGGATATGGACATGGAAACAGGTTTTATTTTTTACAGTAATAGATATTGATACATATACCATCTTTTGTTTTTTAGGATATGGACGTGGGTTATATTTTAGTGGATACGTATACGGACATGGATATATATTTTTTTATTTTATTTACCAAATACAGATACCTGTGACATTTTCAATTTCTTTAGAATATGGATATAGATATGGTAATAAACATTGTAGCGGACACGGATATGGATATATCAAATATAACAATTGTATGAAAAAAATCAAAGTAGTTTCCATTTAAATTTGATTATTGATTCTTTATATGAAATATATCGATTATATAAAAAATTAAGTCTGAGAATACCGATTATTTTTTCTACTTAACGAAATATATCAAAGGAATGTTATTTTCTTTCTATTCATTTCCCTTTCCAAATATAAGGAACATGTCTCATAATAAAATTTTCAATTCCTAATAATATCCAAACAATGGAATGGAAAAACTTTTTCCTTTCCATTCCATTGTTAATTCCATTCTTGTCTTGATTCCATTCCATTGTAATTCATTTCCAATCAAACAAATGGAGTTAACATGGATAGACAATGTTTCCCAATTGCATCTTTGACATTAGAAGGCTTGTATAACTCATTAATGGCTTACTTGCTTTCACCAACTTTGTATAAAGAGCCCGGTGGCAAACGAGCCAATTTGTTGATATGATGCTGGTCAACCTAGCTCCTCTTGTTGAACTCTTCAGCTTTCCCTATCATTGGGATGGTGTATGGGGATTATCGGCATTGATGCTTCAGTTCTCATGTTTGAATTTGGAATTATGTCAAACATAGGGGGTAGAGAAAAACTCAAGATTGAGAACCAAGTTGAGTTCATCCAGTTAACAGTTCAATAGAACCAAGCTATCTCTGTGAAATAAGAGAGTATCAGTTTATCTAATTAAAGTTTTAACACCTAGGTTAAGTATTTAAGAGTGTGTCTAGGTTAGGTTTACAAAACAATGTGAATGCATGTAATTTTTATGAGGTTTTATAATGCAAATTAGATGAATGACACAAGATGCTACAAGTGAGTATATAAGACAATACAATATACTGCATATAATAAACTCAATACAATATCACAAATAAGCTCCCAAGTTAATTCATGAGCATGAGTAATAAATTAAGTAGAAGATGAACCAAATTAAATCTCCACTAAATAATCCAATTTTGATTAATGACAACCCTAAGTCTTTATTTAAATCAAGTTAGTAGTCAAAAGATAATGATGTAAACTATAGATTAATTACTGATGAATACCCATTCATCACTCTTTATTCTTATATTTTAGCTACAAAAACCTTTGCAAATGCATGTAGATATGTGTAAATAGGGATAATTAGCAAAAGCATGCATTGTGTAAAAACCTATAATTAGCATGTTTTGTGCAAAAATAAAAGAATAAAGATCAAAAAGAAAAAGAGGGAAATATTTAGAATAAATATTGAGCAATCTAACCCAAGGGAGGGCTCAGCATGGGCCTGACCGCATAAAAACCAAAGTAGAGGGAGATAGGGGCTCATGTGTAAATATTGGTGTAAATAAAATAAAAATGTTTTCTTCACCCAAAAATATGCTTGTTAATACTTGTATATATTTATAAAAGATAAAAACAAAATTAAAAAATTAAAAATCAAAAAGATTAAAAATACTCTTTCCCCATGTACATAGACCATACTCCTATATTTATTCAACCTTATAAATAAATAAAATTATTTTCTAAACTTGTTGTAAATATTCTATGTTATGTATTGTAAATAAATAAAATAAAAAGAATCAAAACAAAAATCAAATAAAAATTACAAAATTCAAAATACAAAAAGACATTGTATATATACCATATATATAGATGTACATAACTATTTATTCTACCTATGTATATAAATAATAAAAATAAAATAAAAACACCCTTTTATTCCTTATTTTATACTATAAATAAATAAAATATAAAATGGGAATAAAATTGTATAAAAATAATAATTAAAAATCAAAAATCAAAAACCTACATATTGTATATATACCTATATATAGCTATATATTGTAAATACCTTATTTTTATTTCCAAAAATTAATTAAAAATCACCAAAAAATAGAAAAAATAAAATAAAAATATTTCATGTTTTGAGTTTTGGCTGAATCGGGCCCTAGCTACCTCCATTTGTCATCTCAAGATTCAGCCACGTGGCCTTCACCCATTGGCCCTGGGGGATGTTGACCGCCCGGTCAACTCCCCCCCCCCAGGACCACTTCCCACGGGTCTGCTGCGCCCGACCGATCTTCTCGGATTTTTCCCATACAGACCCGAATCCTTTTCGCCCAAACCCCGGGTCCGGAATGCTCACGTCATACCCGAGAACCTCGCCGGAGCCTTCGCCTCGGGATCCGCGCACCAGATCGCCCTACCCGCGCCCTTCTTCCCGGACCCGCCAGCATACTTAAGCTCAGCTCCGCCGCTCATTTCACGCATCTTTGGCTCTCCATTCTTCGTCCCTTGACCTCCACAGCTACCCCCGAGGTGACAGCTCCAGGTTGGCCGTGTCGCAGCGAGGAGAGAGTGGTCGGACCACTGATCCGGCGAGTAGCTCCGCCGTAGCTCCGCCATTCGTGCGAGCTCTGAGCCTCGGGCCCAGACGACCCTCGAGGCTACGACCGGGAGCTTCCCCAGCTCCAGCCCAGTCTACTCCACCACCCAGGTAATCCCATAGCTCCACGTTTCCGTTCAATTTCCATTTTGCCCTAAATCGCACCGTCGCCGTGTTTCGTCGATTCCGACCCTCACGCAATCATTCGATCATCGGAGTCCATCATCACCTCCGCCTTCCCTCCGCGCACATTCTCCATACCCCCATCCAACCCAGCTCGCACAGGAGCTGGGGTTCGAGCTCTTCCGTCCATCGCTTCGCCGGAGCTCGCCCATCTCGCCCCACCGGTCACCTCCACGACGCCTAACCGGGTCGAGGCACTTTGCCCTCGACCCGCGAGTTTCCTGGTTCCCTTTGCAGGTCAATGCGAGCCCATCTGAGGGCTTGAGTCATCCGGGCCAGGAGCTTCTCCTCCGCCGACCTCGCCGGACCCCTCCAGGGCTCGGCTGGGTCATCGGAGCCTACCATCAACCGCGGAGCACCATTGCGGAGCTTCTCCGATCTCCAGAAGCGGCAGACGAGGACCACCGCGTGCACAGAGGGCCGGCGAAAGTCGCCGGCGACTAGTTCTTCCAGGATCCTCGCCGACCGTCAGATTGACCTCGGCGCTCCAGGTTACATCGTGTCCGTCCATCTACGGAGCTGCAGCAACCGCCAGATCTCCCGAGGATTGATCTCAGCCGTTAGCTACTCGAGGGTTTCGTCCACCAGCACACCACAGCCGTCCGATAGCCACGTGGAGAGCCCTCAGTCATTCGATCAGGCCGACGTTTTCAAAGACAAAGGCGCCTTCGTCCTCAGCCGTCGGATTCGCCACGCGTCACTCATCCGGCCTCGATGTTAAATAAGGGGTAAATTGTCTTAGGCCCCCTTTTCTTTTATGCTTTTAGTTTCAGTCCTGTAAATATTTAATTCCGTAGTTTAGTTTGAGGTTAATTTGCACAATGGACCATGAGCTTTAGTTTATTTGCACTTATACCCCTGCCTGTGTGAGCCACGTGCTTCGTCACGTGTTTTATTGGTGTATTTGCAACCTTAGCCCCTGTTGTTCTGGATGTTTATGAATGAATGAAATCTTTTTAGTATTTGCATCTATGCCCCTGTGAACGTTTTAATTTCGCATGTGCGTCTATTGGTGGGTAATTTGCAGCATCGCCCCCTGGACTTTTGGTACGAGTTACCAAGAGGTCCTCGGGACTTGTTTTCTTCACAGATAGGTCCCTGAGTGCCCCAGGCACGCGCCGCGCGCGTGACTTGCTGGGTTAATTGCACCTGGACCCCCAGAACTTAGGGTATTTGCACTTCAGTCCTTGTGCACAGTGCCCTCTTGTGATTTTTGAATAAAATATCAAATCACCTCCAAATTCGATGAAAATTTGACACATGGCTCCTGCCATGTTGTAGGATTTTTGAGAATTTTTTAGGACATTTTTGAGTTTATTTGTTATTTTTAAAAATTCAAAAACCATCATTTTAGCCACTGTCTAGTTTTAAAAACCCCAAAAAAATATAAAAACCCCCTCAAAAATTCTATAAAAATTAGGTACTGTTTATTTTGTGTTCCTTTATTTTCTAGCCAATTTTGGCTATTTTTCACTGATTAAAAACCATAAAAACTTAAAAACACCTAAAAACCCATAAAAAATCTATTAAATAATCTAAAAAACCAAAAACAATAATTTTGGTACTCAAATTTTCCTTGTTTTACCTAGTTTACAGGAAAAATACCTCCAGGCCCTTTTGACGTTCTTAGATATTTTATCTAGGGACTTTAGGCTTGGCTGGACAGTACCTTGTTTCTTTGCTACTGTTTGGTATTTAGAAATTAAAATACATATCAGAAAAATTCCAAAAATTAACCAAAAACACTAAAAAACACTAAAAACATAAAAATATTTTTATTTGAATTTTTGCTTGATTTTTGACACATTAAATAATTAGATAAAGTGTGCTTGCTTTTGTGTTTCTTTTGTTTTCTTCACATATTAAAAATCCAAAAAAATATAAAAATCATTAAAAAGCATTAAAAATATTTTGTCTTTTATTTGATTTCATTTTTACTACTTCGTAGGCCTTTGGCCAACCCGTGCTCCTTGAGTACGACCCTGGGAGCTATACCAGGTTAAACACATAGCAGGATCGCTTGCCTTGTTTTGATCGATTTTATTTGTATTTAGTGGTCTGATATTTTTCTTGATTGACTTAGCTGAGCGATCGAGGTCGCAACGACCTATCTAGATACCTTTACCTTAATCGCTTGGCCGCGTCGGAATGGCGCCGTTGCCGGGGAGCACGGCTTAGTAGTTCATTTTATTTTCATTTTCGTCTTCGTTTTCGCGACTTTTCGCGGTTTTTGTTTATAGTTTCTTTTTGTTTTATTCTGCTTTATTTTTATTTTCTTTTGTTTTTGTTTTTGATTGATTTTGTGTGTTTATTTTATTTTGTATTTTTGCATATATACCCTTACCTTTATTTTCATTTCTTTTTCCTTATTATTTGATTATTTTTGCTGGTCTGACCACTCACCTCTTTTTCTTGCGAGGGCCCAAGGACCGCGGAGGCGACTTTCGAGGAGCCGGTGCAGCCGAGGAACTTGGAGGCGGCTTCCTTCTCTACGAAGCCGCAGGAGAGAGCGAGAGGGAGAGAGTTGAGTGGGTGAGGTTAGATTAGGTTTTTATTTTATTTTTATTATTATTATTGTAATAATACAGGGACTTGGACTTCTTGGACACTCTTGGACTTTCCCACCGTAGCGGGTCTGTTTCGCCGAGCACCGGTGTGCTCGGGGGACCCTTTAGGACTTGCGCGGTTTTTCGCAGCTTTTTCGCGATTTTATTTTTCTTTTATTTTTGTCTTTGCCGGTTTTTCGCGGTTTTTGCTCGAGCCCCTAGACTTAGGATTTTCTGGTGATTGTGCCGTAATTAGTAGGATCCACACACCTAATTGATTATCTGTTCCCATAGATCGATAATTGGACCTACTTAAAATCAATAATAAAAATAACCGATTCATTTGCCTCTGTAGCCTACGTGCCGTAGCCCGTCCTGTAAAGCGCTTTCTCCTACCCCCGATTTATCGGACAGAGGAGGGACGGGCCAAGACCGGACTCTTTGGCTTGGAGGTCGGTGACCGGTTAGACGGTTCTTCGCTAGAAGTTGCTCGTTTAGGACTTGGCTTTCCCGCTGCACCATATAGGTAGTTTTAATTCTGTCTTTACTTTTATGCGCGGATCATATTGCATGTAGAGAGCTGGAGGCAGGTACGCATTTCTGACTTTGCATGCATCATTGATTTATCGTGCATCGGCTTTTTCGTCTTCTCCCCCCTGTATTTGGACTTAATAATCAGGAGAATCGAAAAATTCGTTAGGCCTTTTGTTTGCTTTGAAAAAAATATTAAAAAAGTGAAACCATAAAATTGGGACTGCTAAAATTATTGATCTAAAAACCGCTCACCCTAAAAACTTTGTCTTGGGGAGAGCAACCCCCTCATTGTATGGTTTGGATGCACGAGAGAGTGACCCGCACCCTAGGTAGAGCGCCCCGTTGCTAGTCCCGACTGATTACCGACTCTTCCGTGCGGGCCAGTCGGTTGGGTTAGCATCGGATATCCCAACAGGTCACGTAAGCGCTCTGATATTTTGTGTGTTCACCAAAATAAAATTGACAAGATAATTTGACCGAACTTTCACGGTCTTCAGCTCGCGTTGCGTTGGTGAACCGGGGGTTTGTTTTCTGATCATAATTTTTCCAGATCTCATCCGCCTTACTCGCCAGATCAAGATGATGGGTAGACGGTCTCTTAGGCAGCCTCTGGCTGCACCGCTTTCGGGCGCGTCTACCTCCTCATCTAGGTTGGCTCGCGAGAGCTCAGACCCGCTCTCCGAGCCCGAGTACGACTCCACCCTGTTCCCCCTCGACCCCCTTTCTGATCTACCTGAGAGACACGAGCCCGAGGAGAGATTGATACATTTGACAGCACCTGAGTTGGGCTCGTTTGGTTTTGCAGACGTCGCCATGGCCGGCAGTTCTGAGGATCGTTCCCGCACAGAGCACATTGTGATGGATCAGGGAGCGATCAACTCCACCTTGATCGCCTCATTAGAGACAGTTCAGCAGCAGTTACGCGATCAGGGAGCATTTATGATCGAGATGAGGAGAGAGTTGGAGCGCCTCCGAGCAGAGCGAGATGAGCAGAGCGAGCCCGAGGAGATCCCGGATGCAGAGGCACGAGCCGCAGCAGCAGCAGCAGCAGTCGCGGCTGCCGCCGCAGCGGCAGCAGCCGCGGGAGCAGGAGGACCACCTAGACCGATGCGGGAGTTGCATAACCCTGGATCTACACTGATGCACCATTGGGTGGTGGTACCTGCTATCGTGGGGGACTTCAAGTTCCCCCCGAACACCCTGCAGATGCTTCCTCGTTTTCACGGACTCGCCACTGAGGAGCCCCACCTTCACCTCCAGGAGTTTCTGATGATCTGCAGTACTGTCCACGACCGGCATGTGGACCAGGACACGATCCGGATGATAGCCTTCCCGTTTTCACTGGCAGATAGAGCAGCTACCTGGCTGAAGCATCTTGGGAGGTTTGTCTACACCTGGGAGCAGCTCCGCACCGAGTACTTGAACAAGTACTATCCACTCGGGCGGACGAATGCAGCGAGGGCCCTGATCAGTAACTTCTCCATGTTCCCCAACGAGCAGTTTCACGAGGCATGGGAGAGGTTCCGAGAGCTCCTGGACAGATGCCCGCACCACGACATCTCCAAGCCGAACCTAGTTCAGAGCTTTTTCACCGGGTTAACACCAGAGCTACAGGGCCTGGTGAATGCTTCTTGCGGCGGGTCCTACTTTGCCAAGGACCACGACCAGGTCTGGGCCATCTTCGAGGAGATGGCTGAGAACTGTATGGTGATGTCTCAGACCAGGTTGTATACTCAGAAGACCCAGCCACATCAGCCAGGACCCGTGCAGTACCAGCGGATAGCACGGGTAGATGCAGGTCCATCCAGTTCGTCCGCAGCCGCAGCAGCACAGGCAGAGTCGACAGCTGCGGACATGGGCATTATCAGCGAGAAGCTGGACCGTATGGAGCTGATCGAGAAGAAGCAGTGCCAGAGTATCACGCAGATGGAGCAGATGGCACAGGTTCTGAGCGACATGAAGACACAGCTCATGTGTCTCCAGGAGGCACAGACGGCTTCTCAGCCCCGTCTTCAGTCGCGAGGCGACGCCGGCAGCAGCAGCAGCTCGTCCCAGCGCTCCAGCACCCACGTGCAGCCTAGACAGGTCCATCTTGTACAGGCGGAGCCGTACCAGCAGCCGCAGCCCACCTACCAGTCCCCACCATCTCCAGAGATGCAGATGGTGGTCTACCAGCCGGACCAGCCTCTGGCAGTACTCCCGCCAGCCCCCTACGATGCCGAGCCGTTGATGGATGTCAACGGGATTTGGTATGACCGCCCCCAGCCTGGGATCCGACGAGACCATCCCGGATTCAGGTGGGGGAGCGGTGGTACCCAGCCCCAGCAGCAGCCGTCAGGACAGGGAGGGCAGTACCCCCAGCAGAGAGATCACCACCAGCCGCAGCAGCAGCCCCCAGCATATCAGCAGCACCAACCATCCTTCAGTCCTCGTCCCTATCAGCAGCAGGGATAGTCGTGGAGACGTGAGCAGCAGGCTCACCCAGTTCAGCAGCAGCACCCTTCCTCATACCCCTCTTACCAGCACCGGCAGCAGTTCCAGCAGCCTCACCCACAGAGAGGCTACCCGTCGGGTTCCCACGAGAGCCCTGCTTTGGATGACATCGCCCGCCTCCTCACGGACCAGCAGGCCACATTCAGACAGGAGATGGACGAGTTCCGCCAGGAGATGCGGGACTTGGTGAGAGGGAAGGCCGCCATTCCAGCCCAGATTGAGCCGAACCCGAACAACCTCAAGAGGAAATCTGAGCAGGTATTACACAATGAGTCTGCCACTCCTAGTGACCCATTTGATGATACATCTTCGGATCTATTTGATGCTGATTTTGTCACACTTAGGAGCGGTAGGACCCCAGCAGGCGGCGGTGCCTCATCTAAGCTTCACCACGAGGACACTTCAGAGGCGCCACATGAGGAGGAGGAGAGCGGTACTGAGGTCGCTCTAGATGATGACGGTGGCACTGAAGCCACCAAGGATGCTGATCCCACCGGCGGTACTGAGGCCGCCGCTTCACCAGATCTAGGAGGTGGTACTGATGCCACCAGTTCAGCCGAGCCAGCCTGCGGTACTGATGCCGCGAGACGTCTACCAGCAGCAGCAGCACAGCCAGCCCACGGTGGTACTGAGGCCACCGGTGTTAGTATAGAGAGAGATGTTGTTTTTCCTCGCTGTGTTGTATCTCAGGACTTTGGTGTGAATAAAGGAAAAGGTTTACTTTCTTCTGGTCCCACTGTGGTGCATGATGTATGTGTGGATCCGGTCCTTGAACCGCCTAGACCTTTTCCTAGTCCTTCATCTGAGAAGGACCCTGTGATCCCCTTCCCTAGAGCCCTTCAGATGGGGAAGGGGAAGAAAAATGATCCAAAAAAGAGAGAGCATGAGGAGTTCAGCCAGAGCATGATCGATCGATTCCACATCCAGCTGACCCTCCGGGAGGCTTTGCAGCACATCCCCCTTCTCCAGCGATCTTTGAGAGAGAGGACTACAGTCAGGAGGAGGAGGAGGAGGAACCACACTTCAGAGATCCATGTGCTGACCAAGGCCACGTGTTTTGCGATCCAGAACCGCCTGCCAGCCAAGAGGCCAGATTCAGGGGCCCCGTATGTCAGATGCCAGATCAGTGAGCAGAGGTTCGACCGTACTCTTCTAGATAGCGGATCGTCGATCAACCTTCTTCCGGCAGCCCTTCTCGACCGCTTCGAGTTGGGCACTCTTCGACGGAGCAGGACAGACCTTCAGTTCGCTGATCGATCTGTCAAGAGGCCGAAGGGGTTATTACGAGACGTTATTGTCACGATTCAGGGCCTGAAATTCCCCGTGAACTTCGTAGTGTTGGACATGGAGATCCCTGAGTCAGTGGCCGATACCCCCATCATCCTTGGTCGTCCGTTCTTGGCCACAGCCAAGGCGGTGACTGATCATGATAGCGGGAAGGTGTACTTTCGCGTCGAGGGCGAGAGTATACAAATAGAGACGGTCGAGGACTACAGAGCTAGATTCAGAGCCCGCTCAGATGCGAGTACAGATTCAGAGCAGCTGACAGACGTAGAGCCAGACATCCACCAGGACTGTGATTTTGTGATCACAGATGATGAGGCAGCTTGGGAAGATCTTGAGACACAGACCACCCTCTCACTTTCAGATACAGCTGATGCAGAGACGACAGCAGAGGAGAGTCTGGAGAGCACAGACCTGGTTCAGGATACCATTGAGGCAGCAGAGCCGGTCCTTGATCGCAGCACGATGATTAGTGATGGTGGTGCTGAGGCCACCTTGTTTTCCGGTGGTACTGATGCCATCGCGGCTGATACAGATCCCTCAGATTCAGAGTCTGATTGGGTCGATTGTTATGATCAGATGCCAGACCTGATTCCACCTGAGCCTACAGAGGAGGAGGAGGTAGATGCAGAGCAGACCAGAGACAGTGCAGTTGAGCAGCCTTCTCCCAATCCAGTTTGCGAGAGTACGCTTTCACTTTTCCAGGCAGATTTGGCAGACTTAGCAGCATTCACTCAGTTTCTTCCGCAGCCAGATTTGCCGGCACCCAGCATTCCAGAGCTGAAGCCGCTCCCTACTTCGCTGAAGTATCGATTCCTTGATGGGCGAGCCAGAAATGTACCCAGTCATCATCTCCGCCGAGTTGACTGGAGAGCAGGAATCCCGTTTGATGGGGGTTCTTGAAAAGAACCGCAAGGTGATCGGATGGAGCATAGCAGATCTCCACGGGATTAGTCCATCAGTGTGCTCCCACCATATCTATCTCGAGGAAGGGGCGAAGCCGTCGCGTGAGTTCCAGCGGCGACTGAACCCCAACCTACGAGAGGTCGTGATGAAGGAAATATCGAAATGGTGGAGTGCAGATTTTATTTATCCCATTTCCGACTCCAAGTGGGTCAGCCCCTTGCATGTGGTGCCTAAGAAGACGGGCATCACGACTGTGATCAGTGAGTCGGGAGAGGAGATTGCTACACGAGTACCCACCTCTTGGAGGGTTTGTGTTGACTACAGGAGACTCAACCAAGCCACCAAGAAGGACCATTTCCCCCTGCCTTTTATTGACCAGATCATTGAGAGACTAGCAGGGAAGAGCCATTATTGCTTCCTGGATGGGTACTCGGGCTACAACCAAGTGGCCATCGCTCCTGAGGATCAGGAGAAGACCACCTTTACCTGTCCCTTCGGCACATATGCTTTTCGACGCATGCCATTTGGGCTATGCAATGCCCCTGTGACTTTTCAGAGGTGCATGTTGTCGATCTTCTCGGACATGGTAGGGGAGTGCTTGGAGGTCTTCATGGATGATTTCTCGATCTACGACGACGGATTCGACTCCTGTCTTGACTGCCTAGACCGAGTACTTCAGCGATGTATTGAGTATCATTTGGTGCTATCTTGGGAGAAGAGTCACTTCATGGTGACTCAAGGGACGGTGCTTGGCCACATCATCTCCAACAGGGGCATGGAGGTTGATCCGGCCAAGGTTGACGTCATTAGGAAACTCGCACCGCCGTCCAATTTGAGGCAGCTACGGTCATTCCTGGGGCACGTTGGATTTTATAGGAGATTTATTCAGGATTTCAGCAGGATAGCCCGACCGTTGACTGACCTCTTGACGAAAGACACCGAGTTCCTTGTCGATGACAAGTGTCTCTCATCGTTTGCTACTCTCCAGCAGTGTGTTATTGAGGCTCCTGTCCTCCAGCCGCCTGATTGGTCTCTCCCATTCGAGATCATGACGGACGCCTCCGATTTTGCCGTAGGGGCAGTGCTGGGACAGAGGAGGGATGGAGTTCCATTCGCCATACACTATGCTAGCCGCACATTGGATTCCGCCTAGCGGAATTACACGGTCACAGAGAAAGAGATGCTAGCTGTAGTGTTTGCCCTGGATAAGTTCAGATCGTATATCATCGGATCTAGAGTGACTTTGTTTACAGATCACACCGCCATCAGGTACCTCATGGCAAAGAAGGATGCCAAGGCCAGACTGACTAGATGGATCCTTCTACTCCAGGAGTTCGACATTGAGATCAAGGATAAGCCTGGAGTCAAGAATGTGGTGGCGGATCATCTCTCCCGACTAGAGCAGCCTGAGGATTCTGAGCAGATTGACCCTATTAGAGATACCTTCCCAGATGAGGCGATCCTTGCTATCGCCTCACTTCCATGGTATGCCGATATTGTGAACTTTCTCGTTGTTGGGAAAGTCCCACAAGATTGGCCCAGACAGAGACTTGAGACCTTCCTTGCGAAGGCCAAGTCCTACCATTGGGAGGATCCCATCCTTTACCATGAAGGAGGGGATAGTGTCTGGCGTCGGTGTATTCCTCATGAGGAACACCATAGCGTCCTCACTTACTACCACAAGCTTGAGGCAGGAGGACATCATTCTGGGAGGAGAACGGCACAAAAAGTGCTCCAATCCGGCTTGTGGTGGCCTACCCTCTTCAAGGACTCAGATGAGTTCGTGAAGAGGTGTACTGACTGTCAGAGGATGGGCACTTGTGGACAGCGTGATATGATGCCGATGCAGCCCATTCACTTCTGTGAGGTTTTTGACGCATGGGGCATCGATTTCATGGGTCCATTCCCTAAGAGTCAGGGATTTGAGTACATTCTGTTGGCCGTTGATTATGTGAGTCGTTGGGTGGAGGCTATCCCCGCCCGAGCCGCTGATGCGAGGACCGTTTGCAGATTTTTGAGGAAGCACATCATCACGCGGTTCGCGGTTCCACGAGTTTTGATTTCTGATGGGGCATCTCACTTCATCAACGACCAGGTGAAGGCACTTGCTAGCGAGTTCGGCATAGACCATCGTGTTGCTACACCTTACCATCCACAGACGAATGGTCTGGCCGAAGTGTCGAATAGGGAGATCAAGACTATTCTGCAGAAAGTCGTCCGCCCTGACCGAAAGGATTGGTCACAGCTTTTGGACTCGGTCTTGTGGGCATATAGGACGTCTTTCAAGACACCTTTGGGCACCTCTCCCTTTCGCCTCGTATATGGCAAGCCATGCCATTTACCTGTTGAGCTGAGGCACAAGTCACTTTGGGCAGTTACAGACATTATCATGGATCCAGATGGTATGGGAGACCAGAGGAGGGCAGAGCTAGCTGCCCTGGAGGAGCTTAGAGATGCAGCTTTCTCAAGCAGCCTACATTATAAGGAGAAAGTCAAGGAGTGGCATGATTCTCATATCAGCCACAAACATTTTGAGATTGGACAGAGAGTATGGTTGTTTGATGCGAGGCTTAGATTATTTCCAGGGAAGCTACAGAGCAAATGGAAAGGACCTTATCTGGTTCGAAAGGTACACGACAATGGTAGCATCGACATATCCGAGTTGTCTTCTGAGAGTAACTTTCGAGTGAACGGCCAGCGGCTCAAGCCATTTCTAGATCATGAGCCGCGGGTCGTTGATATTGCCCCTATTGTGAGATGTGGTCTTTGACTCACATCTAATGCATCTCACGCCTGAGTTCCACTGATCTTCCGCTGTATATAGATCCATATGTCCATATCACCACATTCCTTAGTCCCCCATCCCCTTCCCCATCTTGTGATTATGCTATACTTAGGGTGCACTTTACCCTAAGTATAGGGGGGATGTGAGGCATTTTGGGTATTTCTTTTGTTTCTGTCTACCCCTGTTTTGCTGCCTGTACTTAGGGATACTTCACCCTAAGTATAGGGGGGGTAGACCCTGTACATTCTCCACTCGGTTTTTCCCTTAGTATACAGCCTGCTATACTTAGGATTATTTGATCCTAAGTATAGGGGGGAGACCTGAGTCCCTCTTGACTTTTCATTTCTCTTTTGTATAGCCTTTCTTTTCACTTCCCTATACATAGCACGAGTTATGTCTTCTTCATCGCTCTTGACTCTGAGGACATCGTTCGAGCTAAGTATAGGGGGGTGTGTATATATTTCATATATACCTTAGCCATAACTCGTACTTTGTGTGAGTGTGTTAATAAATAAAAATGGCTAAAAACCACAAAAATTAAAAATTTTTCATGTACATAATCTTCTTTTATTTGCACATACATAGCTAGTGTACAAATTATTTTTGTAAAAATGATTTCAAAAATCTTTTGTGTAAAGCTTGTGTCAATATTTTTGTATCAAAATTATGTATATAGTACAAAATTTTTCCAAAATGTTTTGAAAATCAAAAGTTTGCAAAAATCTTGTGTAAATGTGTGTAAATACCTTTTTGCAAAACTTGCACTTCATGCATCATCATTCATGATTTCAAAACATTTTTCAAAAATTTTGCATGATTGTAAAATATTGTGTAAATAAGCATCTTTTTGTACATATGTATATAGTTTTTTTCCGGATGATAGTTGACATTTAAACTAGACTGGAATCAAATTGAGAAATGGAGCCTGATTAAGATCTTAATCCACCTAATTCTAAAAAGGAACCTTATAGGGCTTAGGTTTAAGGCTTTTCAGGTCCATGGTGACTTAATTCTTTGAGTCCACTAGGCTATGATCACATGTCATCTCAATGAGCCTAAGTAGAACACTTAACAACAACACATGACTCATATAGATTATGGCTTTACTTGAACAACCGCACTATGCACCGAGCTCTCTACGGATGAGGTGGTGAGGAGGCAGTCTTCCTTGGCTTGGGGTAGCATATGAGGGTAGTACTTCTAGGCAGAACCTCTCTTCTTCTTATAGTGAAGGAAGTGCGTCTCAACTTGGTCTGGTTGCCATGAGGTCTAACGACGGGAGTTGTGGGTTGCAATAAAGCTTCAAAAGAGGGATAGTCTACTGGCTCAAGAGGAAAAACTCCTTGTATATATGCTGCACATGTATATGTTGTACAGATGCACTTGAAAAAAAATATGTGCAAAAAGAAAAGAACTCCAAAAAAGTGGTGGGTCTGAGAGAAAATGATAATCCCACCGGAGTATGTATATAAGTGCAATAAGCAAAGCTTGGTTTCATGATCCACCTGTTGTAGCTTGCAGCAGGGAGACTTGGCTACACTGGTCAGGCTCCCAAGGGTACTTGGCTACACTGGCCTTGACCCATTCTCTTCTCCCCTCTCTTCTTGAGCCGGGTGTACTTGAACTTAGAAGGGAATACCCCGCTCCTCGAGGAAAGAGTGGCCAGATTGAGGTCATAGAGTTACCTTGTTGAGGAGGGTTGTCGAGTTGCCATTTCTGAGGTGGAGAGCTTAGACCTCACTTTCACAGGACAAGGAAAGATTCATGGTCTTCAGGGTTTGTGCTTGATGACTTGTTCTGATCTGGAGCATTGAGAAGTCTTGGTTATAGATTGCTGGAACTTAGAGGCTGTTAGGTTTTAAGCTTAAGTCTAAATAAGGTTCCGACACATTACTAATCCAAAGATCTGATTGAGCTCCATACCTCAATTTAATGAAGGCAAGTTTAATAATCAACCTTGATCCATGTACATCCTCTTTTTCTTTTTCTTTCTTTCTTTTTCACTTCTTTTTTTAATAAGTGTTTGCTAAGGGGCTAGCAAAGTTAAGTATAGGGGGGTGATGAATACCCATTCATCACTCTTTATTCTTATGTTTTAGCTACAAAAACCTTTGCAAATGCATGTAGATATGTGTAAATAGGGATAATTAGCAAAAGCATGCATTGTGTAAAAACCTATAATTAGCATGTTTTTGTGCAAAAATAAAAGAATAAAGATCAAAAAGAAAAAGAGGGAAATATTTAGAATAAATATTGAGCAACCTAACCCAAGGGAGGGCTCAGCATGGGCCTGACCGCATAAAAACCAAAGTAGAGGGAGATAGGGGCTCATGTGTAAATATTGGTGTAAATAAAATAAAAATGTTTTCCTCACCCAAAAATATGCTTGTTAATACTTGTATATATTTATAAAAGATAAAAACAAAATAAAAAAATTAAAAATCAAAAAGATTAAAAATACTCTTTCCCCATGTACATCGACCATACTCCTATATTTATTCAACCTTATAAATAAATAAAATTATTTTCTAAACTTGTTGTAAATATTCTATGTTATGTATTGTAAATAAATAAAATAAAAAGAATCAAAACAAAAATCAAATAAAAATTACAAAATTCAAAATACAAAAAGACATTGTATATATACCATATATATAGATGTACATAACTATATATTCTACCTATGTATATAAATAATAAAAATAAAATAAAAACACCCTTTTATTCCTTATTTTATACTATAAATAAATAAAATATAAAATGGGAATAAAATTGTATAAAAATAATAATTAAAAATCAAAAATCAAAAACCTACATATTGTATATATACCTATATATAGCTATATATTGTAAATACCTTATTTTTATTTCCAAAAATTAATTAAAAATCACCAAAAAATAGAAAAAAAAATAAAATAAAAATATTTCATGTTTTGAGTTTTGGCTGAATCGGGCCCTAGCTACCTCCATTTGTCATCTCAAGATTCAGCCACGTGGCCTTCACCCATTGGCCCTGGGGGATGTTGACCGCCCGGTCAACTCCCCCCCAGGACCACTTCCCACGGGTCTGCTGCGCCCGACCGATCTTCTCGGATTTTTCGTATACAGACCCGAATCCTTTTCGCCCAAACCCCGGGTCCGGAATGCTCACGTCATACCCGAGAACCTCGCCGGAGCCTTCGCCTCGGGATCCGCGCACCAGATCACCCTACCCGCGCCCTTCTTCCCGGACCCGCCAGCATACTTAAGCTCAGCTCCGCCGCTCATTTTACGTATCTTTGGCTCTCCATTCTTCGTCCCGTGACCTCCACAGCTACCCCCGAGGTGACAGCTCCAGGTTGGTCGTGTCGCATCGAGGAGAGAGTGGTCGGACCACTGATCCGGCGAGTAGCTCCGCCGTAGCTCCGCCATTCGTGCGAGCTCTGAGCCTCGGGCCCAGACGACCCTCGAGGCTACGACCGGGAGCTTCCCCAGCTCCAGCCCACTCTACTCCACCACCCAGGTAATCCCGTAGCTCCACGTTTCCGTTCAATTTCCATTTTGCCCTAAATCGCACCGCCGCCGTGTTTCGTCGATTCCGACCACCTCACGCAATCATTCGATCATCGGAGTCCATCATCACCTCTGCCTTCCCTCCGCGCACATTCTCCATACCCCCATCCAACCCAGCTCGCACAGGAGCTGGGGTTCGAGCTCTTCCGTCCATCGCTTCGCCGGAGCTCGCCCATCTCGCCCCACCGGTCACCTCCACGATGCCTAACCGGGTCGAGGCACTTTGCCCTCGACCCGCGAGTTTCATGGTTCCCTTTGCAAGTCAATGCGAGCCCATCTGAGGGCTTGAGTCATCCGGGCCAGGAGCTTCTCCTCCGCCGACCTCGCCGGACCCCTCCAGGGCTCGGCTGGGTCATCGGAGCCTACCATCAGCCGCGGAGCACCATTGCGGAGCTTCTCCGATCTCCAGAAGCGGCATACGAGGACCACCGCGTGCACAGAGGGCCGGCGAAAATCGCCGGCGACTAGTTCTTCCAGGATCCTCGCCGACCGTCAGATTGATCTCGGCGCTCCAGGTTACATCGTGTCCGTCCATCTACGGAGCTGCAGCAACTGCCAGATCTCCCGAGGATCGATCTCAGCCGTTAGCTACTCGAGGGTTTCGTCCACCAGCACACCACAGCCGTCCGATAGCCACGTGGAGAGCCCTCAGTCGTTCGATCAGGCCGACGTTTTCAAAGACAAAGGCGCCTTCGTCCTCAGCCGTCGGATTCGCCACGCGTCACTTATCCGGCCTCGACGTTAAATAAGGGGTAAATTGTCTTAGGCCCCCTTTTCTTTTATGCTTTTAGTTTCAGTCCTGTAAATATTTAATTCCGTAGTTTAGTTTGAGGTTAATTTGCATAATGGACCATGAGCTTTAGTTTATTTGCACTTATACCCCTGCCTGTGTGAGCCACGTGCTTCGTCACGTGTTTTATTGGTGTATTTGCAACCTTAGCCCCTGTTGTTCTGGATGTTTATGAATGAATGAAATCTTTTTAGTATTTGCATCTATGCCCCTGTGAACGTTTTAATTTCGCATGTGCGTCTATTGGTGGGTAATTTGCAGCATCGCCCCCTGGACTTTTGGTACGAGTTACCAAGAGGTCCTCGGGACTTGTTTTCTTCACAGATAGGTCCCTGAGTGCCCCCGGCACGCGCCGCGCGTGACTTGCTGGGTTAATTGCACCTGGACCCCCAGAACTTAGGGTATTTGCACTTCAGTCCTTGTGCACAGTGCCCTCTTGTGATTTTTGAATAAAATATCAAATTACCTCCAAATTCGATGAAAATTTGACACATGGCTCCTGCCATGTTGTAGGATTTTTGAGAATTTTTTAGGACATTTTTGAGTTTATTTGTTATTTTTAAAAATTCAAAAACCATCATTTTTGCCACTGTCTAGTTTTAAAACCCCAAAAAATATAAAAACCCCCTCAAAAATTCTATAAAAATTAGGTACTGTTTATTTTGTGTTCCTTTATTTTCTAGCCAATTTTGGCTATTTTTCACTGATTAAAAACCATAAAAACTTAAAAACACCTAAAAACCCATAAAAAATCTATTAAATAATCTAAAAACCCAAAAACAATAATTTTGGTACTCAAATTTTCCTTGTTTTACCTAGTTTACAGGAAAAATACCTCCAGGCCCTTTTGAGGTTCTTAGATATTTTATCTAGGGACTTTAGGCTTGGTTGGACAGTACCTTGTTTCTTTGCTAATGTTTGGTATTTAGAAAATAAAATACATATCAGAAAAATTCCAAAAATTAACCAAAAACACTAAAAAACACTAAAAACATAAAAATATTTTTATTTGAATTTTTGCTTGATTTTTGACACATTAAATAATTAGCTAAAGTGTGCTTGCTTTTGTGTTTCTTTTGTTTTCTTCACATATTAAAAATCCAAAAAAATATAAAAATCATTAAAAAGCATTAAAAATATTTTGTCTTTTATTTGATTTCATTTTTACTACTTCGTAGGCCTTTGTCCAACCCGTGCTCCTTGAGTTCGACCCTGGGAGCTATACCAGGTTAAACACATAGCAGGACCGCTTGCCTTGTTTTGATCGATTTTATTTGTATTTAGTGGTCTGATATTTTTCTTGATTGACTTAGCTGAGCGATCGAGGTCGCAACGACCTATCTAGATACCTTTACCTTAGTCGCTTGGCCGGTCGTCAATTACTTAATCAAGTTCTAATTAAATGACTCAAAATAATGATTCAAGTAAAGCAATTAACAAGGCTAATAATGATTCACGAACATTGTTTCAATCAATGAAAGAAAGAATCATTCTCTGATTTTTAATGCATTGTATATCAATTAAATCAAAAGTCTAAGCATATAACATACCAGAGAAATTAATATGTTTAATTCAAGAATGAATTCATTGGAATTGGATCTATAATGCTCAAGTTAATAAAGATGTAACATGGGCATATTTTTAAACAATCATAATTAAAAAAAAACTTCACAAACAGTCCAAAAGTGGATAAAATACAATTACGGGAAACTATCTGCTTATCTTTCCATTTACTCCTTGCACAGGGGTATTTCTATAACTATTGGAAGCTGATGGGGTAGGCTTGCAAAAATCCCAAGGCGGGCATGTGCTTCACACGAGGTAGGAAGAGGCTCAATGCGCACTTTGGGCTAGGGTCCATGCATCAGGTTATGATGCTACAGGCTTCGCTTGGATCTATCCAAGCCTGCAATTGCGGAGTTGAGGGTCGAGGCTCCTCGGGACCGTAGGATCAAGAGGATCCTACGTAACTATATGTCGAAGAAGATCTCCTCCTTTGCAAAAGGAGGAGCTCCGACGGAGCTCCAATATGGAAACTCTCCCGTCTACTTGAGTGCACCTTTGCTAAGAGTCAGGGAACCTTCCTTGAAGGTCCGCAAAGGTGCTAGATAGTCGACTATACTCCAAGGATGGTTTTAATCGTTGGTCAATGCAAGCTCGTTGGAAGAAGAAATCTTGACCAAAGCTTGTCCAAAATCCAACCAATCGAGGGCTTCTTGATACCTACAGGTGTTGTAACTCTAGTCGAAGCACTATGGACATGTAGAGGATATTATAGAATGGAATGGAGGGCTGGGGGCTTGGTGGAATGAAGCCCTAAAATGGGTTCATCTATTTTGCAAAGAGATGAATTGGATCGATGGGGGGAGGTTCTGGAGAAAGGAAGGTGGATTCAAGAGGGCAGGCATGGATTGGGGATGATTCGCAAAGGTTTAGAGGTCCTCAGATGGAGAAAATTAAGTGGGTGTTATTGTGATTAAATACGAGAAATCGAAGAGGGGAGAGACTGAAGAGATACATGGAGGAAGAAGATGATCGATGAAGTAAAACACCAGCCTGGGAATAAGTTTGGAGTGACTTCTAGTCTTTACTCTAACCATCAGTGATGCAATGAGCTCGAGCAGCAGCAAGGACGAGCTGTTGCAACTTGGCCGAGATGCCACAAATCACACCGGAGTTTCACCTCATTTGTCACTCGATCCCACTCACTTTCTCGGTCCCATAAAATAGGAGATGGCTCGTAGGAACTCATACAAGGGATGAGGTGGTCACAAGGGAAACTACCGGAGGTAGGGGATGACACAAAAGAGGATGCTTGCAGACAGAGGGGATGTACTTGATCAAAAATATCAGATGGATATAAACAAGGCATGGTGGATTGACTAAGGGTCATCTGATCAGGATGATCATAAGGTTAAAAATATAGGCGAGTGTCATTGAAGGGTCGACCACATGGTGGATATTGATTAGGCCATGTGGCCCAATATGAAAATTAATAAATGAAATAAAACTTTTAAAATAAGAGAAAATAATAAATGGTATCAAAACAAAAAGTTTTCTACATGAAAGTTGTGTAAATTTTCAAGATCTACACCTTTCATAACTCAAAGTCAAAATACATCATATTCACGTAATTGTTATTTTTGCTAGTATTTTTAATGAATAAAATATACTTCTTTTTTGTTTATTATGTTATACATATATATATATTATATTGTATTTTTGGATTATGAATAATATACAATATATTATATGCAATATTAAACAAATTTTTTTGTTTTTAATAATAAGAGGCATAGAAAATAAAGGGAACCATAATACAAAGATTATGTATTTATTTATATACATAGATTAGTCTTATTTATTTACAAGGAGTTAGATATTAAATTGAATTATTATTAAATTAATTGAATACTTTAAGATAGATGGATAATTAATCCAAGTAAAGGTGATGAATTTAGGATTTATTAATAGTCCAATCATTCAATCATGTATACTAGTCCACAATAAATATAGCTGATGGGAGAAGACCTTGGAGGGTAATCTGACCAACTACATCATATAAACATGGGGAGGGCTAGACAATAGCGGTACATGACATGATTCCTTTCAATAGTATCAGCCCCTGAGAATGAGTCACAGAACTTAGTGATGATATATCCTAGAAAGAAAGAGAACCAATACATTCTGGAGAGCTACGTGCTACAACTGAACCCAAGAAACCCTGGGACCTGGCAATGGCACTTCAATATGCTCTTTTTTCTTCATTGGACAATACATATGGACTTTGTCATGCTTTATCAAAACTAAATGGAAAGTGTTATGTCGCATCGAGATGTCGATTCATTTTTCATCGGGTATAAATAGATAATGGATTCACAACCAATTATTAATAACAGAACTCAAACATCCTTACTTTGAGTTGGATGGTGGCTTATCCCTCCTACTATCATTACTTCATCTCCACCCCCACTTCTCCCACCCTCTCTCAATCTAACATCCATACAACATGAGAAATGTGATGTTTTCTACCCAAGTGACCAAATTTCTATATCTCTGGCCCAGATCGATAGACTTGCAGTTTTGGGTCCCTGATGGGTTCGTATATATAGGAGTCAAAGAGAGAAAACTTTGTTGTTATAGTTAGTTCAGAGATGGCCGGTTTTGGCTGGAATGATGAAGGCGGTAGATAGCTAGTGGTGACCAGAGATGGAAGATGGAGTGGGCTCGGTGGCATTGAGTTTCTTCATGGGAGACGAAGATAGGGAAGGATAAGAGGAGAAGATGACCTTGACCTCTATTCAACCTTCTCCAAAAGAGAAGTGGCAACCCAATTGGGCCTTTCCACACTGATCTTGATCGATGTCACTGCTCAAGGGCATTAGAGTAGACAAGTGTCATTTGAGAGGAACTCCAGAAAAGTTAATTCCTTTTTAGTTAGATAATACTAAATAATCTTAAATTAACTACTAAAATAAAGTCTAAAATAATTGAATAATCTAATTATATAATATAATAATATTATTATTAACAAATAGAGAAAATGTATAAAATGTATAATTTATATGTAAATTATACCTCCATAATACAAGCAATGAATTTATATTACAAATAATCTATCAAATTTATATTTTTAAACTTAATATAAATTCATTGTATCTTGAATACATTATTATTTTATTTTAAGGATGGTATGTACATGTATAAATAAATATGCGATGATATGAACAATTTGGGGTTGTTTAAATCATTTATAAATGCATTTCAGTTTTCTATATTATTTTATTTCCAAAATATAATATAAATACAAAATATAAAAATACAAAATATTGAAATAGCAAAAATTAATTGGGAAGCACAATAATATATATACTAATAAGTCTTCAAAATCAAACTTTTGCATGTTAAATCTGATTCTAGGAAACCACCTTCATTTTCCTTATCTTGAATTTTAAAGGTAAATTTTGTGACTTGGAGTCCATATGGAGTAGATATCATGTCTCGAAGTTGTACTTTATAGCCTTTACTGTTTGAATTTTAGAAGCAGTTGACAGTTAAGCTCGATCTTTACATATTTTCATATTTATTTTCTTCTTTTTTTATTTCTTTATTTTTTATTTTGGTTTTATTTTGTATTAAATATACAAATTTATGTATAACATGTGATGGATAATGTATGAAAATTAATTAGTATTTACATGTGTTTTACCTCATATTGTAGCCAAAACAAAAAAAATAAAGGAGATGAATATGTCATTCATCACCTACCAACCACTGAACACCTATCTAAGAATGGCATTTGAGAGCATAATTTCAATGATTCAAATGCATACCCTGGGAATATTTGGCCATCTCAATGCTAAGGAAATATTTCAGCTGTCCTAAATCTTTTAGATCAAATTTCGTTGAAAGAATCATCTTTATGTTAGACAATTCCTTTTCATCGTCTCCAGTAAGGATCATGTTGTCAACATAGATCAGAAGAATAGATTTCTTAAAACCATTTGTTTTAATGAAGATGGTATGATCTCCACTAGCTTGATTGTGCCCATTTTTTATCATCATCACCCTGAGTCATTCCAACCAAGCTTTGGGTTATTTTTTAAGCTTATACAGTGCTTTTTTTAGCTTGCAGGATTTATCTGTCTAACCATAACAAGTGCCATCTTCATGTAGATTTCTTATTTTAAACTTTCATTTAAGAAGGCATTTTTAACATCCATTTGATACATTTTCTAGGAGAAATGAACAACAAGATAAATAATAACTCCGGCAGTGCTCATTTTTACAACAGGAGTAAATGTCTCGAGGTAGCTGATACCATATTTCTGACTGTAGCCTCTTGCAACCAACTAGATTTTGAATCTGGCAATCTTCTTGTATGCCTTATACTTGACCATGTATGTCCATTTTGAGCCGACCAGATGAGCACTTTTGAAATTTTGACAATATCCCATGTATCATTTTTTCATAGCCTACATTTCCTCCTTAATGGCTTTTTTCCCATTTAGGGTCACACCGAGCTTCAATTGCATTCTTGGGAATAACAATCTAACACAGTAATAAAACTTTTATAGTTTGAACTTACATTAGAGTACAAGGCATAGTTCTCCATAGGATAACGAGTTGGAGGTATGGTTGATCTTACAGCCTTTCTTAACGCAACAGGGAGATCCTTCTCCACATCTTTAGTATCATCAACCAAGTCATTCAACATGTTGTTGGTATTATCTACAATATCATCAAGGGAATAAGAATTACTTACATTGTTGTCATGATTTGGATCTTCTAATGAGAGATTGAGATTGTGGTTTGGTATCATATTTTCCTCACAATCAACATTGCTATCCACAATATATTGCCTGCCATCAGTTATATCAAGGGGAATGTCATTGCCATCATCATTATTGTCCATAATCTTGGCATTGTTATCCATAATCTCCCATATGCCATCAGTTTGATCAAGGGGGATGTCAAGCCATCACCATTACTATCCACAATCTCATTCGAGAAATAAAGTTCATCTTCATTTTCCTTAACATTCATTTTGCTAAAATCCCCCTGAGGAAAATGCTTTTGCATAATAGAATTCATGCTCATGAAAAGGTAACTTCATTGATAACATGAAACTTCCTTTCGATGAGATCATAGCATTTGTACCCTTTTTGGGTACTAAAGTAACCAATGAAGATACATTTCACAACCCTTGATTTCAGTTTCCTCATGCCAGGACCAAAGATGTAAATATAGCAAATGTAATCAAACACACGAGGAACTAAGCTGAAAGGAAGTTTATCATGATTTAAAATAGAGAAAGGTGTCTTTTATTAACCACAACAGAAGGATGCTTGTTTATAAGATGAATAACCGTGAGTACTGCTTAGCATTTCTCTGAAAAACGAGGGCCCTTGTAACCCCCTAAAAGGTGGTGGTTCTTTCTCTTATTTATGATATTTTGTTGGGGTGAATAACTGCATGAAGTTTTATAGGTGATTTCATTCTCTTCAAGAAAGACATGGAGAGATCCCTCCAAGTATTCCTTAGCATTGTAAGTTCGTAAGATTTTGACGTTGGTGCCATGCTAGTTTTTGAGCATGTTAACAAAACTTCATATGATAATCGGTACCTCACTTCTGCTCTTCATTAAGTACGTATGAGTATAATGAGAAAAATCATCTATGAAAGTTATAAAATAAAGATGAGCTCACAAACTTTTCAAATATAATGGACCCTAAATATCATAGTGAACAATGTAAACAATATAAGTACTTTTATTATTAGATGGAGGATAAACAGTTCTAGTGTGCTTTGAGATCTCACACACTTCACAAAAATAAATCTCTCTTCCTACTTTATTGCATAAATCATGAAATAAACTGTGAAGAGTAAGATAATCGGGTGTCCAAGATGCTCATGGCATCACTTCAGAGTCAATCATTCGTTTATTTATCATTGGTTGCAACAACCCAAAATCACACGAGCAGGAAGGTGATAGAGGCCATCAGCAACCAAACTAATTCCAATTTACTTCCTCGTAACCGAGTCCTGCAACACACAAGATTTCTCACCAAAAATCAGGGGCAGTTGGTATCCTTGGAAATGTGATAAACAAAGAGTAAGTTTATTAGAAAATCAGGAACATGAATAACATTTTTTAATAGAAATTATCTATGATAAATATGCTCCCTTTTTCATCCACAACAATAGAAAATCCATATGTCAATTTGACATGTTCTCTACTCGAGACAAGTTTATAATCAAGAAAGTGTTACCTGTCATATGTTCAGAAGCATCACTACCAACAATCCATTCATCATTAAAGAAGTGATTACCTTCATCACTTCTAGTATGCTTTGAGAGCTCATGAACTTCACAAAAATGAATCTCTTATCCTACTTTGTTGCATAAATCAGGAAATAAATTGTGAAGAATAAAATAATCATGGTGTCCAAGACGCTCGTGGCATCACTTCAGAGTCAAAGTATCATCAATTTTTTTATCGTTGGTTGCAACAATCCAAGACCACATGAGCAGGAAGGTGATAGAGGCCATCAGCAACCGAACTAATCCCAATTTGCTTCCCCGTCACCAAGTCCTGCAACACACATGATTTCTCACCAAAAATCAGGGGGCGGTTGAGATCCTTGGTAATGCGATAAACAAAGAGTACATTTATTAGAAAATCGGCAACATGAATAGCATCTTTTAACAGGAATTTATCTATGATAGATATGATCCTTTTTCCATCCACAACAACAGAAAATCATATGTCAATTTGACACTTTCTCTACTTGAGGCAAGTTTATAATCAAGAAATATCTTAGCGTCACCTGTCATATGATCAGAAGCATCACTACCAACAATCCATTCATCATTACGTAAATGCTTACCTTCACTTTTTTTGCAACCATTGAAGCATTCACGACATCTGCATTATTTGTACTCTTATCAGAAATGTTTACCTTCTCTTATTTGTCCTCTTATCTGAATATGTTCCTCGGTCAGTCTCTTGTTATCAACAACCATAGCAACACGTTTCCTCCCTTTGTTCATCTTCCTCTCCGGATGAAGTTCCCAACAATAATCTATTCCATGATCAGTTTCCTTGCAATGAGCATATTTTTTTATTTTCCAGTAGTCATTCTTGCCCCCATTTACTAAGCAATGTAGACTGCTCAACGGAAGAGACATGTTCGTCTCCCATAGCAATGCGACTTTATTCTTCATATTCAATTGCATGATAAACCTCCTCAATGTCAAAGCCTATCCTCATGGTCAAGAACTGACTCCTGGTGGCATCAAAGTCATTGTTAAGACCACCAAGAAAAATAAAAATCCCTTGTTTCCAATTCTCATCCTAGAACTTCTTTTGATCAGCAATACTAGTCCATGTGTCATCACAATAATAGTTGATCTCCTCCCATGTTATTTTTAGTATAGCATAGTACTCAACAACAGACATATCCCCTTATTTCCTATTGTAAATTCCCTGCTTAACTGATACATTCAGATATATAGTTTCTTTTACCCATACTGCTCTCAAGTATGAGACACAACTCTCTAGCAGACTTCTTCTTGAGAACCAAGGGTTGGATGTCAGGATACACACCATTTATGATCCAATTCCTGCATTGATTGTCTTTGACATACCATTGCTCATATAATTTGTCAGTAATACAAGGGTCATCTTTCCTCCATCAACGTATCTTCCCCGACCTCGAGAAGTTAACACAAATGTCATAGCCACAAACCTTATCAAATAATTATTTTTTTTCAATTTGATAATCGTAACATGAGCCGCAACATTATCAATCTTGAAAGTCACCATCTCCATATTGTCTTCTTGGGCCATAGATATCCACAAGAAGAGTCAAAACAAATACAAGTCACAAAAGAGAAAGAACAACTCATAAGGGGGAGTATTGTAGAGAACCCACAAGGCTCTCGCAAAGCAAAGAAGAAGGATGAGTACCGACGGGGCTTCCTTGCACAATCAACAACACCAAGAAGGGCGATTGATCCACGGCTAGGGCTTTGCTCGACAAGGGGGGCAGATCTAGGAGAAGGGGTGCCCTCGATCACGTGAACGGAAAAAGATCGAGAGGCTAGCACACACTCTATCGAACAACAAACAACTTCGATTAGAGCGGAATGAAGACGATGTGTGGCCCTGATACCATGTATAAATCAAACAAGAACATTCACCATGACAAAGACAAGAATTTATGTGAAAACTCTACGATGGGAGAAAAACCACGGGGTCACATAAATCCTTATCTCCCGTACAATGGAGATTAGAGCACTTTTCACTAAATCAAGTCGGAAGGGGGGAGGGTATAAGCGCATAAATAAGAGACACGGTAAACTGTACTCATCCATAAACCCGTTTACCCACCCAAATAGAATACAACTCAACGATTTCCATATATTGCGTCTCATGCTCTTCAACTTCTGATTTTAACTTCTCACTGTAACCCTAGGGCTGGATTTACCCATTTTGCAAACAACTCACTGCTTTTTATCAATACAGAGGAAAACTTGGAGACAGAAAGGAAAATATAATGCCTGTAACTTGGCAGGGATATCGTACAAGTTTCAGATGCCATGTAGCAGACGAGCACAAGGACCACCCACCCCCCTGCGTGCAGCAAAAGGTGCCGTCGTGTACCTCGTGGCTCCAAGTGCTCTGCTTCAGCTCTGCTAGATGTTCTCTTTTCGAACTTTTGCTTCACGAGACCAAAACAACAGCTGATCTCTTCTGCATGTCCCGACAAGAAGCCATTATTTTTTTTTTTTGAAACGTTTTCACTATAATCTATACCAGTAGTAAAAGTTACAGATGGAGGCATAGGCCATGGGTACAAAAAATTAGAAACGAACATAGCCCAGAAGCAACAAAAATCTGGGCTTAGTTCCAATCACATACTATGTTGGTGTTTGTAATCACAGAGGTTATAATGCTAGCAGGTGTGGCAAGCCGACCGGTGGTCCAACGGCTGTTTCTTTCTTTCCAAATCTCCCAGCAGACCGCCGCAAGAGCGATACGTAGGCGTTTTCTAACACCAGCAGGGTTGAGCGAGGCTATCCAGTCTAAGGCCTGGGGAAGGTTCGCCGGAAGGTAGGAAGCATGAAAATATGTACTGCAGATCTTGGACCAGCACTCCCGAGCGAAGCCGCAGTCAAAGAAGAGGTGAGCGTGGGACTCCAAGGCAACATTACAGAGATAGCAGTGAGAGTGGGGGGAGATGCCATGGCGCGCGAGGCGGTCAGTTGTGGGCAGCCTACCCAGAAGAGCACGGTAGAGAGTACAGGAGTGCTTGGGGACGCCCCCCTTGCCCCAAACCAAAGGCGCCCAAGTGACAGGAGCCCCCCTCGGACGAACAAGATCCACAGCAGCAGCAAGAGAGAAGCGAGAGCCGACTGGGAGCCACACGAAAGGGGGAGAAGAACCAGACACAGCCGCCCGGGATATAGTGCGGAAGGAGAGGATAAGCTTCCAGATTGGGGACGCGGCAGAGGTCGGCGCAGCATCGAACAGGGAGGTTGATTGTAGGTATTTAGCGTGCATGAAGTCCGCCCACAGCGAGGGGCCATGGTTCAGTAACTTCCACGTCCAGGAGATAGCCAATGCCGACTTGGTAGAATGCACAGAACGAAGACCCATGCCACCCTCCCCTTTCGGAAGACAAAGAGTATCCCACGCGATGTGGTGGGTGCCATAATTCCAGAGGAAGTCAGCACATAACATGTCAATTTTTCGCGCTGTCCGGGAGGGGATGACCGTGCCATCCGCCCAGAACAGAACAACCCCAGCAATGACGGACTTCAATAGCTGTAACCGGCCGGCCATGGACAGGGCCTTTGCTTTCCAGCCACCAAGCAAGGCCCTGACCCTGTCTTCAAGAGGGCGCGCAGAGGAACCCCTACCAAAGGAGGAGGCAAGAGGTAAGCCAAGGTAGGTGGTAGGTAGACTGTGCCTGAACATCCCCAGGCGAAGGCAAATCACAAAGTCCGCAGGAGAGGCTTTAGGGCGAAAGAGCTTGCTCTTCCGGGCATTCATAGCAAGCCCAGAAATATCCAAAAAATCACGGAGAATGTCCTTGATCGAAAGCAGCGAAGAGGATGAAGCCTTGCAGAAGAAGAGGAGGTCGTATGCATAAATGAGGTGGGAAGGTACCGGCCTCCTGCAGCAAGTGAGAGGCTTAAGAGCACCTTTACGGACATATTCATCAATGAGACTTGATAGGGCCTCCATCCCAACAACAAACAGGAGAGGGCTAAGAGGGTCACCCTGCCGCAGCCCACGTGAACCACGGAAGTAACCATAAGGAGAGCCATTGACTAAGACGGAGAAGGAGGCGGGGGAGATACAAGCACGGATCCAGTCAAGCCATCGTTCACCAAAACCCATGCCTTTAAGGCATTGGATAATAAATTCATGCTCAATGGAGTCGAAGGCTTTGGAGAGATCAATCTTAATGCAAGCCCGATTGAGTGAAGACTTCCTGTCAAAACCCAACATGATTTCTTGTGCCAGGCGCAGGTTGTCTCCCATGGTGCGACCTTTAATAAAGGCAGATTGGTTGGGAGAGATGAGGAGTGGAAGCACTGCCGCCAGACGAGACGCCAACATCTTGGCGAATATTTTATAGACAACATTACAACATGAAATTGGTCGAAAGTCTGAGAGACCATTCGGGGAGTTGACCTTTGGTACCAGTGTTAAGAATGTTTGATTCATCCCACCAATGTGCTTACCGCATTGGAAGAGGTAACCCATAGCCTCGCAGAGGTCAGTTTTGATGAGCGTCCAATGGCGCTTAAAGAACCCACCATTAAACCCACCATTAAACCACCACAAGAAGCCATTATACTATACTCCCCTCAGAAACAGAGGTAGGCGCCCGTGATCCCCACAGAAATGGACACCAGAGGCGAACACCCACTTTTGTCTCCATTCTACTCTCATTCATACTCTCCTCCTCTGCACAGCCCAATACACAGCCTCTCATCTCCAATCCACACCTCATCCCCCAACACCCACCAATGCCCTTCTTCTTCCTCCTCTTCCTGGCCACCTTCACCCCCGCCCACTCCTCGCACAAGCACCACTCGCCACCACCTTCCGACCTCATCCGCAAGACCTGCTCCGCCACCACCTACGCCGACCTCTGCGTCTCCTCCCTCCAGCCCGACCCCTCGGCGCACACCGCCGCCGCCACCGCGAAAGACCTCTCCACCATCCTCCTCAGCCTCGCCGCCGCCAACGCCTCCGACACCTCCACGTACCTGTCCTTGCTCGCCGGCAACGCCTCCGACGAGACCCGGAAGAGGGTTTTCGCGGGGTGCTCGGGGAGGTACGCAGACGCTCGTGACGCGCTGCGGTGGTCGCTGGATGAGGTGGCGGCGGAGTCGTATGACTATGCGTACGTGCATGTGAGCGCGGCCACGGCGTACCCGGGGATGTGCAGGGAAATGTACCGGCGGGAGGGGATGGCGTACGCGGCGGAGATGGCGAGGAGGGAGGAGGCGCTCGAGAAGCTTTGCACCGTGGGAATGGAGGTCGTAGCTTCTCTCGGGTGATGGAAAGACGATCTATCTTATGATTGTATATTTTACTTCGATTAAAGTTGTTGATCGAATAAAACATGTTAGTTTTCGATTAAAATTTAAACATGAACTTAAGGTATAGCTTTTCTAGTAAATGTTTGGACTTTGTAAGAATGAAATATGCATTAAGCTACAGTCGTTTGGGTGTTTAGATATAACTAGATATGGAAAAGTGGTCCAAAGAGGGAGCAGATCGTCTTTAGTACTGCAGACACTGATGTAAAATCGTGGATAACTCGAGCCGTTCGATCTTGGTCAAGCAGTTCACACGAATTCAAAATTTTTATGGGCTCTTACCGTGAAAACTCATGTGAACCGCTCGATCAAGATCGAGCGGTCCATTATTTTACCGCAGACCTCTACAGTACTGCAGGGGATCTGGATCCTTATTAAGGAATCATTGTCTTTAGATTTTTTCTTGCGAATGTCGGTATTGAACATAACCAACAACACGCAATTGGATATACTATTGATGATTACATAATGTTGTCTTCTAGCATATTAGTGATAATTAGTGTAATATCTTTGATATTAATGGACATCAAGATCTGCATGCAATAAAACAAGATGCATGGGTTAGCCATATGTGATTTGGAGCTAAGATTATGCATGACCAATAAGGCTTATGTTATCTTGGATTCAATGTAGAAGAAAGATTTTGGATCAATTGGATAATTATAAGTAGAAGAACATATATATGTTGCGAACTACCCTCAATAAAGAACAAAAAGAAGAAGGGAGTTACGTCATACTATAAGGAGATAGAGGGAAATTAACCCAAAGGAAATAGTGGTAGTACCACTTGTATTAAAGGTATTTAACAGTCTTCACAAGTAGTGCTAGTGGTTGAAATTTGTCTCAACCTCTGGGACACTTGGCAGCCTAATTTTCATGCAAGAAAAGCATGTACTAAGTAGAGAGGATCTTGTGTTGTCCCTCACAGCCTGCAGTTTTGTGGATCACCGGAGCCGCTCGATCTTGATCGAGCGGTTCGCAAAAATTCTCACTTTTTTGTGGGCCCTACCGTAAAAATCCATTCCAACCGCTCGATCACAATCGAGCGGCTCCGGTGAGTTCAGCAGACTCTGCGGGACAGCAGAGGATCTGCTCCATGTACTAAGACCCTTATTCTCTCTATATTAAAGCCTCTTCACTGCTCCAACAACCTAGAAAGTAGAAACACCCTATTTCCTCTTCAAAACCCATTGATACTTGGTTGGTAATTCAAAATCCGCTCATGTATTGACCTAATTAACAAGAAATGGAGTGGCAAAGAAGTCAATTTATGTCCCCTTCAATTGGTATGGTATCTTTAGACGCTCCTTATGCATGATTGTGACCAAGCCCTATACGTCGGATTTTGGTTTTGTTTTGGTAAGTCCGGAAAAGGAATTTCAGTGAAATGGTTGGAAATTGGGGAAACGACTTGAAAACTTCTTTTTTTCAAATTTGAGATTTATAATATTGTTTAATCGATAAAAGAGGTAGAAATCCAAGTTTTTTTACTTATAATAAGATGTTATAATGATCAATGCCTTAAATAACGGTTTCAGTCACCATATCGATGACCATCCAGATGAAATTTCAATACATAAACTTAAATTTTGGCATTCAATTATTCTACCAATTCTTAAAAGAACAATAATACTTTTATTACAGAGAATGAGTAGATAATTTTAAAATTAAAATATTAAATGTCATAATACAAATTTACAAGATCATATGATACATTAATCACATAATATGTCTGCACTTAGTGATAGTTACCACTAAGTTACTAGTATTACATTCTTATTTGAGATGTGAATGAGATTCGACCGAACAACGAATTCCTTGGTGGATCCGTGTACTCTGATTCCTTCTTGGTGGAAGGGATGGAACTAGACCTTAGTTGAATGAATTCATTCTGGTTAAATGCATTGAGTTTCTAAATAATTAGTAATAAATATGGCTAAATGCTATAGAATTTAAAGAAGACCCGTAATGGTCTTATTTTATTACAATGATTGTTGGAATAATGGCCTATATTTCAATGGTAGTTGAAATAGTGGTCTATAAAATTCATTTAATAATCAAATAGTGCCCTATAAATATCAATTAGTGGCTTAGACATGCCATGTAGTGACCTAGAATAATTTCGATCGAAATGAACCAAAATGAATCAAAATTTCGGTCATTTCCACTGAAATCCGAGAAATCGATGAACATTTTCAGTCAAAATAGACCGAAATGAACCGAAATGACAAAATTTCAGTCTAAATTTCAAACGAAATCTGGAAAGTGATATTATATATGGTTTCGATATTGGTACCGTCACGAAACTTAATTTCAGTGGAAATTCGTCAAAATTTAAGGATGTGATTGTGACATAGTTTATATAAGGAATAAATGCATGAGTGAGATTTTTGAAATACAAGAATATTGATTTTATTTCATATTTGGGATTCTAATGCAATTTAAGGATCACTAAGTGTATCTTGTTCTAACCCCGGGTAAAAGAGGTAAGCTCTCATCCACATCCCTTGGCCATTTTGCTTTGAAAACTCTTTCTGTATCTATGCTAACAATTTATTTTATTAAAATAAATATGCTTGTTAATGTTTTGACTGCTGAAATCAATAAGGTCAAATGTCGTGTTCTAAACTCTGAAATAATGCCAGATTGTGTTCTAAGTTCATAAATAAGGCCAGGTGTTTTTAAATGAAAAATTACAACGAAGGAAAATTTAAATAATCCTCGATTCAATTTTTGTTCTACTATGTTAAATTTTTTTAGTAAATGAAAATTTAAACAATTCTATACTGTTAACTAAAATAAATAAATAGCGTCTTTGTATTATTATGTAATAACAAAAATGGCAAGTCCTTCTCCCACTATAAGTAGGATCAGGCACATATATTCTTTCTCAGATTCATGCTCAAATATTTGACTATTTTTTACATTGGATGTCGATTACCTAACGTAACCCCCACAAGGAGGATTTGAACCCTGATCTTTTGGTGGTAGGCATATTGCACTACCACCAGACCATTTAAGTGAGTACTTATTCGATAGTAATTTAAGAAAATGTAAGTTCATAAATAAGGCGAGATTGTGTGTGTTATGTACCATGTTATGTGTTATGTTCTGTAATGTTTAAGTAAATGACAATTTACAATTAAGGAAATTTAAATAATTCTCAGTTCATTTTGTTTGGCTATATTATAATTAGTTAATAAATAAAAGCATGTTTTATTTGATTATAATAAATAAATAAATAAATTGTTCTGCTTTTACTTAAAGTAGATGCTATTTCAAATTGCAATTTGATTATGCCCATATAATCAACTCCACACCATTGATGAATCGCAAGATGAATATATTGTGCTTAATTTTCTCAATGAGTATACATTGAAAATAATAGAAGTGGATATTATGAGTAGATTTGAATTTTTTTAGTAGTTGAACTTCATGCTTATTATGAAATGATTGTTTCCATGAAAATTGTATGTGAGATATTCACATATTTTTGTTACTTGATTAAATGGGAAGTATCTCAAGCATGTCACTCTTAATGGTAAAAATCATGTTATAATCTTACATTCATGAGATAGGATTCGTTGATTTTCTCTACTCTATTCATACTTAGTGCTTGTATCGCCTTATTGCTATATTGGTCATACCAGACACTTTTGCTCGTAGTTTAAAATTTGTGACCTAGGTAAACAGGTTATGTAGGAAGCAACTATGGGTAATTACTTGGACCAGTGAGCTACCATAAGACATCTAATTTGCATATTTTTTTATCTTTTGTTTAATCATGTAAATGGCTCACATCATTTTAACCTTAAACTTCATGTAGACTTTTTGTAAAATGTAACTCCTCTTGTGTGTGTGTGCGCGCGCGGCGCGCGTATACGTGTGTGTTACTTGAAATGCTTGTTGAGTTAAGTTATGCATAATGGATAACAAAAATGACAATATAGCATGTATTCTAGATTGCTCATGGACGAATAGCTAAATGAATATTGGGATATAATTTGGTGTTCCTAGTCTAGACCCTTGGGTAGTCAGTTCAAATCTAGATAGGATGCCACAATTAGTAATTGATTGATAAATGTTAGAACTATCATCAATTGTTTGGTAGTCATCGTGGATAATGTTTATCGATTGTGGATGTTTAACCATCGAGGAAATCAACTACATATCTCAACAATTTCCAAGTTATCACAAATATGTGCACCAAGAAAACTGATTAAGATCTCCCATTACAAAATGATCTCACAATGCTTCCTATCAATATCGAATTGCATATAACAATGTAGAAGTGATTTCTATCGACACAGAAACTTGCATTTATAGTTGTATACAATAAAGAACAATTTAAAATATACTATCCTAGAAACATTACAAACTATTTTGCACAAAGTTTTATACAACTGGCATGAAAGAAAACAAGTAGAAATAAAGTTACAAATATATGACTAATGTAAGAAGCTTATCCTCCTCATGTATTTGGAGGGTCATCACATGGTGGAGGGAGGGATAAATAATATGATCTTTCTATCATATGATAATAGATAGGAGCTGGACCATTAGGTCATTCCTACATTCCATCAATTTATTATTTAGAAAAATCTAGTTAGCTTGAATCTTGTAAAATACTTTGTAATCCTCTTTTCCTTGTCATGCATTCTTAAGCTCGTCTCTCGATTTCTACATCTCATACTATGATGTAGCACATATTTACCTCCAAAAATTTGTTCACCCAAAAAGACATTTTTTCAGAATTGTTGGATCAACTAGACTGACCTGATCGATCAAATTTTGCCCTCGGAATTTGACATGATTGATCGCTTGTTTTTTTATCGAGCATTTATTGATCGACCAACTTTTGTTTTGATCGATCAGCTTTTTCTACTGGAATTAGTGATTTCAAAGAAGTCCCGGTAGTCAAAAAATGATTGAACAGTGCTTGTGACCTGATTGATCAAAAGCACTATGTTGATTGATCGATCTGCTTGACTAAACGATGAACTTCACTTTTTGAAATATTTTTAAAACATTGTATTTTCCTTATTTGGTCCTAATAACTATCTCAGCAAACAACCACTATTAGACTCTATTTTCTTATAAATATACCCCATTCTCTCAACACAAAAAAACAACAATACACCGCAAATTTTATCCATATCATTTCCACATATTTCTTTATCAACATTCCATACTTTGAGAGTAGCAATCTCTTCCGCATATTTGCATCAAGCTCAAGCCTCAATCATCGTCCAAGCTACAATCTTTCTCTGACTCATTGTTGAATCTTTCTTCGCGCGATTCCACTCAAACTACGATTGTTTTCTCTCTAAACTCTGTCTTTGTTTGAGTTCTGATCTTATTGTCATTGTATCTGTTATAAATATGTATATCTGCAATGATAAAAGAATCGTGGCTTGATATAAAAAGAAAAGACATCTGCATGTCTTTCTCTCTTAACATCTATTTTCCAGAAATTTGGTGTTTGATCCAAGTTTTGTAGGTAAGGTGGTTTATGATCCAAGTTTTGCCTGTGACTTTATGTTTGATTCAAGTTTGATGTTTGATCCGAGTTCGTAAGTTACTTGATATTTAATCCAAGTTTAGATACCTTGATGCTTGATCCAAGAGTGCATGAACTTTGATGTGTGATATAGAGGTGAAGCACCTTTATTGATTGATCCATAGAACTACATGTTTTATGAGATTCAAAGAATTTAAAGTGGGTCAATCTTTAGTGTGCGGTCCAAAGCATATTTACAAATGGTTGTGTGTATGTGAAAAATGACCCAATATAGTGAAAAGGTAGATTGGCACGAGTGTTCGAAAATCCTGAGTCAAGGATTTGTGCCATGATGACCACTTTGGTTTCCAATTAACATCATTGTATGGATGGTTGATTGTCTAGTTTTATTTCTCTAATCATTTGTGATTGTTGGTTGCTCAATTTCTGTTTGACCATTATTCGTGATGCCTTCTATTAACACTCTTATAGTGGTGTCATGATCCTACGAGTATTCACGTTGGGTATCAAAGTCCCTTTCATGCGAAATACACGTAATTATACTCAACTCACATGGTTGTAATGAGCAACATGAACATTAAAAACTTTGAATATCAATCCACGGTAATCCTCCCTCCTTTTGATGGTACAAACTCCAACTTTTGAAATGTAAGAACTTAGATCTCCCTAGAGTCGATGAGTTCCAAAGTGTGGGATGTGATGGAGACAAAGTATACTCGACCAAAGAAAGAAGTCGCACTGAGCGATGCATAGAAGAAAAAGGTGATACACAACTCGAATGCAACGAATGGCTTCTTCTATGATGCGAACAAACGGGAATTAAACCACATAGCGGCATGTATGATATCATGTGAGATCTAGAACAAGTTCAACATCTCATATGAGGTACGTGTGAGGTAAAGGAATTCCATATAAGTTTTCTTCAATAGAGATGCGAGCTTTTTATAATGGAAGATGGATAATCAGCCAGAGACATATATACAAGGTTCGCAAGTATTGCAAAAGATATTGTGATGTAGATGTAGAAGAATATATGCAAGTGAAAATAGCTCACAAGATCAATAACATCCAAGTGGGGAATTACATCAATTGTGATCAAACAAACCGAATACACTCTTAATGGACAATCTGACTAGAAAAGTCTTATCCTAGGAAGTTGAGAACCAATGATAAAATGAAGTTAAAGGTGAGATTGGAAAAAAGAATAAAAGTATTGCTTTACAAATTGGATCTTCCACATCATAAGAAAATTGTGAAGATGATGGCATCACTCTCTTATCAAGAGGTTTCATAAATATAATAAGAAACAAGTCAATGAGAGATGTAGGTGAAGCCACTAGACACAACTGCAAGAAGAGAAGTCATTTCCAGAAGGAATGCCCTATGAAGAAAAAAACTCACAGAAGACAACAAGAATACTGCAAGAAGGAAGGTGAAAAAGCACACGGAGGATCGCTCAAGCACCGCAAAAAGTCTACGATAGAGAAAGTTGTGCAAGCCACTTAGGGTGCGTTCGGTTCGAGAATAAAGCAGGAATAAGGATGTGGAATAAGGAGAATAAGGGTATATTCTTTGTTCGGCTGGAGAATAGGAATAAGGAGAATAAGGTGAAATAAAGGTAGGTAAGGTGGGATAAAGATAGGAATAAGCGTGAAATAAGATGGAATAATAGGGAATAGTCATACCACTGGGAACCGTGTCGGGAGGAGAATTGGCCCCTTATTCCAGGCCCTATTATCCAACCAAACAGGGCCTTAGGATTCATTCGACCAAGTGGCATTGACTCCAAAAGTCTGAAGACGAGAAAGTGCTATCTGACTTATGAAATTCGGAGATGAGATAAACTCTAATGATATTTCCTTTAATCGACTTTTAGAAGCTTTTGAAGACTTGCATGGAGGGGAAAATGTTAAATTGGAAAATGGAGATAAATTGATTGAATGTTAGAAAGTAAATAATTTGCACACACAACACAATAAAGAGCATGAGTTTGAGATTCATCAACTTAGGATGATATAGAAAAGATAGAAAGTAACATGGAAGATCTGGCTAGGTTTATTAAGGGGAAAGAAGAATTTAATAAATTATGAGTAGCTTATTATCAGTAAATGACTAAGTTTATTTGGCTATGAAGCCTATATTTAAAAAAAACCTGACAATTCCAATACTTTACGCACCAAGACTTCTGCTAATGTTAATCTTAGTTCAGGAAAAGTAAAGAAGGGAGAGGAACCTTGGATTAATCACATGAATCGAGCTAACAACTCAAGGACCCGCAAGCAATGGGGACCAAAGAATTCGTTTGCTCTTTGTTTTGCAGATAATAGGAACATTGATAAATAAATCACAAAAATCGGACTTATGGGGTCAAAAAAGGGTACTAAATCTAAAAGGTAGAAATTGATTGGACATACAATCAAACCCAACCTCGATCCACATATATCCCAAAACAAGAATAATCAAACGAACTACATGTGACAAATCTATTTAACATGAAAGTCTCCCATGTAAAAATCACGACCATGATCGACAAAGGTAGGCTCTCAACATAGCCAAATCAAGTCTCTCTGCTAACCTAGATTGCTTATATGAGCAACCCAACTGTCTTACAACAAGTTGGTTGCACGGTCAAATTAAACGTTATTACAACAGTACAAAAATCTATGACCTCGATGGCAATTAAATACGTAAAGTAATGTGAAGTAGAGAAAAGAATGATCTTACATATATAAGAGAATGTTTGTAGGATGAATGATGAAAAGACAGAACTTTAAGCATAGGTGAAATATGGCTCTAAATATTTTTGTCACTAAGAATAGAGAGTATATGAGATATGTATCTTGGTGTGTGGTCTAAGGTCCTATTTATATGCTTTAAGATTCACATAGATGTCAAGGCTTAATATGACTTTTGGGATTCAAATAAATAATAGTATCAAATTAAAAAATACTCTTGAATTGATAGTTGATCGATCAATTAATAGAGTTGATCATATTCATAATTCAAAAGTTGATCAATCAGTTAACAAAGTTGATCAATCAAATGCTGATCGATTGCTTAAGAATGTCGATCTATCATCAAGAGAGTGGATTTATTAGGAGTTGATCAATCGACTAAAAAATACCGATCTATCAATTTGGGTGTTTGACCTGAAAGTGATTCTTCGTGGGTCTGAAATACATGATGCAGGATGCTCTTTAAGGTTCTTTACAATATTAAGATAATTACTATTACAATACTCCATAAATAAAAAAGGTTCTTGACTTGAACACAAACTCCTTTGAGCTCAATGTTTTTATGCTATTTATTCTTGACCTCCTTCTCTTGTACCGGCTTTGAGCTCCTTATGATTAAGCTTCTTCTCAATTCTTTATCTTTCTTTCTTTTGACCTAGCTTCAATCTAGACACACACGTTTTTTACAATCAAAATATGTATGCTAGTGCCCAGCTATCATTGTTCCTTTTTTTACGATGGCAAAATATTTTATATGTTTGCAAAAAAATATGTGTACATGGAAACATTTTGAAAAGACTTTGTGTGTGTTTTTCTAACAAGTTCCTCTCCCTCTTTTTGACATTATCAAAAAAGACTAAAAAGATACTGAAAGTTAACTAAGATATTTCTCTCCTCATTTATTTAAAAACATTTTTAATTAGAGCTTCCTCTATGTTAGAGATTCCTTTTTATTTTTTCTTAAAGCCCCTCCTTGCAGATAAGAGCCAAGGCTCATTACTAATGCATGATATGCATGACGAACTTAATAAAAAATTAGAATTCACCTAGGATTATTGATGTGGATTTCTCTAGTCTTGATACCTCCTCCATGGTGGCGGTATACATCCTTTGATATTGAATTTGATAATCATTTGGTCTTGGAGAGGTTCATCTTGGATGTTGATATTGATAAAGAATCCTCCATTTATTATTTATTTTCCCTTGATCTTTGGTGCATATAAGATTTTGTTTTGGTGCCCTTTCTTTTACGGATTTTTTTGGTGTTAGATTGCAATGTACTTTTAGGCACCCAAGTCTTTCTACTTTTATTAGAAGCTTAACTATCAACTTCTTTTTGGTTTCCATTGTTAGGCACAAATGTCACATTTCTTTTAAGCTTGCCAATCTCTTTTTTCATACCATTGATTTTGATTTTAAAGCTACTGGGATCATTTCTAAGCAATTCCTTTCCCTTTTCTAGAACATCGAAATCACTTAACAATGAGATTTGTCATTAATTGGTTGTCGGTTTTTTTAAGAGAATATGTTTCCTTCTCATATTTCAGAACTTGTTTAAAAAGATATTGAAAGTATTATAAAGTTCATTATAAGAAAGAATGTTTATCTCATTATTTGAATATGAGTCGGACAGACCTGATTTGACTAATTCGACTAATCCCATGCATGTACTTTCATCTTATTCTTCATTGTTGCTTGAATCTTCACATGTCACTCGCATAGCTTCTTTTTCAACGTCTCCTTGGATCTGGAAATTTTCTCTACTTGAGGGATATCATTCTTTAAGTTTCCTACCTTATTGCATGGAAAACATTTATTCTCTTTCTCTTTCTTTCTTTCTCTTCTACTTGAGAAAAGACTCGAACTGGTGGATGATGAATGTAGTATCATCATCATCAGAATTAGATACTTTTCTTATTTATTTGTTAGTTGTAATGGGTAGACTCCTTAAGGACCTTTCCTCCTTTTTCTACATATTTTCAAATTTCATTTCGTAGGCTGGAAGGTTGCCTATGAGATCATCCAGTGAAACCATGTTGACTCTTTTATTGCAGTTACATTATGCTCACACTCCAGTGGTGGTGAAATGATAATTTTGCTTGGGAGTTCTCTAGGTATAGACATTCTTCTTACATTCCTCAATTGATCTATTTATTGTAGTGAATCCAGCGTTCATATCCTTAATAGTCTTCTTCTTTTGTGCATTTTAAAAGTTTCGTAACCGAGAGTATGCATTCGAAAATGATACTCTTTTATATTGGTTGTACCTTCATGTGTAGTCCTCTAGATATTTTCGTATCTCGTATAAAGCAAATTATAAGGTATATATCGCCTCTGAGTTCAACGCCATTTGTGCCAATTGGGGGGTGTTGTAGCGGATTTCTGTCTCTTCTATGATCTTGAATTGCTTTCGCACCATATTTCATATCAAGAAATCATGTGATTGGAGGAAGATTGCTATATTCGTCTTCCAAACTTGAGTAGTTCGTTCCATTGAAAAATGGTTGACGAATTATCAAGTTATCTTCAATGCGTAATCATGAGATGTTGGCAATGGGTGTGTTGGAGATTTATTTCCTTTGCACGAATGGGGCTTTGATACCAAATGTTAATACATCGATAAATTATGTCATAAAATCAGATCTCTACGATCATAAAAATTTCAAACAAGTACAATCTTACGTAGCACCTACAAATCACGTGTTAAATGAATAGTCAATCAAACCACAAGTGACAAAGTTATTAACGTGGGAGCCCTTCGGGTAAAAACTTGACCATAGCTTGCTAACTTGTGCTTTCAACTTGACCCGATCTAGTCTTTCTACCAACCAAGATTGCTTAAGTGAAAAACCTATTACATTACAACAAGTAAATTATGTGATCAACTCAATCATCGGTACAATAGTACAAAAATCTACCACCTCAACGGAAATTAAATATGTGAAGTAATGCAACATGTAGAGGAAAGAACTATTTTACAAATCTACAAAAATACTCGTAAGATGAATGCTAAATTGATAGAGCTTTTGGCGTGCCTCACACGGCAGAATATAGCTCCAAACTTTTCTCTCGCAATGATTAGAGTGAAGAACATATAGTATATAAATAGCATGTCTTGGTATACGTTCTAAGAATATCATAGATGTTGGAGCTTAGTATGTTTGTTGGAATTCAAATAATGAATACAATCAAATTCAAAATATTCCCGAAATGGTAGTTGATCGATCATGAATCAAAACATGCTTGATCAGTTAATAATGTTGATCGATCAGATGTTGACTAAACAATCAAAAATGTTGATCGATCAGGATTTGGTCGATCAATCGCAATAGAGTTGATCGTATAGTAAAAAAATTCAATCAATCAGTCCGGGTTTCTGACATGAAAGTGATTTTCTACATGTTTGAAATGCATAATACGGGATGCTTTTCGAGTTTTTTTTATAATACCAAGACAGTTACATCTATAAGACTCGATAAACAAAAAGTTTTACTTTGACTTGAGCATGAACTCCTCTCAGCGCGAGCTTCTTATGATCCTAAGTATTGGCCTCCTTCTTTGTATCAGCTTTGAGATCCTCATGCTTGAGCTTTTTCTTGGTTCTTTAGCTTTCTTTCATTTGACTAGATTCAAGCTAAATACATGAGTTTTGCTATCATCAAAATGTAACATGCTCTTGGAATTCTCCCAATTTATTAATTAACTTAGTCTTTGTTAAAGGTTGAATCATAACGCATTACATTTCTGATTTGATCAGGGATGAATACGCAAGCATAAGTTTCACGCGTGTTTGAGCAGTAGCAATGAGATTCTCCAATACCATGCTGAGAATAGTTAGGATTTACATAAGAATATGACATTTGCTTGATGAGAAAGGAAAAAAGAATACAAAAATTTGCTTGGCTGAAGCTGAAGTAGCTACTTTTTAAATAATAGAAAGAAAAGCAATGAGTGGAGTAGGAGAGTCATAGTCAAAAAGAGGAATCCTCATTTCAAAACAACGCATGAGAATTTCATCTCATATGGTTCCTAAGTGATAGAAGAAAGAAGGACTCTTCTTCTTTTTATTATCACCTTTCTCATGTATGCATAAGACCGAATCCATTCGATTATAAAATCATGACATTGACCAGAAAAAGATATTGTTGAAAGACCTGACACGAAGTTTTAGTGGTATCAGAAGATCGACACCCCTTTCCTTGTGGTGGGGGGGTGTATGTGTGTGTATGCATTTTTTGGGGGGGGGGGGCAACCCAAAAGACGTAGTGAGTCCCACTCGAAGATTGAGTTTAAGATACTAGCACCAAAAATGAAAGCAAGATCTGACTTACTTTTGAATAATATGTCGACGTAGTACGAATCATGGTAGTTATTTTGAAGTGATTAAAGAAGACACGCAAGGAGTTATTCTGAAAGGCAATATGCACACAAACATATACACACTTAGGTTTGAATTCATACATGTAATACTTGTTAGCTTCACAAGATGAACCACTATTCTGGTATAAAAGATTAGGCCACATTCACATGAATCTAATTAGCAAATTAAGTAAGATTAGCCTAGTTAAGCAACTTCCTCAACTAATTTATAAAAAAAAGACACGAGCTCGACATGTAAACCAATGAATTGCACAAAGACACCTTTAATAGCAAGAAGGTTATCATCACTACTAGACTCGTATAACTATTGCACATAGATTTATTTAGACCTATGCATAAAACTCGAAAGTTTAAGTGAAAGTCATTAATACTTTATCGTTGTTGATGACTAACCACATTTTATTTGATTTTGTTTCTTACCGATTAAAGTTCAGCTTTTACAGATATGGAAAGCTAGCTAATAGGATTCAAAAATGAACAAGGAATTACAATCACAAAGTTGAGAAGTGATCAAGGTGGTGAGTCGGAGAATGATGAGTTCTCTAAATATTATACCAATGATGAGATCAAGTGCCAATTTTCATCATCCAAATATAGCATCTCTGAATTGTGTAGTTAAATACAATAATTACACACTACAAGAATACACTCCTAGTATGATTTGAATCAGTGTTGCCTTGTTATTTTTGAATAAAAGCTGTAAATACTACTTATTATGCCTTGAACAAAAGTTTATTTGACTTGAATTAAATAAGATATTTTTCTAGCTTTACTGCAATCGCTCACCAAGGATATGATACTTTAGATATTCTAGATGTAAGAATTAAATTTTAAATAACAAGGATACTCTTGACAAGTTTTACCATAAAGGCGATAAAAGTATATTCCCAGGCTATTTATCGCAAAGCATAGCATACACGATATTTAAAAAGTAAACGACAATTGTAGAAGACTCAATCAACATTTTACTTGATAAAAATGTAAGGAGCTCCCATTTACCACAAGTTTTGGAGAATGAAGAAAAATGCATATTTTGCATCCTTCAGACATAGCAAAAAAATGAGAACTCTCACGTTTTCCCAAAAGAATTCATCTTTGCAAGAGATTATCCCAAATAAATAATAATTAGTGATGTTTCTCAATGTGTACAAATTAGGTCGCGCTTAACCACGATATTTGCTTTTATATCCCTCGTTGAACCAAAATCCATGAACGAGACACGCATCAATGAACTTTACTCAATGGAAATGTAAGAAGAACTTGTTCAATTAAAAATAAATCGTGCAAGGAACTTGGTATCCAAACTGTAAGGCCACTCGATGATTGGAACCAGGCAGTGTTCATTAATAAGTTACATGAATTAGGAAACGTTGTAAAAGAACGATGAACTAGGAATAGTTGTCGGTAACAGAGCAAGGCTCCTAGCATCATGATACATTTATGAAGAAGATGTTGGTTTAAGGGAAACCTATGCACCTATGAAAGGATTCAATCAATCGGAAGTTTTTGGCTTTTGCTTGTTTAAAAAAACCAAGCTTACAAAATGGATGTGAAAAGTGCTTTTCTGAAGACCTTCCTCAAAGATAAAAGAATATCAAAGAAGTCTATGTCAAACAACCCACATGATTCGAGAACACTACTAACTATGATTATGTTTTGAAGTTTGAAAATCCATTTATGGACTTAAAAAACACTTAGAGCCTAATATAATGGGTTGAAAAGGAACATGCCACCCAAATCTTGTAAATACTTGGGTATGCAAGTTTGCCATTTTGTAGAAATATAGAGCTATTCTTGAAAAAGAGAAAGCACGACACATGCTTTTTTTAATGGAAAACCTCATTCATAAGAAGAACAAGGAACATACATGATCGATGTCCCAACTAAGGGACTACGTGGAGATCCTAAATATGGGATCATAATGCAGATGATATCAAAGAAGAAAAGAGAAATGAATGACCTAAATAACAAAGAAAGTGACAGACCCACCTCGTCTAATGGTGGACCTTTTGTCGAGAGATCGAGCTCCCATATGCCAAACCGATAAACATATGTGACAACAAACACAAAAACAAACACCATTGGCTCTTACTACATATATTAAAATGCAAGCTTTCCTGTGAGGCCCGATGGGGCTGATCGACATGTCCAACAAGAACGATATCTCCCAAAGGTGACGTGCTGGGAAAGTCCTGTCAGAGGGAAGTGCGCTAGATCTGGAGCTAGAATCATCCAAAAAGTCACACAAGCGGCAAGGAGGAGGAGGGGGTGACAAAACCAAGCATCACCATCATGTGAACGGAGGCGAGGTCGACGACTTGGGTTGAGGCAGGCCTCGTTTTCATTGCAACGGTATGATGAAGGAGAACATGAATTGTCATCTTCGTGCGAATGGAGGCGATGATAGTGATGAGAACGAGAGAGGGTCATCAACATGGCGTGGTTGGAGGTGTGATTATAAAGTGAAGGTGGAGATAGTAGAAGTAGCGGGGGCGATGATGAGGCATGTCGGAAGGATCTAAAGCTTCATATTGAGGACATTCAGGGAGAGGGAGGGGTGTGATACCCTTAGGAGGAGTGCCGAATATAAACTTACTAGGATTCAAATACCCAACGATAGCCACGTTCATACATAATGATTTACATTATGATTGTAAAGCGGGAAAATAAAGAATAGAATGCTCCAACAACATTAGATATCTATATTTTCCAAACTTTTACGAATTTACACATAGTCCACAAGATATCTTTACGTGAACGATAAAGTCAAATTGCGAAAGCTTCAAAACAAGACACCAACCAAAAAAACAATACTAGTGAAATTGTACCATGAAGTTTGGACAAACCGCGAAAGCTCAAGGCACAACTGCTGCTCAACAATCCGCAAACCTAGATGGGTTTTCAAAGAAGTAGGTATGAGTATGAAACTTGATTAAGCTAAAACATGCTAAGAAGTGTAAAAGAGTGAAGTATGCCAATGTTCTATCATTTATCATTGGTGTGATTATTTGTTCACTATCTCAATCCATCTATAAAGATTGTTTTTTATAAGTTGCATGGAACTTATGACTTACACTCTAAAAGTATTTTGGATTATCATTTTTTCATGATCTCATATGTTATACATTTACTGACATGATCCGTTGGGTTTAATCATATAAATATATACACATAAGTGTACTATCCAAGGCATCTTCTATCATTTAGTTGTTGAGATCAAATAATAATAATATAATCTCGACAATAACATCATGTGCACTAGAGCTACCAACTCATGCAAACAACCCCGACTCTCACTTCAATCAATTTCCCCCAGCTTACCCACCCCAAGGGGAATAACTGAGAATGAGCACATCGCGACCAAGCATGGCTGCACAAGATACATCCTTCTTAACAAAGTATAAGCCTTTCAATGAGTGGTGTACAAGGACGTGGAACATAATGACAATACCCGTAGCACCATGTTCAATCGGTAGGGTCCAGGAACACACCAACAATACAACGAAATTAGAAGTAACATTTCGTCCAGGTCTCAGCGGGACCATGAGAGTCGTGTCCCATTTTTGGGTATGTTAACTACTCTAAGAATTAGACATGCAAATAAATATTTATAACATTTTTTACCTTAATTTCATTTAGCCATATCTTAGCAATTCATATTTTGTTCTCATTACGGATCACCATGAAATTCCACCTGCTGGACTACAACCTTAATATGTCTAAATGAAATATGACCCATGGGAAATATGCACGACGAGAAGGCCACGACAAAGGGGAAAGGGACTCTACCTATACATCTTTTCTCACATGCAACCCTATATCTCTGTTCTAAGCCGTCTCCACGCATTATCACACCCACAGTAATTTCTAAACAACGTGAAGTCCTAATTTACGTCTATTCGTAGATAAAACTACCAAATATATGGAGAAGGAGAGATTATCTTACATTTAAAAAATGTGATCCACATCGAGGATGTTGAGGGAAAGCTCCTATGCGAAAATGGTGGCGAACAACCAAATTCAACGATGCTCCGATGAGCTCGGGAGCTAGAGGTTGAAGGTGGCTGCTCGGATTTTCTAATGTGAGGGTAAAGCCGTTCAAAATTTGCTTTTACACAACTCTAATTGGACTTGGTGGGATCCTTTAGGCGGATCTCGTCCGAATCCGGTATGACCACTTCAAACTTGACTCATCTTCACTAAAATGACAATATCTCACGCAACGGAAGTTCGATTATGGAATATTCAGTTGTGTTGGATTCCGGACGATGATTCGTATCTAACGAGCTATCAAATGCCACAATCAGGTTAAATTGTGATTTTTTAAGGAACTGTAGACTTTCTGGGATATTTTATTCCGCGGTTTTTGTTAGGGTAAAATGGGGCTGCCCCCTTGAGGGGGGGCTAACTTGGCTCCCCGCCCTATTTTTCCCAATTTTTTATTTTTTTTTTGAAAATTTCTTCCGTAATTTTTCATCAATATATTCCTATATTATGCTGTTAAAATTTCGTTTGAAACAGAGACTCCTACGACCTCCATCCAAATGGGGTCGTTTTTAACAATTCTGTCACCGTTAAAAAATGACTGTCTGGATGGAGGCCGTAGGAGTAGGGATGCAAACGGATGCGGTTATATTCGTATTCGTTCGTATCCGTATTCGTTTTAAAGAGGTTATGGATCTTGTTTTCCTAAGACTGGCGAATACGAATACGAATACGAATAGTGGAAATGAATTTTTTGCGAATACGAATACGAATACGAATCATAACTTAACGAATACGAATACGAATACGAAATTTAAAACGAATACGAATACGAATACGAATATTCGATCATAAATAAATTATTTTATTTAATTTTTTTAAAACATATGGGTAGGGTAGGGTCACTCGGCTCCCAAGTCCCACCCCACCCACCCGATACCCCCACCCCCGACGTTTCTTCCTCCTTAGCCGCAAGCACCACCGTCCTCCTCCCTTTGCTCCTGCCGCCCTCCTCCGGACCTCCACCATCCGCTCGCCGGCGTCGCCGCCCCCCTGCGGCACCCCTCCTTCCTCCTCGGGCCCGCGCCGCCCCTCTGCGGCCCCCCTCCTTCCTCCTCCACCAGGACCACCAGGTCCACCACCCGCCCCCGCCGCCCCCTGTCGTCGCCCTCCTTCCCCTCCGCCCCTTGAGCCCGCGCGACCCCCTGCGACCCCCCACCATCCCCTCCAGCCAGACCCACCAGCCCCTGCGACCCCCCTCCATCCCCTCCGGCCAGCCATCCCCTGCGGCCCCCTTCTTCCCCTCCGCCCAGCCAGCCCGACGCCCCCCTGCGGCCCCCCCTCCTTCCCCTCCGCCCCCTGCGGCCCCCCTCCATCCCCTCCGCCCCGAGCAGCCCCTGCGGCCCCCCTCCATCCCCTACGGCCAGACCAGCCCTTGCGGCCCGCCCGACGTCGTCCCTGCGACCCGCAGCCTCCCTCCTTCGAGGACGCCCAGCCCAACGCCTCCCTCCTTCGGTAAATTTCATATTCTTGATATGTGTTTTATGTATGGATTATGTTGTTAGATGGAATATGCTTGTTTTATGAATGTTTTTGTTAGATGGAATATGTTTGTTAGATGGATTATATTGTTAGATGGAATATGCTTGTTTTAGATGGAATATTCTTGATAGAGTATGAATGTTTTTGTTAGATGGAATATGCTTGTTAGATGGATTATGTTGTTAGATGGAATATGCTTGTTTTAGATGGAATATTCTTGATAGAGTATGGAATGTTTTTGTTTATGAATGTGTTTTATGTATGGAATATGCTTGTTTGATTTTTTAACTTCAATGTTTGTAGAAAAAAAATGAATACCGACCCATCCATGGAGAATGAGAGTACTAATTTGGAAGATGGTCCGAAACACTTTAAGAAGCAAAAAAAATTGAGATCTGAAGTATGGAATCATTTTGATAGAATTTACAAAAAAGAAAAAATGAAGGACAAGGATGGTGAAGTTGAGGTGGATGTATTGTGGGCAAAATGTAAACATTGTTTCAAAGAAATTCGTCATGGTACTGGGGCGGGGACAACACATTTATCAAATCATTATAAAAGGTCCTGCCCCAAAATATCAAAACTTGAGCCTGGTCAGTTAATGATGCATTCATTCACGAAAGGCGATGGAAGTAGCACACTTTTGAGCTACACATTTGATGATGAACATAGCCAGATGTTGCTTGCAAAGGCTATTATGGTGCATGGGTATCCTTTCAATATAGTCTCACATGTTGCATTCCGTGCATACATCCATTCCCTTCGTCCACAGCACAAAATTCCATCACGAACCACAATGGCAAAGTTATGCAAGATGGTTTATTTTGATGAGTAGAAGAAGATCTATCAAATGTTTGAAAATCTTTCTTCACGAATATCTCTCACCATGGATAAGTGGACAGCTTCTGCACAGAACAAGTCTTACCTCTGCATTACAGCACACTTTATTGATGATTCTTGGGAATTGCAAAAAAGAATCATAAATTTCATCAATGTAGATGGGTCAACTGGAGTACACATTAGTAGTCATTTTTTGTCACGTATGTTTGAATGGAACATCGATGAAAAATTATTTACCATCACTGTGGATAATGATAAGGCAAATGATGTGGCTATCCGCCATATCAAAACTCGACTTGGTGATTCCTTGCCATGCAATGGATTATTTTTTCGTGTGAGATGTGTTTCTCATGTCATTAATCTTGTTGTCCAAGATGGACTGAAAGTTATATCAAGTGCAATACAAAGAGTGCAGCTTGGTATCAAATATGTCACTTGTTCACCACAAATGGAAGCTATGTTCAATGAGACAACACAACAGGTTGATCCACAGTTAAAGAAAAGTTTGGCTTTGGATTGTTGCACGAGGTGGAATTCTACCTACCTCATGTTGGCTACTGCCTTGGAATACAAAGCTGTTTTCAAAAGGTTTGGCTTCAGAGATGCCAACTTTGTTCATGCGCTGAGTGATGAAGAATGGGAGTACGTAAGGAAGTTGGAGGAATGCTTGAAACACTTTTATGATGCTACAGAGCTTTTATCTGGGTCAAATTATGTGACATCCAATCTTTTTTTTGTCGAATTTTGTGAAATACAACTGCTTTTTGTGGAATGATTGAAAAGTAATGATCAGATTATTATTTCTATGGCCACAGCGATGAAATTGAAGTTCGACAAATATTTGGATATGTGTAATCAACTATTGGCTATTGCCTCCATTTTGGATCCTCGTTACAAGATGAAGGCAGTAGAAATTTATTACACTGATCTTTATCCCAATGATGCTGATAAGAAAATCAATGAACTTCAAAGCATTGTTAAAAATTTATTTCAGTCATATTCTTCTCTTGTTAAAGATCAAAGGGTTGGATCAAGAGCTGTCAATGCTTCACTTCCTCCAAATCTTCCATTAGAAAAGAGAAAGAGCAGATTTGCTCAAATCATGGATGAAGAAGATGTGGAGCCTTCAAAATCTGAGTTGGATGAATATCTACAAGAGAAATGTTTAAAATGGAAGGATGATTGTGGAAGCAACTTTGATATTTTGGGATGGTGGAAACAAAATGTTGGAAGATTTCCAATACTTGGCAAAATGGCAAAGGATATTCTTGGAGTTCCTGTGTCAACTGTTGCTTCAGAATCTGCTTTTAGCGCTGGCGGTCGAGTAGTAGATGCATATCGCAGCAATTTGGGTGTAGAGATGGTAGAGGTATTAATATGCGGGCAGGATTGGTTGAAAGATGAATTCAAAGGTACGACAAATGTCTATAAATTTTTTATTTTATCGTGCATTCATCATATAATGCATACTTTATTTTTTTGGAAATATAGTTACAGCAAATCCTTTGTTTGAACAAGAAGCAGTAGAAGACATTTCAACCCATGCAAAAATTTTCAAGTAAGTATAGTTTTCTAATGAAAATATTTATTTAACTGTATATGACATTCTTTTGATTTTCTTTTTTCCATCTTGTAGTTGAAACAAATGAGAGTGTTGTCCAACAAGTCAACAATGAGAATGTTGAAAACGAAGAATATGACAATGTTGGAAAAGAAGGATATGAAACAGATAGAATGGAAGATGAATTTTGGTATGATTAATTTACATCATAGTTTTTTAATATTTATATGGATTTTATTCTGATCAATTTTGTTTTGTTCATAGGTGATGCGATATGGAGCATGTGATTCGAAGAATGTTTTGATTTAATCATCGCTGTATTTGTTTGAATGTTTGTAGACAATTTCTCTCTTTGAATGTTTTTTGGATGTTTGTTATTTGAAACTAGACAAATTATGCTTTGCTTTACATCGGCAACTTTAAATTTTTAACATTACTTTGCAAGATATTTATTTATTTCCATCAAATCCTTTTACAGTTTTAATGCATTATTCGTTATTACATTATTCTATCATACTGAGTTAAATTTCAGATTCAAGTCACAATATGGAAGTAATGCGGAAGTGACTGCCAAATAATCAGGTACGCTTTTATATATAATTTTTTATTGCAATATTCGTTTGATATTCGTATTCGTTCATAAAAGATCCGTATTCGTATTCGTATTCGTATTTTGAGGATATGGATCTTGATTTTTTACATTCGTATAACATTCGTATTCGTATTCGTATTCGTAATATAAAATGAATATGGATATGGTATGACCCGAATTCACATTCGTATTCGTTCGTTTGCATCCCTACGTAGGAGTCTCTATTTCGTATGAAAATTTAATAGCATAATATATGGATATACTGATAAATATTTACGGAAGAAATTTTCAAAAAAAATAAAAAAAATGAGAAAAATGAGATGTGAGAGCCAAGTTAGGGTAGCCTCATTAAACCTTTTTTGGTATCCTAAATCCACCTCAGGCACGCACGTGATACGGGCCATCCCAGATTCGCCACACCCCCTCCTTTCCCGCCTTCGCGAACCCCTGCCATGGCGCGAAAACCCTTTTCCTTCCCCGCCCTTCCATTGCCCCGCCACCCCCAACCCTCAGAGCTAACCTCTCGCCGAGCTCGCCCCGAGAGATCGATCCTCTTCCGTGGAAGCAATGAAGGGCGGGATCGTGGAGATCAACTGGCACGATTCCCAACCCGTTCTAACCCTAGATTTCCACCCCAAATCGTCACTCCTCGCCACCGGGGGTAACGATCGGGACATCAAGGTGATCTTCTCCATCCTCCCATCTTCATCCATGTACTCGCCATTCGTTTTTCTGCACCCTGTAATGTCAGATCCTTGTCAGTTGGTACACACCGGGATTCGGTCTATAAATAATCGGAGGGAGCATGAATGATCTTTTGAATATTGGATAGCGGATTTTTATTTATAAGTCGACCTCCAAATCTAAACTTGGAAGTGCATGGAAGTAATTAATTTCAAGAACAATCCTTTCCCCCCATTCGAAGTCTTAAATATCTGGAAAATCTCTTCGGAAGGAGCTGTAGCAGGGTGGCTGTTTCCTTTGTTAGTATCTAAAGTTGCTCTTAAAAAAAACACTATTTTGGTTGCCTTTGGTCTGTGACCGAATACTGTCAAAAGCCAGGCGGACTAGTTCGGTCTTGTATACATTAATCCATAAATGTTATTTCGTAATTTTCTCTGATATGCCATTATTATCTTTTTTTCGTGGCTCTTCATGAATTCCAAAGACTAAAACTTTCACAGATAAGTCTCGTGGTTTTATATACCCTTAGGGGAGGGATTCGGTTTTATATGTATTAAGTGGATTTTTCCTTCAATGTGTTACCTCTGTAGCCAACGTGGTTATTTTTTGTGGCACTGTCACTATTAGGGATGCTTGACACTTCGGACCAACTTGTAATCTTCATACTTCTTAATGTGTTCAAGGTGCTAATTTCAAGATGAGGAATTTGAGGGGAAATGTTTACACCTTTACAGTAATATGCTAAAATTGAATGCGAGAAGTCGGATTGGCTAGACTAGCACGTGATATACGACAAGATATGGAGTTGACTGAAGGAATATTTTCTCAAGAATTAATACGAATACACCTATGTTGAATAAATATATTCTTTTAGTTTCTTGTTCTTAGGATGCTTGAACGGTGGCGAGTGGCGATTGATATGGCGCAACTTGATATGCAAAGATTTTGTCAGTGATAACATAATTGGATGACTGCAAATATCTAATGGTTATTGTTATTTCAAAGTAGATATATACTTGAGTCATTTTACAACTCTTGAATTTGTACATATTGTCGAAGATGTTAACAATTTCTAGAAAACACCAAATGAATGGAGAACAAAGTACTCTGATACCTATATACTAGAACAAGTGAGATATTTAAAATCATGCAAATGGTAAGGATATCAAATTGATGATTCATATAATGAAGTTATCAAAGAATATGGTTGAGAGGAGGTTGAGACATGTTTCAACAATATTGCAGTTTGAAGTCGTGTGACATGCGTGAGAGCTGGAGGTGGAAATTTGGAGGAAAGGATTACTGGTAGGTGGAAGCATCAGACTGTGCGACATATTGGGTTGTTAAATGATCCCGCTTTTTATCATGATTGCTAATTCATTTGCTGGGCGAAGGCTCCTTTCAAAGACGAGATTTTTTATAGTTGCTACGAAGGAAACACTTAATAACAATGGTTTTTAGAGCATATAGATCATGATATCGACACCATTCACCCTTAAGTACTTGCATCAATATGATATGGAATGCTTGTTCCTCTCTTGTTCATTCTCTAGATAGGTTTGATCATATGTAAACATATTGTGGTTGACAAGGGGTGAAAGAAAGGTTCAATAGCCAGTATGGGGAGGGATGATTTGTAGTGGCAACATATGCAATCAATTTATATTATATCAAAGATATATAGAGATGATCCTTCAAGGTTTTATCTATTGACATTTTTAAAATGAGACTTTTTTTGAAAAAGATCAGATTCTGCATTCAAATCGGAAAGGCATGAAAGCCTTGAAGAGTCTGATTTTACAAAAAAGATTAGCCTAGTGATTAGGTACAAATGGGACCTGGAACAACTAACCACATTTGTATAGTTTGCTAGATATATTGATTTCAAATGTGCCTTTGTTAAGTTAGTCACTCTTCTCATTTTTGCATGCGATACTAGAGGAATCAAAGAAGTACTTAGCGATCGATGATCTTGATATAAGATCCACGATCACATTAGTTGCGAGAGAGTACTTAGTGATCAATGATCTTGATATTAAAGCTTTTCACGTTACCATTCCTTCAATGTGATACAAGATCCAAGATCGTATTAGTTGCAGTCCATCCTTCATATACAAAATGTGCAACTCTAAAATGATACTTTTTATTACTTTATTTTTATTAGTATAATTATTTAATTCTATTTACTTAGTATATTTTCAACATGTGTATCAATATTAAATCATTAACACGAAGGCTTATGATGATACTCATTTTCATTTTCAACTTAGAGTCGATGCACTTATTATATTCATGGATTTGTTGTTAGAAGACTAGATTGTCTTTTCATACCATCAATATTATTGGTTAGGTGCTTGTTTATATCCATATAAAGTTTTGATTAGCATGCAAACATTATCATTTTGTTGAAGAGCTAGAATTTTCTTAGATTTATTGCGGATGATTGTTTAAAGCCAAATGATGTCAAATTGAGTATGTTGGTTATCAAAAAAGAACTTCATTAATCGCGTCAAAAAGTATACTACAAAAACAAGCTCACTCATCACTACCGGAACACCCAAACTATATCTCAATCTTGCCATATACCACATTCCCTAGGTGTTATCTACTCTCCTAAAAAACAGTGAGTTCTTTTCTTCCCCCATTGATCATAAGACTCCAAAAGTTTTGCACTATCGGTACATTGCATCCCAAGTGTACGAGGCATTGAGTTTGTACGATCTTAAATATGCACCAAAGGATGATGTATGCACTAAAACACCGAGGAAGATTCCTGAACCCGTTAGACGAATCAATTTTTTTAAACTGCAGCATCCTTAGGTTGTTTGAGCTGAAAGTACATATGGTACCTACCTTTGACTGCCTCCTCGATCACAAAATCTTGGCCATCGATTTTTCCTTAGTAATCACCTAAATAATTGGATCTTGAGTCTGGACGTTTTCATCCAAATGGACCTTCAATCCTTGGTTAGTACACGATTAACAATTGGTAATGCTTCTACTTATATGCCCTACCCATTAATATAGACGTTCACCCTACTCTTAATCATCCTCCTAAAATGGCCGAGGAAGAAACCTCTGATCTCCGTCTAGCACTTTGATTCCTGAATATTTGGTTTGAGAGCGATTAGTTGAGTGCATGTTACTACACTACAGAATTATCACCCTCCTCCCTCAAAAAACGAGACGATGCAACACTCGTGTCCTGCACTAAAGCTTCCAACCTCGAGAATCATGCGACCACAACATATATTTCGTTGTTTGATCAAAGCTTGAACTCCTTGTTCCTAATTGTCACAATCATATGGTCTTTGACAAAAGGTAACATCTACAAGAATCCTTTTAGAATATGAAGGATCACCTAGGCAAGTGGAGATTATTTACCTAATTAAGAATCCTCCCATAATTCATCACCATCCCTCATCAATTGGACTAACCACTTGCCAATTATATCATCGTTTACCTTGTACAGATTATGAACTCCGAGTTCCCCATCTTTTGTCTTGGCAGTCCTCCTCTCATACAACCATTGAAACTTCGAACTCCCGCATCCCGAACCTCCCCATTAAAAGTGCTATACGAACACATCAATACACTAGACCATCCCCACCAGTAAGTGTAAATACGGTAGAGAATAATGGAAAAAAGGTGTTTACAGTTATATCATCACAATAAATGGACGCACAACCCTCAATTTGAGAAGTAATGAAAGTAGTTCCTAAATCCTTAGTGGTTTGTTCTTGTTTCTCTTAAGTTTATTAAGTGGGGACAATATTGATCACCAATTTTTACATTTTCCCACATGTTTAGAATTAAAACTTCATGTGACGGCTAATGCCACTTGATCAGTTGATCTAAATTTTGGTCTTATTTTGTAAATAAAACATGCCCTTTGGATGCTTATGAAACCTTGTAAAGACATAACTTGGATATGAACCTCGATTTATTACTTGATCGTTGCCTTTTTTGAAAGCGAAATGTGTCTCTCAAGCAGGGTTTCAGATTTCATGATTTTGCTGATGTTTTGTTTTGACATGTGACTGAAATATCGAGCGATATGGGGGCCTTTCTGTTCTTTCCTTCCCAAATGCGGGTCAGTATGGGTGATATCTCAATAAAACTCTGACGAAATTTTGTCGAAATAACGAATCGACATGGCGTTGATATGGAAACCGATATCGATATTTAAAACCTTGCTCTCAAGACATGAGGTTACTTTTGGCTATCACGTGTAGGGGATTGTGATGAAGGTTCGATCCTTTTGCACTTTATGGGAGTAGAGAGAAAATCAATATTCATTATTTATTTTCCCTTTTGGGAGGTAGGTGGTTGGGGTCATGGAAGGCCGTATCCCGATATATCGGCGATATATCGCCGATATATCGATATCGACATGGGACCGATATCGAAATCGATATATCGATATATCCGATTTCAGGCATTTTCTTCAGAAAGATTCCTAGATATAGCGATATATCGACGATATATCGGCGATATATCGATATCGACACGATATCGAAATGATATCGATATCGATATGTCCTTCCATGGTTGGGGTTAAATCGATTAACAATGTATAATTTGAATAGTTTTATAGGATTTCGAGGATTGGAAGGGTTGAAAGGTGACGCACACATGGATTGATGATTTGATCCATTAGAGTTTTTTTTGGATTTTTTGCTATTATTATTTTATCAACAATTTTTGTTTTAATTTAAACAAGATAAATTTAAGATCTCGATATTTTCAAGAGGATAAAATGGTTAGTTAAATAGAGCAGGATTTATTATGATCTTTATATTTTTAATCCCACCATTTCTTTTTAGAAGGTGATATTAACACATTCTATAGGGGAGATTGGATTATGAAATATTGATTTTGGGAGTTGCTTCCTCCTATCTCCTTATTTCTTTAGTTTTCATTGTGTTTATGCTTTTCACCCGCATTCCTCTCCCAACTTATGAGTTTATTCACCTTCTGTCCTTTTCTGCTCTCACTTTCAAAATTCAATTTGCATCAATTGGTATCTGAGCATAGAGTTTGAATCATTTCCATGATTCAATGATACTATTGGATTTTTCTCAAAATTCAATTTGCATCAATTGGTATCTGAGCATAGAGTTTGAATCATTTCCATGATTCAATGATACTATTGGATTTTGGTGAATGACACTTGAATTGAGTTATTCATGTAGTAATTTGTATCCACATCGAAGGCGGTTGAAGAATCATCTCTAGTCAAGGGTCGAGGTACAATAGTGGTTTGATTCATTGACAAATGGCACAATCCTTCCTGACATGGGCTTGGTCTTGGATGCCCCTATGACCCCCACAACCTTTGAAAAGGTAGAGTTGTGACCCTGTAAGTTTGCTATTGCAACTGTTGCATGCCCGCGCTGCCTAGTAGATTCACCAAAGTTGCTCCCGCTCCAAGCTAACACACTTGATCCTCCATTCAAGGTTGATACAATGACTACCCAAACCTTACGCTCACGGTCTTTTGGGGCGATACCATTGACACCACCTACCCTTTTGGGTGGTTGCTTCCACCTCTTCAGAAAAGGTCTGTCGATGTTTATCATATTTTCACCTCTCACTACCCCATTGCCACAAGCTATCGCAACCATCACCCAATCTCATACGCCCTAGGAGGTTGAGTTGCTTGCCATCACACTTGCACCAAAAAAGATGACCATGGTTGCATCCCTATCCCCTATTATCATCGCTATGTCTGTCACATCCACTGTTGCCATTAGTGATTGGAGTTTTGTGTTGGAACCTTAAAACCATGGCTCAATGCAATCGTTGGTGTGGGAGAAGGCAAACCCTAGCAAGGGTTCAGAAGAATCCATATTCTCTAAAAATGAGAGCAAGTGGTTGTTATCTAATTTTGTTGTTATATGCGAGCCCCCCACCCAAAAGTTCTTTGTGGGAGGAACAAAGTTGACAAGTGCATATTGATAAAAGAATATTTAAGTAAAGGAGTAACCAACTCATATGAGGATCATTGAATTCGTGCCATCTTATAAATAGCATCTAGTTTCGAGGATATTCCCCTACACTTTCCATAATCGAGATCTTTTGGCTTTCACGCTCCATAGTTCCTCCAAACTCTATGAAACAACCATTGAAAGCACCGACGTCGGTTCTTCAACTATGACCTAATGCTAGTTGATAACTACTCTAGGGGGATCTCTATATCATGCTAGCTTTGCTTTATTCATCATATTTATATTTCAATCATGGATTTGGTGGATTTCAAATCAAGTCTTCATGAACCATGCTCGATGATTATGCAACTCATCACGGGATGAGTTTTTGAAGAGGAAGAGAGAAGTAGACACTAATCGATGACTCTCCGTTATTTTTATTTTAGTTTACATAAATTAAAATCAATTTAAGATCTCAAAATTTTAAGGCAGATATTTTAGGATTTTTTATACATGCAATCCCACACCTTGTATATATAAAGGGGCTATTAGGGTATTTTAGCGGGGGATCAAGTTATGAGTTTTGGAGTTTGCTCCACCTATCCCTTGATTTCTTTATAAATCTGTGTGATTCTAACCCTCGTCTACGTTACTCTCTTAACATGTGAGTCTAGTCACACTCTTCCCTCCGCTCAAACCTCCAAAATTTTGTTTGCATCAAAAGGGAGAGTATGATTCATTGCAGATAAACTGATAAACACTTTTTTTTGCTTTATTGTGAGCTCTGTAGTTGTAGAGTATTGTCTTGCTTTATGGTGAAAGGTGTTGTTTTTGAGAATATTGTTTATAGCATGAAAGCGTACTATTCCTCATACTTTATGTGTGAGAGGTGGATGTGTTGGATGGTATATCACAATATCTTGCTTACTGTACTTTTAGATTATGTGCATTTGCTTCAATGAACTAGGATGCCTATTTTCCTAGAATAATTATCCTTTGGATTTTCAAAAAACATGACTAAAAAAAACAAATGGTTCTTATCTTGAATTAAGTGATCGTTTGGTTTCTAACCTTGTTTTTCAATTGGTTCTTGTGTTGAATTCAAGTGATTCTTCCCTTGAATTCAACTTCTTATATTTTTGAGGAACTCTGTTTAGGGCAAGTCATATTTGAAGCTCACTTCCCAACATGTGGGGAAAACCCTGAACTCCACATGAAAGATTGAAAGCATTGATTATAGTTATGATCTTATTTTGCTATTGCATTAGACAATGTAACAGGGAGCAACACCCTCATGGAATATCCAAAAGATCAACGTATTTTCTTGAATAGGTGAGAAATAATGGGATGGACCTCCACTAGAGATCCATCAAAAAATATATTAAGTTATATAAAAATTATGTACAGAAATTACAATATCCAAGTTTCGCACAATTACATTCTCACGATGGAAAATCCCCTGTTTGAAGACAACTTCATTTCTCGCCAGCTAGATGGCCCAAACGTTTGTGCAAGCCTTAAGTTTTCCCTCCATCGAACTCGTTCAATCTCTACAAATCGAGCTCCTGTAACGAACTCGCATCATCCCTTTAGACTCCCGAAAGAGCCACCTTCCCCCAAACCTCCCTTGAGCCAGAGCACCTAAAGAATAGATGATCGATATCCTTCATTGGGTCTCCACATCTCTAGCAAATCTCATTGCTCCCAGGAAATAGCCTTGCTCGCCTGACTCCAGTCAAAACTCTCACCCTTCTAAGTAACCATAGGAAGATTTGTATCCTTGTGGGTAACTTTCGCCTCCAGAACCTAGCACAGACCCATGAGAACTCCCTGTTGTCTGGACTAGCACCCTCCAAAACCACTTTGTAAGCCTTCCCCATCGTGAAGATCCCATCTCTTCAAACCCATGAATCTCTTCCCGCAGAAGGAATGTTCACTCTTGTCAACTTATTCAAAAGATAACTCTTCCACCCTTTGATCAGATAACTCATTCATGAAAGCAGACATCCAAGGGTTGTCTAACCAAAAATCAGCAACCCTCACATCCCTGTTCGAGGCCAAAACAAAGAGTCTGGGATACCAATCATAAAATACCCCTTCCTTGGACCAATCATTCTTCTAAAATCTGAATCCACACCCATCGTCGATCATGACCTCTGCGAGCCTGACACCTCTGATAGAACTGAACAAATACCTTTAGAAGGTGGAAGGAGAAACCACATCATCCATACGAGCACATAGGCTAGGTGAGACCACGTAAATTGATCTCACTAGCCTAGAAAGTAGGTCACAACCATCCCCTCAAATCCTCATTATCCACTTCGCAAGCAACGCCTTGTTCATACCCTCAAGTTGTAGCACACTCAAACCACCCTTCTTATTCGACGTGGACAACACCTCCAAGACCACCAGAATGATCCCCCTTTTATCTTGCCTTGACAACCGGAAGAAACGATGCATCAGAACCTCCAATCTCCTACGAATGCCCATCGGAATCACCTTAGTGGGGAGAAAGAAAACATGGATAGCTGAGAGAATCGCCTTCACCAGCATCGATATACCCTTTCGACAGGTACGAAGCCTTCCACCCAACCAACTTCCTCTCTATCTTCCCAATAGTAAGCAACCAATATATTCGCCTAAGTCTACCACACAACAAAGACATGTCAAGGTAATTAATAGGCAGACTTCCTTACCAATATCCAAGATCACCTAACAAGTCGAAGCCGCTTCTTGGGATAAGTTGAACAAAACAAAAGCGGATTTTGTCCTATTCACGCTCAAGCTCGAGAGCACACCAAATATATTAAGAACCTCCCTAATCACCTTGCACTCTACCAGACCCCCCTCTATGAAAAAGACAGTGCCTTCCGCGTATTGCAGAATCGAGATCAAGAAATTCTCCGCGGAGTAGCCTTTATAGAACCCTCCCACCTCTGCCAACCCTGTCATCACTGCCAAAGTATCCACTGCCATGACAAACAACAAAGGTGCTATGGGACACCCTTTACACCTCTCTACATCTAAAAGAAACCCTCTTCTTGCTTCCCATTAACCAACACCGAGCATGAAGACATTGTAGTGTACCTTTTCATCCGATTAATCCAAATGTTAGGGAATCTCCTTCGGACCAATGATGCCCATATGAAGCTCTAGTTCATGCTATCACAAGCCTTCAAAAAATCTACCTTCCAAAGGAACCCCTCCACCCTTTTCTTCTTCCAATTTGACACAATCTCTGATGTGATGACCACGCCCTAACAACTGTCGACCCGGAATAATCATCTGTGTGGGCAAAATGAGTGTATAGAGGAATCCCTTGAGGCGATTGGCCCCTACCTTTGCCACAATGAGGTAGATAGCATTAGACAAAGCTATCGACCAAAAGTCTTCCACATGCTCTTCACCTTCCTTCGGGAGTAAAAACAATATGGATTTATTCAGCTTTTCCAACCCCCACTTCACATCTTTGAACCCTGTAATCATCGCCATGACATCCTCCTCAACATCTCAAAACTCTGTAAAAGAAAACACGTAGGCCATCCAACCTAGGGCAACCGTTGGCATCCATAGCAAAACATCCCCATACACCTCCCTAAATTTTTTTGATGACATCAACTCCACCCCTACCAAGCCATCTAGCTCCTGACGACCTTGTCCTCTCATCAAAATGGCTAACGACTGCTGCACCTATCACCTCATCTCCCTGAATCCTCTCACCCCCTACCCGCACATCATGAATCAAATTTCTCCTTCCGCATGGAAGAATCTTGTGTTTGCGTCACCTTCTCTCACCCACTTCTGCCTCAATGTCTGACACCACTCCACCTCATAGGTTAAACATGAATTTCTATATTTATGTGTTTCGATCTTTAAGCATTTTGCCTTTAAGCTTGCAATCCTATGGAGTCTAATTATTAATTCTAAGATGTTTACTCATGATACACACTGTTGTCATTACTCATGTAAAAAGAATTCCTTATCCTAATATTGCATCGTTAATCTTGCCATTCACCAAGATAATTTTTTTAATTTGTGTTATTATGCTCACATTAAGCAGAACATCATTTCCAAATTAATTATTATGATACAACTAAAGTGTTTTACATATTTTGCTTTCACTCTTGATGCAAATTTAGAATTTGCAACGGTAAAAAAATATTTTGATGGTGGAAATTATTTGGTGGAGAAGAAATCGGAGGGATGGAGAAGAGAAAACTCGCTAGTTGTGAGAGATTTGGGAAGAGAAGCGCTAGATCGCGTGGAGAGAGAAGAAAGAGGGAGAGGGAGATAAAATCTCAATTTAGTTTCTATTTGAACTCCTTTAGAAACAATAGACTGCCACCCTTTATATAGGAGGGATGCGATTGCAAAAATAGAAACCAAAATCAAAATTCAAATGTAACTTATCCTAGTTGACTCTAACCGACTAACTACCTAATTTAATCGACTTATTGAGATCACACACGATCTCTTTTCATTCAAAAAAATGCAACGACTCGATTAATCGTAAAAATAATTAAACTCTAATTAACGTGCAAAATTTAAGTCCTATTTATTAATTTCTCGTTGCATCAGTTCTCACCCGCTTAAAAAATTTGTCTCCCGACGAATTGCTTGATCTTTGAAGCTGGATGATTTGATTTCAATGTTCTCGACCGCCTTTTGGAAGAATAGATGCGGAACAAACGGCGGGTTCCAGGCATACTTGGAGCGGTGGTTGGAGTCGTCGGTTTCATGTTGGAAAAATAGATGTGGCATAGGTAGCGACGCCCATGCACAGGTTGCTCCCTTGATGCGGTGTGGAAAAAATGGATGCAACATCTTCATTTCGAGTTTCGCGACGTTCGGAGAGCCCATATCAAATGAATGGCACAAGGTTAGGAGGGGGGGAGATGCGGGCAATGAACTAAGCCATGCAGCCTTTAAATAGGTGAATCACATCGCCCTAATCCTAATTGGATAAGGGGGCAGCCCCAACTTTTTTATTTCAACATAGTGGTGTAAGTATTTCCACTCCGAGGGGTGACTGCAATTTTCGTACTCCTTCACTTAAATAAAACTCATAAGTTAAGTTTTCCAATTGGTCCTTTGGATAAAATAGCATTGGAAGAGGGGTCTCCTTGAAATATTCCCAAATTATCTCATTACTTCTGTTGTCGTGGGACCCAATGGAATAGAGACTCAAATTTTTTTAGGGTTTGACTTTTTTCTTTAGGAATAAGGTGGCGGTGACAACAAGATGGAAGCACGGGGCGACAGTGGTGGCACGTGTGTAGGGAATCACGGTTGCGCGCAGGTGGGAAGTCACGGCGGTGGCGCGCTGGTGGAGAGTCACGGTGGTGGCGCGCGGGCAACCAACAGGGGGGGAGGGGCGGTGTTGGTGATGGCGAGGTTGGGGGTGAGGGTGGTTGTAACACGGGACGGGGGGTTGCTGGTGGCGTGAGGGTGGTAGGAGGGCCTGGAGAATTTGGCGGTGGAGTCTGGGCGGTCGAGAGGGGCTGCGAGGGGGGTGGTCGGAGAGTTAGTTGGGTAGTGGAGGTGGTTGGTAGTGGGTCTGGGTTTGACGTAGGTGTTGGTGGAGCAGGAGAAAGGGTTGAGGGTTGTGGCAAGGGGGTTTGTAGCAGGGTTTGGGGTTTTCTTGGTGATGTAATGGTAGGAAAGAGGGCCTCCTTGAACGTCAGAGGTGTTTCAAATATGGGACGTTGGGTCACCTTGCGATGCGAGACGGTGCCTGCTGAAGAAGGCGGTGTACTACGGTTGTCGAGGCAGGGGCACATCCGCAGGGACTGCCCTGGGGTGTCTTCCGATCGCCATGGGGGTGGAGGTGCAGGGTCAAAAGATATGGAGATTATTTGAACCCAGTTGATGGGGTTCTCATTGCTGAGGGACCCAAAGAAGATCTACAAAAGGTGCTGGAGGTGTTGGAGCTCGGTCGATCGGTTGGATGTGTTGAGGATGGAATCTGACTGTCTGAGACGGCGCTGTGTGTCCGAGGGGTGGAAAGGGCAGAGATGCACGGGTTCCTCTCCAATGGCAGCGCGGTGTTCCCTCAGACGATTCGGTGGCGTCGTCCCGGTCTGCGTGACGGGGCGTTGGTTTCTCCTCCGGTGTGGTGCGTGGAGATCGGGGGTCTTCCGATTAGATGCTGGAGGCTCGACACTGTGAGGATGGTGCTTGGGGAGTTCGGCAAGGTGGAGGCCATCGTCCAGTCGGGCTTGCATCCTGGTGAGGGCGGAGGTTTGGTGGCCTCGATCGTGGGTGCATGATGTCAAGTCCCCCCGGTGAAAGTTTTCAAGGTCGGCAGGGCGGTATTTCATCTCCGCCTCGCCCTCATGGAGGAGCCGTCTTCTTCGATGGTGGGGCGGTTGCCGGACAGACTGTTCTTACTAGACTTGGAGGTGTCTCAGGCGACGGTTGGGATTCCTCGGTATACGCGTGGATTGCGGGTGGGCCATCCCACGATTCCGTAGGAAGGCGGAGCGACGGTTTCGGCGGGTGTTTCGTCTATCGCATTGATTGGTGGTGATGCGGTTCTCTGTCCGGATTTGGCGATCAGTTTTTGCCGACCTAGTGCTGAATTTGGGGAAGATTCGGGTCAGGTTGCCTCGATTTTGGATCCGGAGCTGGCGATTTTGCTGGGCGTGGCTCGGGTTCGGTTTTTGGCTATGTGGCGGATCCAGGTGTTGCTCGGGGGTCCGATTGGGGCCCTTCGGATTTCCCAGCAGGGGATGGGATGCGGATCCCCTTGTGGGATGCAGGGTGCTCTGGGCTGGAGGCGGGGATTGGCGTATAAGCGCGTTGTGGAGTTGGCCCTGAGGTGTCATTGTCAGCTTCCTCGCCTGAGCAGGTGTCGATGGATCTTCGTACATCTTTGGAGGCGAAGGGGGGAGGTCAGGAGGTGTCTCGTGGGCTCGCTTCGGCTGCCCTTCCTTCGGGCCCTTTGGAAGGGGGAGGATCGCCGTCGCCTCCTATCATTTCTTATCCGGTGGGTCTGCTTGCGGAGGCTGGATCTCCCCTCTGTGATGGCACGCGGGGCGACACTACTGTTCTGAGCGCGGCTACACTAGTCCGGAGCTATAAGATGCAGGAGCGTATTCTCGCCGCGGAAAGGAAGCATAGAGAACGGAGGCTGGTTTTGGGTGCGAGCGACAAGAGGGTGCGGGCTGACCCGCTCGTGCTTTTCACTCGAAAGCGTCGTAAGCCTGAGGCCAGGTTGTGGCTTGAGCGGTAGTCGGAGGACAAGGGGGATGACCACATCTCCCGTGGTGCGGCTGCTGGTGACTTTTCATGCCCTCATGGGGTGGTTCTTGGTAATGAGGGGGGTGTCTTAGATCTGGCTACTGTGGAGGCTGACTTTCACGTGCGGGTTGCGGAATGTCTCGGGGTATCTATGCCCAGCAAAAACCCTCCGAGTGGATCCAAATGAAGATCTCCTCTTGGAATGTGTGGGGATTAGGGGACATGGAGAAGATGGCGGTGGGAGGGCTCTTGCAGTCATGGGGTGTAGATGTGGCTTTCTTGCAGGAGACGAAGTTGGCGCGATGAGAGCCAACCTCTTGGAGAGCGGTTGGGGGCTTAAAGCTGTCGAAGTTCAGAGCGGTAGCTTCGATGGGTAGTGCTGGCGGTCTTTCCTCGTGTGGGATGGTGAGATGTTTTCGGCTGTTGATGAGTTCGTGGATTCTAGATCGATCTCGGTTTTGCTTGATTGCAAATCTGGGGAAGGCAGATTTCTGGCTACATCAGTGTATGAGGAGCCTGGGGGGGCCTGTAACGAGGCCCTGTGGGAGGAGTTGCGCACGGCTAGAGAGCGATTCCCGGACACACCTTGGGTGGTCGGCGGGGATTTTAATGTGACTTTGTTTGCTCAAGATCGCCGAGTCAAAGGGGAGGGAGAGACCCCGGTTTGGGTGGTTTTACGGAGTGCGTGAGTTGTTTGGGACCGCAGGTAATGGATGTTGGTAACAGGATGTTCACCTGGCGTAGTTCCTTTGCGAGACAAAGGGGAGGGAGAGACCCCGGTTTGGGCAGTTTTGCGGAGTGCGTGAGTTGTTTGGGACTGCAGGTAGTGGATGTTGGTAACAAGATGTTCACCTGGCGTAGTTCCTCTGAGAGATTGAGGCTGGACAGGTTCTTGATCTCTGCTGAGGTGGTGGGAAGATTCCCTCTTGCTGTGGCTCGGGCTCTTCTTAGGTCGCGGTCAGATCACACGCCCATTTGTTGGGATTTCGGTGGGGGGGTGATCCCTCGATCGTTATTCAATTTCAGATTCGAGAAGTCCTGGCTCTTGGATCATGGCTTCAGGGACTTGGTTTCTCAGTTTGGGGCTCCTTGAGGGTGGATGGCTCGACAACGCTGAGACTGGCTGGGAAGTTAAAGCTGTTGCGTGATGGATTGATGGCCCACAAGGAGTTAAGGCGGAGCAGAGCAAAGAGACGCGGGGGGCGGTGGTAGAAATTGCGAGGCTGGACGGGCTGGAGGACTCTCGTACATTGAGCGGTGAGGAAATGGTTGCGCTTGTGGCTTCACACAGAGTGGTGATTGAGGAAGACAGATACAGAGAGGTAGAATGGAGGCAACATTCCAGGCAGAAATGGGTAAAAGAGGGGGATGCGAATACTCGTTTCTTCCACACGGTGACAAGTGGAAGGAGAAGGAGAAATATGATTCATGAGCTCAGGACAGAGGATGGTACTGTTCTTGGCGATGGGGAGATCGAGAGGGCGTTGGTGGAGCATTTTCAGTGCTTCAGCAGGCGTCTGCCATCAACAGGGGCTACCTGGTTTGGGAGGGGTTCTAGATGTCTGTCGGCAAGCACTCGTGGCAGAGTTTTCGAGAGTGGAGGTCCGTGAAGCGGTCTTCGATCTCAACGTTGATGGTTGCCCGGGACCGGATGGCTTCCTGGTCTGTTTCTTTAAGGAGTTTGGGGTGTGTTGGAGGGTGATGTCATGGCCATGTTGAATGAGTTTAGGGGGGAGAACAGGGGGCTGGTGAAAATTAACAAAGCGTTGTTGTTCTTGCCGCCGAAGAGAGAAGGGGCTGTCAGGGTTGGGGACTTTCGTCCCATCGCCTTATCGAACGCGATTTACCTCATCTTGGCCAAGGTGTTGGCCAATCGGCTTCGCGGTGTGCTGAACGACCTTTTCCTTCCGCTTCAATCCACATTTATTCCTGGGCGCTAGCTTCTGGATGGGGTGGTTATAGCATCAGAGATGGCTGCTAATTAGAAGAGAAGAGGGACCACGAGCTTTCTCTGGAAGGTTGATTTCTCAAAGGCGTATGACAGTGTGTGCTGGAAGTTCATTTGGGCCTCTTTGGTGTGGAAAGGCTTCCCGGATATCTGGATAGACTGGATGAAGAGATGCGTCACTACAGCTTCGTTGTAGATTTTGGTGAATTGGAAGCAGGAGGGTAGCTTCCTCCAGCCACAGAGGGGTGTGCATCAGGGGTGTCTTCTGGCCCCTCTACTGTTCGTTCTGACGGTTGATGCCTTGGAGGTTATGACCAGGGTGGCGGATGAGGGCAGCTTCTTCAGAGGGTTCTCCAAAGATGGTCTTTCTGTTCTTCTTCTGCGATATGAGGACGATACCTTATTCTTTGTGGAGGGGGGTGTGGAGGAATGCAAAGTAGTAAAGGCGGTGCTTGATATCTTTGGAGATCCCTCGGGTCTGAGGGTGAATGGCACCAAGTTGGCATTCGTGCCCTTTAACATGATGATCGTGGACTCGGTGGTGTGCAGTGTGGTTCTTGATACATTGGTGAAGTCATTGCCTATATCCTACCTGGGGCTGCCTCTTCTGACGGGGAGGTTGCATCAGGTCGACTGGTCGCCGCTGGTGGAGAAGTTGGAGAAGAAGCTTTCGGGGTGGAAGGCGGCGTTCTTATCTAAGGGAGGTTGCCTGGTTCTGACTAGGGCTGTTTTCTCGGCCATTCCGATTTTCTTGTCCACGAGGGCCTTGCCTGTGGGGGTCCAATCCAAGCTGGAGTCTTTGATGCATAGATTTTTCTGGTCGTTGTCACGAAGAGATAGGGGCTTGGCTTTAGTTGATTGGTCATCGGTTTCTACGCCTACCAGAGAGGGTGGCATGGGTGTTCTGAATATGGGAGTTATGAATAAAGCGTTACTAACAAAGTGGGTGCTAAATGTTTGGGGTCATGGAGTGGATCTGTGCTCCACTCTTATCAGGGCGATCTATGGGGTTTCTTCCAGCCTAAAGGTCCAAGCAGTCGGAGGGGGTGCAGGAACCACTTTCTGGAGAGGGGTTTGCTCGATCTTACCGAACTTATCAGGTTACTTGCGGCCTTTACTTGGAGATGGTCGCATGTTTCGGTTCTGGAGGGACAACTGGACGGATGGGGCTGCTCTCTGCGATCTATATCCGAGGTTGTTTGCACTGGCTTCAAACAAGGATGCAAGTGTGGCTGAGGTGTGGGCTAACGAGTCCTGGTCTCCTACCTTTGTGGTAGAGTTGATCAGAGATTGGCTGATTTTCTATGTCTGTCTGGGCGGCTTTCCAACCGAGCGGGTCCGACGGTGGGGCGGGACGCTTGGGGTTGACGAGACGGTCCCTTCTCGGTTCAAAAGGCCTACAGATCTTTGGCTGCCCAACCCTCCAATATGGATTTTGTAGTCTCGAGGGACTGTGGTATGCTCTGGTCTTGGCGGATCCCTTCCAGGATAAAGGTCTTTCTCTGGCTTCTGAGGAGGGAGCGGATATTGACGACAACGAGGAGAGCGAGCCTCTTCCCCGGAGCTGTGGATGCGTGCTGCAGATGTGGCGAATCAACGGAGGATGTAAACCACTTATTTTTTGAGTGATTGATGTTTGACGGAGAGCGGCAATCACGGGTCTCGTTTGGAGTAACAAGGACTGCTTCTGGGACTCTTGCAGAAGATGGGGAGGTTCAGAGATCGATAGATTAAAGATTTGTGCGACAATATGGTGCATATGGTTGGGCAGAAATAGTGTGATCTTTGAGAGGTCGAGGTTCTGTTCCGAAAATGTACTTGGACATGCTGGAGCCCTCTTGTATTACTGGCGGTTGTAATTACTTATTTTATTATTAATATATTTTTTGAATGGTCCTCTAAAGGAGGCACATCCCACCGTTTCTAAAAAAAGCATAGACTTCTCATTCATCTGACAATATAACAATGGGCATTATCATTCTTAAATGTGGGACTGGAAACAGCTTTCACTATGAATTTTATGCCATATTCCAAATCAGAGAATTTACCTCACTACATTCTAAAAGTGATGAAAATTTGCTTCCAACTACCTTAAATTTGAGGTGGGCATGCTTATTGAATGAGTGAAGCAGTCTCATAGCCAGTACTGCCTCACTGAACAATGCTATTAGCATTTGTTCACGACTTGCTATTTCTGCTACATAAATCAATATATTGTAATTTTCTCTTTGAGCTTGTAATCATGAAGAAAATGCATAGTTGAGAGAACAATGACAAATTATTTTAATTTGTGGTAATGTTGAGTTAGCTCCTCTTTTCATCTTGGTCCATCGATCTTTGTTATTGTGTTGAGAATTCGTAACCTGTCTTATTTGCAGCTCTGGAAAATATCCTCCTGTGATTCTGAAAAGAAAGTCCCAAGAGCTTCATATCATAGTAGTTTATCGTATCATAGTTCTGCTGTCAATACGCTGCGTTTCTCTCCTTCTGGTAAGAATTTAGCTCATCTCATCATCAGTACAACCTTTTCAAGCACTCCTTCCTTAGTGAAAGCCCTGATTTAGAAAGGATGTCATCATTACCATTTGTTGCAATCTATTACCTAAGTAATGCAACTGGCTCCATTTAAAATCATGGGATAATGGGGCTAGCTTCTTGTTCAAGGAATATGTTTATCTTCCCTTTTTCCTATTCTCAATTAATTTTATCCTCTGTAGTATGCTGTACATGGAATCGATGGGAATTTTTCTTTGGTACCATTTGGTATGTGCTATTTTGTTAGCATAGAGATGAAAATTACTATGTAACGAATTGCAAAGTTAAACTCTTATGTGGGCTGCATATTTTTTTAGAGCTGATATTTATGGGCAGTTTTTGGTATTTTATTGTGAATTATCCTGCACAATCTCACCCATTTATAATTTTATATAGTCAGTTTACTTAGCATTATGATAAGCCATCATTTTATGTTTGCGAGTTTTTTCTGAAAACAGTGCATATATATATGTATAGAATCGGAGTATGCTAATTTAGAGCAAGTCTTTTAATCAGAGGACTTCTATCTCAGAACTGATTCCAATAGCATAATAGAATGTAAAGCTAAAGTAGTAAGTCTTATTTAGGAAGCATGCCAATTGGAGAAAAATAATTCAAAGTACCTATTATCGGAACTATGGAATAAACGCTGTCACATAGAGGTTTTCCCTAGACCGGGTACAGTAAAAACATAAAAAAAAATCTAAAATGCCATCTAGTAATATGCAAAACTATTTCAATCTGCATTGAATATTTAATTGTTTTGTGATATCTACTGGGATGAATTTGTAAAAGTCATTATATCACGCGGTTAAGTACCAAAAAACCTTAAAGTTTTTTGGATCTGTAAATATACCTGTAAACAAGGACACTGGTTTTTAGCCGAGTTTCTTGATTGCAACAGATGGTGGTGATGCATGGCAATCCCTCTTAGACATGGTACACATCTGTTATCCTTGCATTGGATCTTTTTAGATGCTCTGCTTGAATTAGCTTAAACTTAAATTTAAGCCTTTGGTACTTGTGGAAACTTGTGTCATTCTTCCTCATGGCATCTATCTTCTTATCTTAAATACTAGAAATAATATCGGTGATCCAAAGCAGGAAATTAACTTCAAAGATGCTTCCCAAACTTACATGCATCACTCCAATCGGTAGTGGGAGTTAGCTTATGTAAAAGGTGTGGAAGTTTTTTGATGGATGGATGGCCCAAACTTTGACATAATAAAAAAGCTGAAGTAATGGAATACTAATGTCTAGCACAATGAGTGGAGATTGAAGATGGTATAATCTCATTTATTCATGATCTCGGCCAATTGTTTTCCTTGCAATTCCTAACGTTGTGATTCTGATTGATAAATAATAGACTAGTCATGAAATTTGAAACCAGCAACACATTACGAATGTTGGATGTAGGGGCTTTAATGACCTTTTTTTTAAGTCAAAAAGGGGAAACACCAACTGAAAGCACCTGCAGTTGGTGCCCACATCAAGATATATTAATACGAAAAACTTGCAGAAGCCATGCCTCCAGAAGAGATCTGGCAAAATGGATTAATTTTTTACACAGCACCGCTCATCTCTGAATAAAACTCTGTTGTGTGAAATTTAGATAGCCTAAAGAGTTGGAATTGGTCATCAAACTTTTGCAGCTGACCTGAACTGTTCAATGACCTTTTTTATAAGGGATTTGCCACATCCTCTACCATGGTATTTAGGTCCAACTAATAGGATTGTTGGAGGAAATGAGATAATTGTTTATTCCACAGAACCCTAGGCTCTCTTATATAGAGGATGCCTATGGGTAAATTACATAAGATGGAAGAAGGAAATAAAATATAACTGAAAAGTACATAAAGACCAGAAATATCTCTACACTCCCCCTCAAGATGGTGCATAGATGTCAATCATGCTCAGCTTGGAAGAACACTTTTGGAATGGCCCTCTTAGCAATGGTTTGGTAAAGATGTCTGCAGTCTGCTCTCCTGAACTGACCTGGGAGATAGAAATCAAGCCTTTTTGAATCATATCTCTAGTGTAGTGGCAATCTACCTCGATATACTTTGTCCTTTCATGAAATGCATGATTATTAGCAATGAATAGTGCTGCTTGATTGTCACATTGTAACTGCATGCGTAGAGGTACATCTATATGCAGATCTTCTAACACAGCTCGACCCACATCATCTCTGTACTTGCTTGTGCCATGGCTCTGTATTCAGATTCAACACTAGATCTTGCTACTACTGTTTGTTTCTTGCTTTTCTAAGAAACCAAAGAACTGCCAACAGAGATTGCAAAACCCGAAGTAGACTTCCGATCCTTAGGGCATCCTGCATAATCCACATCAGCACATGTAGAAACTGAGATCTTTGTTTCTTTTCTGAACAGTAGTCCTGCACCTGGAGACGACTTTAGGTATCTCAATATCATGTATATGGCATCCATGTGTACTTGTCTGGGCTGTTCCATGAACTGACTCAACCGACTCACTGCAAAAGTGATGTCAGGTCCGGTGATAGTAATATAAAGAAGTTTTCCCACCATCTCTCTATATCTCCTACTGTCAACCTCATCTGTATCATCATCATATAACTTCATGCTAGGATCCATAGGAGTAGTTGGGGGTCGACAGCCAATCATGCCTGTCTCAACAAGCATATCTGTAATATACTTCCTTTGGGTCATCACAAGACCCTGCGCATTCCTAGCAAATTCCAACCCCAGAAAGTATCATAGGGTATCAAGATCCTTGGTAACGAACTGATGGCCTAGAAATGCCTTTGTCATCTTTATTCCCTGCATATCATCTCCTGTAACAAGGATATCATCGACATAAACTGTGATAACAACAATACCTTTGGGAGTCTTCTGAACAAACAAAGAATGATCTGCATTTGATTTTTTGAAACCTTGCTTCTGAATTAGGTCAGACAGTTTCTGAAATCATGCCCGCGGGTTTTGTTTAAGATCATATATGGCCTTGTGAAGTCTACACACCATTTGACTCTCCCCCTCAGCAGCAAACCTCGGAGGCTGCTGCATGTAGACTTCTTCCTGCATATCTCCATACAAAAATGCATTTTTAAGGTCAAGCTGAAACAAAGGCCAATCACGTACCATCGCAATTGAAAGAAGGATACGTAAAGTGGAGTGACGCGCAACTGGAGAAAATGTGTCCATATAATCCACGCCGTAGGTTTGAATAAACCCACATACCACTAGCCTTGCTTTGTAATGATCAAGGCTACCATCTGCATGATATATGATAATAAAGACCCATTTACAACTGACAACATAGGCTCCTGGAGGAGTAGGAACCAAGCTTCATGTACCTCGCGACTTCAAGGCATCCATCTCTTCTTCCATGGCAGAATGCCATCAGCTTTCCTTCAATGCGTCCTGATAATTCCGTGGTATTTTCACAGTAGATAGGGCCATAGCAAAATGCTGAAAATCTCCAGTGAGGTGATGGAAAGAAACATGTGAAGCAAGGGGATAGGATGCACATGTACGCTTCTGCTTCCATAAGGAAATAGGTACATTCGAATCATCAATAATCGTACTCGCCGGTATGCTATCCTCCTCCATAGATCCCTGCTCAAGCACATCGTCAGACCCATCGCTAATAATGTTACATGGACAATCCTGAGACGTGGTGGATGATTGACGATTGCCGTGAGCAGGAACATGACGTCGGGTATATAATCGTGGCATGGCCTCAAATTTCGCCGAAATTCGACCGAATTTCGGTCGAATTTCGGTTTCGGTGGGTAACCGAAATTTGACCGAAATGGCCTATATCGGCTGAAATTTGGGGGCCTTAGTTCAAAAAATGACTGAAATGACCGAAATTTCGGTCGAATTTCGACCGAAATTCGGCCGAAATGTCGTTTCGGTCAGTCACCGAAACGAAACCGAAATCCAACATTTTAGGCCTTGAATCGTGGTAAAGGTGGCACATGTGGACGTGAAGGTGGTGGTGGTTGTTGTTGTGACAGAACAATAGGAGCTGGTATGGGAACGGACGGACGCATAGGAGGTGGCACATAAATCTCATCATCAGTAGTGGAAGAAGTCAACCTGTCACCTGTAGGGGAGAAATACATCACAAATTCAAAGAATGTGGTATCGACACTGATATAATATTTCCTGTTCAAAGGGTAACCCTTCTGTAACCCTTCTGTGTACGAGAGTACCCAACAAAAACACTTGACAACCCTAGGTGAGAGCTTGTCAAGTCCTGGAGAGAGCTGATGAACAAAGGCATCCGAACCAAAGACACATGGAGTAAGCGAGAATAATTCCTTATCAGGAAAGACAAGTGAAAGAGGAACTTTCTCACCTTAGACAGAGGATGGCATATGATTCACCAGATAACATGCCATAAGCACATCATCACCCCAATAGGAAATGGGTGCACAACTCTGAATAAGAAGTGTCCGAGTGATATCAAGGAGATGACGATGCTTTCTTTCGGCAATACCATTTGTTGGGACGTGTAAGTACATGTTGTTTGATGGATAATGCCTCTAGACAAGAAAAAATGAGAAACAGCACGGGTACAGAACTCCAAAGCATTATCCGTTCGAACAATTTTTACAGTAGAGGAAAAAACATTCTGCACTTCATTTATAAGATTTTTGATAACATCCCCTGTTTCAGATTTATTTTTCAACAAAAACACCCAAGACAAACGAGAAAAATCATCAACCACAACTAGATAAAACATGTGTCCTGATGATCAGGGACATGACTTGGACCCCAAGTATCAACATGAAACAATTCAAAAGGGGAGCTACTGCTCCGAGACTGATGACTAGGGAAAGTAGATCTGTGATGCTTTCCCAACTGACACGCTTCACACTGGAAAGAAGAACCCGATTGAATCTGGGGCAAGGATGTGACACATCTTCTGAATAGGGAGATGACCAAATCTTAGATGCCGTGTGAATGGAGAGACTGGATCACTTGACTGAGAGGAGACACCAACATAGGGAGTACGGACCAAACGATAGAGATCATCCTGCTCACAGCCACAACCAATCATCGTGCTCGTGAGAATGTCCTGAAACACAAGAGACGATGGGTCAAAAATAGCTTGACAGTGTAAATCCTTCGTAATTTGGCTAATAGATAATAAATTCATCGAAAAATCAGGAGCATGCAAGACATACTGGAGACACATAGAGGGTGTTAGACTGATCCCCCTCGTCCAACATTAGGCGAATGAGTCCCATCGGCTATGACTACAGATCGCCCCGGTGGAACCTCTCTGTAGGATGTAAGCTTATCTTTGTCTCGACAAAGATGATGTGTCGTGTCGGAATCCATAATCTGTACTGAAACATCAGATCGATGACATGAAGTAAGGGTATAAGCACTACCTGAAGTGCTAGCAGTGGCAGATGTACTAGCAGAGGCTGAAGCAACTGCATCCGAGGAGCCTCCAGGAGAATCAGTAGATGCTGGAGGCATGATATCTTTCGGCCTGGCAATAAGATCCTCAAATCGCTGGTCTGAAGTAGATAGATGTGGAGATGTACTATGCTCGACCACCCGTGCCGATGCCGGAAACCCATGCTTAGAATAACATGTCTCCTCTGTATGTCCTGGGCGATGACAGAATGTGCAGGGCTGACGAATGCTGCCACCTCGACCACGAGGTCCACCGCCACGAAACGAAGAAGAGGTTCCTCGACCTTTGGAAGCTGCCATTGCCGAAGGAGGCTGAGTAGTAGCAGAAGATGGGACTGGAACTCTGCTGAGCTGACGGTAAGCTTCCTCCACTGGAGGAATAGTAGCATCTGCAAGAATCTGCCAGCGAGTAGCATCATATTTTGGGTCAAGCGCCGTTAGTAAGACCCCCACCATGGTAGCATTTCAAAACGTCTTCTGCTGCTCAGGAGTTGCCGTAAGAGGGATGATACTGTAAAGCTTCTCAAACATCCCTCTCAAAGATGTATACAAAGAATGTAGAGGTCGGCCATTCTGCTTCACCGTAAATATATCATGCTGGAGTTGGAGAATCTTGGTCTCATTTCGCAATTGCGAATATGTCGCTGCAAGGATGTCCCATATTGCCTTAGCAGTGGGCTGATGGAGTACATCATTGGCAATCTCCATCGACAGGGTGCCTGAAAGCCAAACCTTGGCATACGAATCATCTACCTCCCATGAGGCATAAACCCCAGTTTTCGCTGTCGGCTCGTCTTCGGTAAGAATGCTTTTCTTCCCATTTGACTTCATGAGACTCATGAACTGCATAGCCCAGAGCTCGTAGTTCATCCCATCCATCTTGACAATGGGCACTGGACCTTTAAATGCGCCTATGGAGGGCATGTCGACCTTGTTTTCTGACATGGTTGCTGGAGACGAAGAACTAGGGTTTGTAGACTAAGAATCGAATGCCTACATAAACAACCGAAGATTTGAGTGTATATGTAGACTTATGCACTCAAATCCATAGAGAGATAGCGACGACGGCGAGAAGGTGGAGAGAGGAGGTGGTGGCGCCGACGATGGGGTGTCGGCGATGTAATAAGGGTGCTGGCTATGGGGTGCCGGTGATGGGGAGAAGAAGACGAGGGGTCGGCGGCGGCTCTCGCGGTGGAGAGAGGAGAAGGGGAGGCCGGCAACGGTGGTTCGGTGACGGGGAGGCCGGTGGCGGTGGTTCGGCGACGAGAGATGGAGGGGCGGCTAGGCTTTGGGTGGGGCGGTTAGGGTTTGGGCGGGGCTTGTAGGGTTTGTGTGGTGGCTCTGATACCAAATTGGAGGAAATGAGATAATTATTTATTTCAAAGAACCCTAGGCTCTCTTATATAGAGGAGGTCCATGGCATAAGACAGAAGAAGGAAATAAAATATAGCTAAAAAGTACATAAAGATTGTAAATATCTCTATAAGGATTGGTCTAAGGAAATCAACATGAGAAGGCGTGACTTTCTCTATCCTTTCACCGATATTAGGAAGATCCGTGACCATTGGGCATAGTTGGTCTTGTTTTTCTTCACGATCTAATCAAAGGATGGGATTTCCATGCTACTTATGTCTATCATTAGTACCTTAGATTATGAACTCTTGGACATTTCTCAATGGTTGAATCTAAAAAAATGTAGGCCAAAAAAACCAGAACGTGATATTACTCGTGTTATGATTGACTAGTGTGTAGATATGGTTGCAGGGACATTTGTTGAATGAACTTGCGATTTGCGAGCATACTCAGATCTAAAGCTTACAACAAGTGTGGAAATATGTTGCAAGGGATGTTGGTGATCTCCAAAATTGATGACGATTTGGAAAGAGAAACTATTATGTAAACATTCAAAAGTCTTGCTCACTCCAGTTTATGTTGTAAGGGATGGTGGTGATCTGGAAAATATACTACAAATGATCTGGAAACATGTTGAGCGTGCTCTTGACGATTTAAATAATATGGCGCTGGTAAGGAAACATGTTGCAACGGATTGGAAAATGTGCTGCAAATCACAGGGCAAGAGCAAAGTTGATTTTGGTGGTTGGAACTTGGAGTGTATTTGCGATGTGGTTGCTGTGCTAGTGGTTGTTGGAGTATATCCGCCACATGGTTATGGGCCTTAGGGCAGTGTCACCAGAGGAGGGGTGATGTCCTGATGATGAGGTTATGCCGGTGATGAGTAAGGGTCAATCGTGATACATGACTCCTGTCTATAACATTTGCTCTGATACCATGTGGAGATGGAAAAGAAAGATTCATATGAAATACGAAGCTATCCTCGAGGGGTTACAACTCTCCTATACCTTAAAAGAAACACCATAGAGCATCATTTTCTTGCAATAGATACTTTGTCAGTCTTCTATGTTTGATTTAGTACACTGTGTTGTTCTGCATGAATAAAGGTTGGTTATAAATATTTTATTATCGTTATTGAGGATTTCATAAAACATCGTGGGTAGATAAAGGAATGGTCAGGAATTAATTTTATTGTTAATATATTCTTCGTGCTTATCAAAACTTGTTCTCTATTTTTTAAATATTTTTCGATCTAGTAACGCATTTGAGTTGATGACATGGTCTTCTTCTTTGCTACATAGAGTACCTTGCATTGGACATCCTGTTTGTATTCCCTCGTAATAAAATGGGGTTACGAAAATGAAGATTTGATATCATTTTGATGTGGGGCTTGCAATCTTCTCACCCAGATGAAGATTCCAAAAAAACTTTTAAAGGGACTCTATCTTTACTTCTACGTTCTTGATCAACCGGTGTCCTACTTCTGTTCTTAAAAGGGCGACAACCTTTACCTTACTTCACCCTGTTGAGGTATCTTTTCCGTCACACTTAGGGTGTGTTTGGATAGTGGGTTTAGGTGGGTTAAACTGGTTGCAGGTAACCTATTTTTGGGTTTTGGTGTTTGGATAGAGGGTTAAACTGGGGGTGGGTTAGAAGTGGGTTTATTGTGATATGATTGTATTGAAGGTTGAAAAAGTGAGTAGTTATAGTGATGTGATTGTATCGGAGTTTGAAAAAGTGAGTAGAAGTGGAGTAGTTTATAATTTTTAGATGATATGATGGTATAATATATTATTTTTTGATGGAATAGATGGAATAAAATTAATTTATTTAATATATTAAAAAAGGGAAAATGTGGGACCCACTTGAAAAGAGAAAGAATGGGATAAGGGGGGTGAACCCCCCAGGGGGGGTTTACCCCCCTACCCGAACGACACCTTACACATATTTAGTTGTATCACTTAGATCATAATTTGCTCGTCACTAATAAGTTGTCCCCTCGTGCAAACTGTTGAAAATAAAGAAATGCGGAAGCAAAATGATAATCAAAACATAAACATCTTGTCAAAGGGTCGTATGCTTCTATCGAACTTTGTCAATGAGTACAGGGGGTGTGGTGCTCCTTATATAGCTCCACAGACAGACCGGATTCCCGTGGTTAGTAGATGTGAGACTAAACATGAGTGGCTGGTAATTGGATCCTGGAGAGATCCAATTACCACTCTATTACATTCTCCAACACTCCCCCTCAAGCTGGAATTCTTTCTTGGCTTGTTCTAGAATCAAGAAGGTTATCGCTTATAGGACCTGGTTGGTCATAGGTACCGGGTGTCTGTGCATGTTACTTTCTTTGAGTTGACAAGTTTTTTGTTTTTTTTTGAGGCTCGGCTCCCCCCATATGCTGTCTATTTGGATGATCCTTCACCTACTCTAATGTGTGAAAGTAGCCTATTGTGTCAAAAAGGGTTCTGAAGCTGTATCTTGCATCATATCTCTCGTATTGATGGTTTATATACTGATGGGACTTTAGGGATGCGTTGTTGGCTGCTTTTGTTCCACAAGATTATCATTCAACCTTATAAGACACATGGTGGAAACTGGAACCATGCCATAGATGATGAGATGTGCACTCTTTCTCAAGAGGGATGTGGGGTTTAGTTCCTTGCCCTGTGGGTATTACTCTCGTTGCATGTTGGTGGGCTTTTACACATATAGCTGATGAATTTCTTGCTCACTTAAAAATAGGATCAGTGGTCAAAGGTTCGATGGAAACACGTTAATTACATTAGGACTTTCTCCTTAGTGGCTAGAATGGACTCTTTCATACCATTTTGACTGATGTTGCCAACAAAGATCGGACAATTAAGAGGTATTGCTATTCTTGTTGTATGTGCAATTGATATGGTTGTTATTGTGGTGATATTGCATGAATAGAAGAGAAGGTCTGTGTTATTAAGGACATGCAGATTTCAATATTTTCTGGGTATCAACGTTAATCAATACCCAGTAGGATTTTTCTTTATTTCAACAAAAATATTGTCTCGATGTTCTTAAGGAAGTCAACATGCGTGGTTGTAAGACATCATCTATTTCCACTGAAACACAGAGAATGCCACTGTAGGGGACAAGATCTACAAGGATACCACTATGTGCAAGAGTTTGGTTGGCAAGATCTTATATCTTACTGTCATTAGACTTGATATCTCTTATAATGCTAGCAGAGCCAGCAAGTATGGTTGGAAAGATCTCATACCTTACTGTCATTAGACTTGATATCTCTTATAATGCTAGCAGAGCCAGTTAGTACACAACGATTCCGTGATATAATCATAAGGGGAAGAGAAGCCATGATAGAATAGGACACTTAAACCATTATTCTTGAAATAAGAAAAACTTGGGATAGGGGAGGAAATTCTATGATTTCTTATCCTTATTTGCCAAAAGAGAACATATTCAGCGTAGTTAGAGAGGTTTTGCTTTATATTCAAAATCTGAGCGTAAATATAGTCTGCTTAATTTTTTAATGCAAACCGACCCCGACCTACGAAGTTCTTATTTGATGATGGTGCCTTAAAGTGCCACTTAGTTTTTTTTTACTTGTATCTCTAGTATGAAACTTTAAATTAATTTTCATTTTTAAATTGTGCAGGAGAACAACTTGCTTCTGGTGCTGATGGTATGGATACGTTTCTCTTTCACTCCAATTTTTTTGATAACATTTGTGTTGTCAGGACCTTACACACCCTTTGTGCTTTTTAAACCACCGTGTAATGCTCAGTCTTCATGATAGACATAACGCATAATCATCATTTGATCATGCTATCATAGTAATTAAGAATAAAAGGCTTCAATGTTGATAATTACTTGCTTTATTAATTGGGTTAAATGGATCTGCCCCTAGGGGGAGTTAACTTATACACCCCGCCCCCGCCCCATTTTCCCCAATATTTTTTCTTTTTTATTTGAAAAATTCTTCCATGAATATTCATCACTATGTCCCTATATTATACCATTCAAATTTCGTGCGAAATAGAGACTCCTACGGCCTCCATCTAGACAATCATTTTTAACGGTCATAGAATTGTCAAAAAATGACCGTCTGGATGGAGGCCGTAGGAGTTTCTGTTTCACATGAAATTTGAATAACATAATATAGGGATATAATAATGAAAATCCACGGAAGTATTTTTCAAAAAGAAAAAAAGATATGGGAAAAATGGGGCGGGGGGAGCTAAGTTAGCTCCCCCTAGGGGGCATACACATTTTACCCTTATTAATTACAATGTTTACGAAAATTTTCATTTGGAAATGGAAAGAAATAATCTCTTCATAATGCATAACGTGTATTCGCAATTATCTTTGAGCATCCGGTGGATTTTGGTGTTTACTATGTTTTCGTTGGAAGGAAAATGAGATGCAAGTTAGTTCGCTATATTGTACATAATAATAATAATCACTTATAGTCAATAGGCATGTGTTATACATCTTATTGTAATCGAGCCCACAAGAGGAATAATGTCTCTGTAAGGGTGTACAAGATCTTGGTGTGTGAATAGAGTTTGTGAAAGTAACGCATTGTTCAATATTACAACATTCTTGTTGCAAAGACTCTGTAGTAAAGGAATATCATCAACTTTTTTTGACTAAATCACAAAATAAAAATGTTTAACTTGTTATTTCGTGGAATTTCTAACCAGGATGTGGATAAAAAGATTTTCAAAAAAGGCTCTGGATATAGAGAATGAATTATTCATTCTAGATTTTCCATTGATTAATATAAACGAGAAGTTCATGAATATATACTGGTCAATATCATGGCTTGAGAAAAATGTAGCTTGTAGGCAGTGATGCTTATACCTCAAGGCAAGATGCAATCTCCCTAAATTAAGGGTGTGAGGCATGTGCCTCAGTTGATGAGATACCACCTTGCGGTGCCGATGCAGTGTTCGTGCCCGAACGTAAGCCTTAAGTTCAGATAAACAGCATTTTTGAAGCATACAACTGAGTATATTAAGACAAAATCAGCCTCACTTTGCAAAGTATATATTACTGCTTTGTTTTTGTATTCGACACTGTTCGGACTCAAGGTTTAAATGTGGATCTTTAAGCGGCATTTTTGAAGCGTTAGGTTGAGTTTATTAAGGCAAAATTAGCCTCACTTTGCTTACTTTATTACCGCTTTACATGTATACAGTTTATTTGTTAGCTAAAAATTTAGTCATTTTCTTTGCATTAATGCCTTGCAACCAAGTATTTATCTGTTATAATGATAGAAATGCTCATATTCAATGATTAATGGTATAAAATTTCATTGAAATGTGCTTGTCATAAATTCAATATAACTTAAAACGTAACTATTTCTTGAAAGAACAAGGTTTATGCCTCGATCTTGTCATGGTTCACACCTTGCCTCTACTACAAGAAAACTATTTCGAGGTGCCTCACATCTTTTAAGCTCGGGTCTCTCTCTATGGCATTTCTAATGAGGAAATGACTCATAAGTGGATTAATAAGCATGATCTCAGTCTTTCGTGTTTGATCATTCATCATCATTAATTACTTGAAAACCACTTCATGGTTTAAAACATGGTATTTTCATTTCCAGTCATGCTAACACATCTTCGAATAAGTAATATACTCAGGATTTTAAGATCTTGAATGCTAATAGAATATTATTCTTCGTTTTTATTTATTATATTTTACCACTTCGTATTCGTTCATTACATGCACATGCACCGGTTTTACAACTACATCGGAATTTAAAACTTCATGTTCATTTTTAACATCCATTTTTTACAACTTCATGACTTTTACAGCGTATTCATTTTTTTACAACTCCGTGTTCATTTTTAACAACTGTAAGCTTGGATTTTACAATTTTATATTCATTTTAACAACTTAATGAGTATTTTACAACTTCATATTAATTTTTTACTATCTTGTTGTTTTACAGCTTATAGTTGGTTTTTGACGACACAGTAAATCACTATTTACACTGCCGTGTTAATTTTTTAAAAGCTTTGTCATCCTTTCTTCCATGAAGTTGTAAAAAATGATGATGGAATTGTAATAAACAAGGATTTGTTAAAAAAACCCCACACACCCATCCCCATCTTCTCCTTTCTCGTCAACAAGTCCCGTGGGAGGCCCTTCAAAAATGGAGTGATGACAACCATGGGATTCCAAAGGGATATACCGTCCTGTCTTTATCTGGGTGGAAGGCATCCGATCTTTATCTGAGTGCTCATTTGATGCTCTTGAAGGCAGTTCTTTCCATGATTGCCGTGTTATTCATTTCCATTAGGCTGTTGTTGTGTTGGTTGGGATATGCTGTTGTTTGGAGGGGGTGATGAGATGCTTCTTTTGGTCCAACTCAGGGAGGGGGTCATGTGGTGTTCCGTCAGTCGATCAGAAGTTCAGAACTATGTCATGCTACTTATGGACAAGGGTGGCAGAATGCGTCCAGTTTTAGGTGATGGCAGCTCTTTCAGGTTTTGGAGAGACGTTTGATGTGAATGATTCTCATCGTGTTTGGTGTTCGAGATTCTTTGACGCGTCTTTGATGCTTTATCAGTTGAGACTTGGTGCTCGACATTTTGCTTCGACTTTTTGGAGGAGCAATTCCAATATTTGTAAAGATGATGGATGAACTTGGTACAGTTGAGGGACCCTTTGGAAATGTGGATCACCGGTGCTGGGATGATAGTGATTTTTTGGTAAAAAAAGGCATGGTAGGCCCTATTTCCTACAGTGATTTTTGACCCTGGTGATCTGCAATGGGACTGCAAGCTGATCTTGTGCTCCAGAATGCCTTTGAGAGTTAAAAGTTTTTCTTTGGTTACTGCTCGGTGATCAGATTATGACGAGGGTTCAAAGGGTACTTGTGATCGGACTAGGGGGATATGGCTGACAGCTGATATTACTTGGCTGGACGTTTCATCTTTGGAGAGCTTCTGGACTGCCCTGGACATCACTCAGTTACATGCCTACAAGTGAGTAAATGAAGCCTCTTGTGGTTGTATGTTGACTATTTGGCCTGCTTGGAACAAGGTTAGTTTTTGTAATGAGAGGTCCTATTGAAAATTTTATTAACTATGCCGAGGCTCTACTTGAGACATGGGTGGCGTAAGTGGAAGGGTTTTTTGTCAGTATATAGTTTGGGTAGGTGTGCATGCCATTTTTGTTCTCAAGTAAATTAATAAATTAAAGAATTCACGTTATCATTTGGTTTGATAAATTTTCAACTTATGTTGATCGTTGGAATCTTACTTAATAAATTGTAAATGATAATGTCATAAACTTAACTTCTAAGGAGCCCATAAGTTATGGTTGACGTAGTCACTGCGTAATGGCTGAAATCTATCTTCTAGTCATATGGGAGAATTTGCAAATCTCGGGGTCTTAAGTTATGCTGTCTGTTTTGGCAAAGAAATTGAATGTAGTTAGTTTTTACTCCATGAATCTTAAAGAATTTCTATTCAAAATCAAGGTAGTTAGGAAAGATCTACATGACATATCAAGCAAGTGCTCTGATATCCAATAGGAACGGCCGGTAACATACAATTAATGTTTTTCTGTTGTCATTGGATGAGTTGATCAGTACATCCTTTTAGTCATTTGAACACTGGATTTCAGGAGGTGAGCTGGTCATATGGAAGTTGCATGCAATGGAAGATGGCGACAGTTGGAAAGTATCAAAAAGATTATTGTAAGACATCATGCTGCCATTTTTCTCTTTGTTGTGCAATTTAATAAGTTTGGTTTCCTTCTTGGGTTAGGCATCACCAGAAGGATGTATTGGACTTAGAGTGGTCTGCTGATGGTGCATACATAATTTCTGGTTCTGTAGACAATTTGTGCATCATTTGGGATGCTAACAAAGGTATCAACAAATTACGACGTTATTTTTTTCATTGATTCCCTGCATTTATGAAACAACATCTCAGGTCATGCACATCAGGTTTTGGATGCCCACTTCCATTATGTTCAAGGTGTTGCTTGGGACCCCCTAGGTGAATATATTGCTTCTGTTAGTTCAGATAGAACATGCCGAATCTATGCAAAAAAGATGCAGGGTAAAGTCAAAGGTTTGCACAAGATGACATACATTTGTCAGCATGTCATCACCAAGACAGAATTACAAAAGCCAGATGTTTCCAAGGTTGTGAATTTACTATGTTGTTTGATATTTGCGAAGCTACATTCTATAAGTACTAACATGACTTTCTGTTCAGATGCCATCTAACAAAACTCATCTTTTCCATGATGAGACCTTGCCATCCTTTTTCCGAAGATTGTCATGGTCACCTGATGGGTCCTTCCTACTAGTGCCAGGGGGTAAATAATGCTACTTAGTTCCCATTTTGTACCTCTGTGTATTAGTATCTGTAGTTTTCTTGAGATGAAATAGCTCTTTTATCCCACCATTTGTATGACTCTCAATGTTTGAATTGATTTTCTACTTTTTACAACATTCTCTTATATCCAATCTTTCTTTTTCTTGCACCTGTCTCAATGATTTTGATTTACAGGGGTTCAAAAAATTTCTCCTGCATCAGCAGCAGTTAACACTGCTTATGTTATTTCAAGGAATGACCTTTCAAGGCATGTCATCTTTCTCATAAATAGAAAAACATTTCAATACCCTTTTCATTCTAAGGCATTCATACGATCAACTTAATGTAGAACATCTTATCGCCTTGAAATACCATTCCATTCTTTTCATGTTTGTTGGATTATTTGAAATCTTTCACCTTCTTTTTGACTTTTATTCTGCTTATTTGACTTTTATTCCTGTATTTCTCATATGCCAATTGTGATTTTGCATTGGAAATGTGTTGGTTGCCATATTGACTTTTATTCCTGTATTTCTCATCTGCCAATTGTGATTTTTCATTGGAAATGTGTTGGTTGCCATATTCAGCTTCAATTTTTTTGAGCTCATGAACTAATTAGAAAATAGTTAGCTTTTTGATGTTTGATTTATTGAGCATCTTCTCTGAGAGTTTTTTATTATGATTATACCTACATGAGGATTTTATAAAATTCCGTTTTTTGGGTTCTCCGTCACATATGCTAAAATCTGAAAATATTTTTTAGACCTGCCATACAAATTCCAGGAGCTAGCAAGCCCATTGTTGCGGTGCGTTTCTGCCCCATTCTTTTTCAACTGCAAGAATCACATTCTGGTATTTGCTACAGCCATTAGTACATTCATGTATTTTTCTTTATTATGTCAGACTGATCATCCATTTTTGGTTTCAGCTTCAGGGTTCTTCAAGCTCCCTTACCGGATTGTATTTGCCGTGGCCACTCTTAATTCTCTTTATGTATACGATACTGAGAGTGGCCCACCAATTGCCATCTTTGCTGGTCTTCATTATGCAGCTATCACAGATATCGCATGGTGAATTAGTAATCATTCTTGGATTGCATCTTGTGGTTTTCTCATTATTTTGGTGTATGGATAGATTATGATCTGAATGCTTGTTTGTAATCGTCGATAATTACAAAAGCTAAATTTTCTATTTTATTTTGCCAGGTCGCCTGATGGTAAATATCTTGCAGTGTCTTCAAGGGACTGTTATTGTACTCTTATAGAGTTTGAAAACAATGAACTGGGATCTCCGGTGCCTGAGCATGGTATTTACTTCTTGTTACTTGTATTAGATTGTTGTTTATCTGCACAAATTTAAAGTCAAATGTGGGGTTAAAATGGCATAAAAAAATGTGGGCTTAAAAGTCTGACCGGCACATAAGAAAAGATCCTCCGGTTGACATTTCCATATCAATTTTATGTATATGTATAGATAAGTTGCAGTCAGCTCAGAGAATGGCATTAACAAGGTAAGTTATTTTGGTTGCGTTGACATATTGGTGACACTCACACATTTAGGGTATTATATTATATTTCATTGAAAATATAGGTGATTACATTCAAAATAAATGGAAATTTTGTCGAGTGGTAATTTGTAATAAATGAAAGGACACCTGTAATAAAAATCAGTATATGTTTATACTATAATAGTATATGCTTCATTGGCGACAAGAACGGTAAAATAATTATATAATCTTTAAGATAATAAATATATTTGCTGGAAACAATTGTATGCATAGGTAAAAATAAAAATGCTCTTTGGATCCAAATGAGCCCTGGCAAAGGTCCTATTATATGTATATATACATGATATAGGGTAATTTTCCAATGCACATGGCTCATTTGGATCTATGTGAGAACTTGTGTTTTGAGCAGTTATGAGTTATGTACGCTGTGGATTAAAAGTTCACTAATAGCCAAGGTTGCAAAAAGTGGTAGTCAGTACTCGATCGGGGGGGTCACTGACTACAGATTAGTTGGACGACTAATCGGATTTAGTCAGCCATTAATTGATTTTTAATTTTTAAATTATTTTAAATATATAAATAAATTTTTATACATATATTTTTATATATTTACATAGATTTGTACATTTTTTATTCTATCATAACGAAACAAAATAAGTAATTGACTTAAAATATAACATTAAGCATATTAGAATAAGTCTGATTTTAAAAAAGGGAAAGAAAGTTATATGTAAAAGTCGGCCGTTTAGTCTTGTTCACCGACTAATGGCCGACTAGGCTTAATCGAGTCGGTTACCCCCAACTCGACTAGTCGGCCGACTTTTACAAGCTTGCTAATAGGCGTAGAGGAAAATTCATTGAAAAGGGAGGTAATTATGTTCAAATTGAAGAATAATTGGTCAAATATTGACCAAAAAAACCATCATGAACTAAGTTATATATTTCTAATAATTGGCATACTTATAAATAAAAGAGTTACTTGAAGCTTTAAAACACTTGTAACATATTTGTTAGAAATGGCCATAACATTTGTTAAATGAGTGTGCCTACCTCGATTTAAATAAGTGTAAATATAATGCGAAGCAGAAAATCAAATGCGGCAGATTTTTAGTACCACATACAGCAAAAAATCTCTTCAGCTATCTTATAGTGAAAGAGATATATGTAAAATGGGAATTTCTGATATAGGAAATCGGGAAATCAGGAAATCAGGTTCCCACTAATGATTTTCCATTTTATGAGATGACGGGGGGACACAATAAACTTAATGAAACTCACAGGTTACCTGGGGCAGTTTTGATTGCTATAATATCTTGGCGGTTGCCAACTTGGCACGGAACACTTTCATTTCTTGATTTGGATTTTATTGCTATCATATCTTGTCCGTTTTGCCTTGTACCTTATTGTTGTAGAAAAGATAGTTTTATCATATATTGTCCATCAGGTATTGGACATTGATAACTTACTGGCATTCTTCTCTAGATAATCAGAAAATTAAAGCTATATTTTTACATAAATAAAATGAATCATAATGAGGACTTTAAATTACTAGCGGTACTACAATTTTTCTCATAAATACCTTAACTTACTGGCATTCTTCTCTAGATAATCATTAGCGGCACTAAAATGACATGACAGTGAAAATACCTTAAAGGTACAAGTAGGGTCGGCTTCATGGAAAAAATGAGTGCAGAAGTAATGAGAAAAATGAAAAAAAAATAATAAAATATTTGTATTTATTTATTCTACATATATGGTCTGGTGGTAGTGTAGTGTGCCTATCATCAAAATGGTCTGGTGGTAGTGCAATGTGCCTATCGTCCAAAATACCGGGGTTCAAATCCTCCCTTGTGGGGGTTGCGTTAGGTAGTCCACAGTCAGCGTAAAAAATAGTTGAATCTTTAAACATGGATTTGAGCAAGAATCCGTGTAGCCGACTCTACTTATAGTGGGAGAAGGCTTCACCATATTCTACATATATAATCTTTATCATGATTCATGAAACATCTTCAACTGCTTGTTTGATTTGCCGAGGGTATAGTTGCCATGTCATTTTTCTCTTGTGAACTTCAATTTATTTTCAGTGTCCGAGTAATTTCTGATGCTATCATGTGCATTATCCTCACGAATCTTGCCTGTATAAATGAATGTGTTTATTTGCAGTCTTGGCTAAAAGTGTGTGCGGATCTCTGGAGCCTACAAACTTGAAATTGGATGAAACACAGAGAATGGAGATTGACAACTTGGAAGTTAAATTAGCTAATCTTGGGGAAGATGGAAAGGCAGCTGAAAAAAGGGACGTCCTCTTCCCTGAAGCAGAGAAACCTGCTGGAGGTAAGCATGGGAACGAGACTTTTACCTTGACAGCTTTTAGTTATTGTCCTATTCTTAAAATATTCCCGTGCAAAAAAAAAGAACTCCAAATTGTTAAAATAATCGAGGGTGATATGACATGTAAGAGAGCAATTATCTTATGATTCTTTATATAAAAAGCTGTGTTTATGAAGTGGAACAGGGCACATAGGATGCGATGTTTTCTGAATGTAAATTTGCATTTACCTGATATGCTTCTTGATTCGTTTTACATAATTAGCATGTGTTGCTATCTAATAGTAGAGCTACATTTAGCCTTGGCCTTTGTTTCTTTGCTCTCGGTGATATATATCTTCTATCATGCCATCACACCTGCAATTGGAGATCATCCTGCTAAATGAAACCTTGAAGTTTTAACACGTTATCTTTATTTAAATTGTCCAAATCCGTTGATCTTAGAAACTGTCTTTTCATTTCTCTTTGTAGAATCTGCCGAAGGCATTCAAGGAAACACAGATTGTACGTCCTTGAGATTTGATGTTACTCTGAACACGGAAATTAGGAATGTCACGGCCTGCACAGCTAATACGATGGCAGGTACCAAGGTTGAGGAAAAGAAACATGCCTTGCCTCAACCAACTGACAATTCCACAAAGACAGGAAAAAAGCGTATTACTCCTGTAGCCATCCTCTAAAAGAGGCGATCTTTCGTCAATGTATATAGTTGCTTCTTGTATGGGCATAACATCAGCTTACATGGCATCTCTGGCTAGGTAAGCATCAATTCCACATGCTTATCATGCTATTTTTATGTAGATTGTAATGTATTATTTCAAGCTATGGTGAGACTATTGAACTCAAACAAGCCTAGTTAGTGTTCTTAAATATAAAAGGGAATGAAGTGTTTTATGTTCTTTTTGGCAGCTGATGTTTTCCTACAAGCCTAGTTAGTGTTAGTGCAGATAACTCAGATGAAAAGTTCTGTTCTGAGATTATTATTCCTTGTGCTGAATTATGTCTTATGCTTTCGGGTGGAGGCAACTTATCGGTCTCTTGAGCGTAAGGTGTTGCCTTTATTTTAAAATTTTGATGGATGCGATCGGCTTGCTTGCGGATCTTTCACGTCTGTTTGGCTGTGAAATATTTGGAGCATAGAATGATTTCTACTATGATTGAATGCCCATGAAATTTTGATTACAGGGATAGCATTCCCTATTCGTTTTGTTTTAAGAATTTGATTAATTTGAAAAAATACAAATAATACAGTTTGTATTCAGCAACTGTATTAGAGAACCGAGGAAGGGAGAGGACCGATAAAATCCGAACTTCGTCCCTACCTTGTGGTGCAACTCCAACATCTCTCCCTTTGCATGCCTCCTTTGATTGAGCATGTTGTTAGAGAACCGAGGGAGAGCGGAAGAGATCGGATATCCACCATGTGATTATTTAAAGATTCGGTAAATTACAAAAAAAGGTCTAATTATAATTGATTTCCAATTCCGAGCCTCATTTCTCGAATGTAATAAAATAAAGAAGGGCTTGAATTTTCGACTTCAGGGTTTAGTGGCTATCTATATACATATATTAAAGCCGGGTTTTTCACCCGGCTTTTGACACATGGATCTCTCCCAGGGCCTTCCATATTCACTTCCCCGTATTGTCCGCAAAAGTTGATTCTCCCCGTTTTTCCCTCCTCGGGCCACGTGGATTGCTTTCTCTCTTCATTCACGTTTCCATGCATTAGATGGCATTAGATGGCATTTGAAGAGTAAGTTTAATTACTTTATTAAATCGAGCAATAGAATTTAATACTACAATCAACATGTTGTTACGTAATTATTTCAATTTTGACACATATAACTTTGAGTCTGAAATTTTGCTACTTAGATTTGGAATTTGTCTTAAATATAATTTAAGACAAATAATAAAAAAGAGATCATTTGATTATGGTAAAAGATATTCACTTAATTAGTGAGAATGTTTGAGTCAATATTATATTTGGTAAGAGTGTGGGAGTATGATTTCTATAATCTTACGCGAGGTTAGGGATGCAAACGGTCGGATACGGATATAGGTATTACTGTATCCTTATCCGCTTTTTAATATGAATATAGATGCGGATACGGATATTGACGGATATTGAAACTAGCTTACCATATCCTTAAAAAACGGATACGGATGTAAAACGGATATTGATCGTATACCGGTAATATTAGAAATATTCTATAGAATCGACTTAATATATACGAATTGGATAGAAAACACATGATATAAATTCACTAAATGTGTTTGTGTCATAAAAGCTATACAAATATGGTAAAAGATGGTATAGAATTATGTTATATAGGGTTAAAAATAATTCTATGACTATATTTATATACAAAAACAGATATACGGATACAGATGTTTGCGGATATCAAAACGATATCCATATCCGTATCCATTTTAAAATGGATATTGATACGGATGACAAAATTTGTATAAAACGGATACGATGACGGATCGGATACGGATATCTCCGTAACCGCTTGCATCCCTACATGAGGTAGTTAAGTTACTCATCAAGACATAATATCAAAAGTAATTCCTAATTAATATAGTGAAAATTCTGTCAAAACATACTATTTTAATTTTCTGCATATTATACAACAACCAACGCAGCGAAGCGCGGGCTTTGTACTAGTATATAACTATACAAGGGTCGTGAAAGCTTACAGAGGTTGTGTTTTGAGATAAAAAAAATCAGATCTTTCTTTGTAACATTTGAAAAATGATACTTATAATTGGGAATTGGAATATAGTCAGGGTCCTTTTTTGTAATTTATCCTTGATGCATCTTGGACATGGTTTGATCAGCCCAAGAAATGGTTGGCTTGGGAATGAAATTAACAACACTAGTATATATATGATATGTGCATACATGGGCGGAATCAGGAATTTCATTAAGGAGGGGTCGAATATACAACTATTATGTATGCTTAAAAATAGAAAATTCTATGTATATTTGAATGCTATTTTTAAATAGAACTAATATTTTTAAAATGAACCTCTTGCAATCTTGATAAAATGTAGAATTTTAAATCTATTATTAATGTTAGAATTTCAAATAGATTGGTATTTTCCGTGGCTATTTTTAAAATTGGATAAATATACTAATTTAACCCTCTCTAAATCCATCCTAAAAAGGCTAAATTATCACGTGAAATTTTGAAACAAAAAGTTCATAGTTAAAAGTAAACAATAAAATTTATTTTATTTATAAAGAGTAAAAATAATGAAAGAGGTAAATAAACTCGAATACAATTTTATATCAAATTATTTTAATACTTTGAAAGTGATTGGATAATCCATATAAAATAAAGTAAAATTGATGGAGATAAGATTCAAACCCTAGTCTTCAAAATAATAGCCTTGCCACTCTACCACTGGACCATTTAATGATTCTACAATATTTCTCTAACAACATTAATTATAATACAATTAAGGATGGGCTGTATTAAAAACTTAGTATATTATATAAGTGACGCAAAATAATCATGGGGGGAAAGGTGGGACATGACCCCTCCCATAATGTATACTAGTTCCGCCCCTGCGTGCATATATTTCAATGTACAACAAGCTAATAACTCTAGCTCATGTGTATTTTGTATTTACATCACGATCCCCCACAAAGTCACTAATCATTACACAGTATCCGTCGTAGGTTAACTTCCATTTATTTGCCTGTTTACTTTGACGAGAGCAATGATGAAACCCTTATTCATGACATTATCTTTTGCTCAATTTGTGCAAAAATTGACTTTTCTTTCACGCGTTCTCCCTCATTTTATGGATATATTGCATCATCTGCGCTATAATTTAGTCTGACAAATAGAACCTTATCCAACCCTTTATACATAATAGCCATTTACAAGATAAAGTTATATAGTAAATAAGGAATGCAATACATAAATATAATCCACATATATACATATATCTTTATAAGCGGATAATATTTAAAATGACCTAGGAATTACACTATAAAAAATATAATATACATTTCTGAAAATTTGCTATAAATTAAGTTAATAACTTACAGATTTTTAAATCTAAATACATTATAAATAAATGATGAGATCAACTTTTATTGCACACAAACTCTCACTTTAACACCGTTGTCAGGGACCACCAGCAATGCATCACATATTTATTTTTTATTTCTCGGCTTGATCGGATTTCTGACTTAGTTCTGTGTTTTATTTTCCCGGGTACTCATATTTGAGAAAGGCCAAAAATAAAAACAAAAATAAAAATCTATGCTCTCTCTCTCTTGCAATACAATTTCTATAATACATAGGAAGAATTATAACTTAATTTTGTGAACTTTGTAATACTTACCTTACCCCCAGTTGCATCAAGAGGACATAATATTACGGATTACTGCCAATAATATTACGGATGAGTCCACTTTGACACCCTATGCATCTGGGATTACTTGTATTTTTCTCGCTCCTCGTATATTAATCGAAAAATATAAAAAATCGCATCTCATTGCATTCACACTTGTGGTCACCTCCCTGTATGATAACTTACACCGACTCTCGAGTCTCAACCATGGAAGGCCGTATCGATATCGATATTGTTTCGATATCGTATCGATACGATATTTCGATGATATATCACCGAAATATCACCCTTATCGACGAGCCTTTGTGAAGAAAATGCATGGAAATCGGGATATATCGTCATATCTGTGCCCATATCGGTCCCATATCGATATCGATATATCGGCGATATATCAGCGATATATCGCGATATTTCCTTCCATGGTCTCAACCGACTACCTGTTGGTAAAAATCCTCACCTACTCAAAATACAAATACATGGACCACTATTCAAGCTGAAATCATAAACACACTCCTCCATGTATAAGAGCCAATCTTGGACTACTAACCATGGCAAGCACAATGCCTCGGATAACACGACCATTGAGGTCACGACTATCTAAGGTGATCGATTTGTCACCTTAGACTGATCGATCAACCTGAGATGAAAAGTCCTAGATTTCAAAATTAAGGCGGGCATTCATTCTCGTCGTCATTATCATAGTCACCTCATCGAAAATTGATAAGCCGAACTCCTATAATCAAGGAAAATGTCTATCACTCACTAATCCGAAAACTAGTCCTGCCACAAGTAATGCCTATGGGGCTCTAAGGACTTGCAATCACATAAATGAGAAACATGAAATCAAGAAGAAGATGATGGTGAAAAACTTACCTCCATTGGACGTTCTTAGGGATCTCCTTCTTACGAAAACAACCTTTCCTATGCATCTACTGTAGAAAAACACGATATCAACATACATATATGAATCAGATTTTCAACATGTTTTCAGTTTAAATCAATGTATGTATGCATCATGTTGAGATTATTGTTATCCTTTAATGTTATTTACTCATTTTCATTTCTTCATCTACCTATCTTGTAATTTACCCAAGGATTTTTCTCCTATATAAGAGAGCCCATAGGTTCTATAAATATCAAGTCATTATTTTTCCCCAACGTGGTATCGGAGCAACGGTCCTAGACCGGGGTTCCTGTACCCTACCCTAACCCTACCTTCCACGCGCCCCCTCCCGCCGCGCCCCGCCCTGCGCGCCCCCCCCCCCCCCGCGCCCTAACCCCCACGCCCCACGGCTGCCCTGCGTCTACCACCCCACCACGCCTCCGCCCTGGGCCCCCCGTGCCCCCCTTCGCGCCCCGCAACCACCCCACCATCCTATGCTTGTGACCTCGAGCCTCGTACCCTTGCACCCTTGCACAAGCCCACGCATTTGCGCATCTAAGCCTCACTGCGCTGCAGATCCGCATCACACGGTGCGGTGCAGGTCCACATCTGTACTTGCGCATCACACGGTGTGGTGTGGATCTGCATCTGCCCTTGCACATCACACGGTGCGGTGCAGATCCGCGCATCTTCTCATCTGAGCCTCGCTGCTTGCGTCGCACCCTTGTGCCTATGCATGCCCGCACCTGCGCCTGCGACCGCACCTGCCCCTGCGCACATGGTGCGCATCCGCGCTTCTGCACCCTGTGCCACCGTGCCCTGTGCACATGTGTGCAAGTGCAGCTACGTGCATCGTGCATGCATCTTGCGTGCATCCTGCATGCATCTGTGTGCATTTCACGTGCATCTACGTGCCCCTACGAGCATCGTCCGTACATCTGCATGCATCAACGTGTACTTAGCCTAAAACAACAAGAGATGAAGATGGTTGTATGAGTCTACAGATACAACCAATCCTCTATATGTGATTGTGTAGACTCATTTATAAAAGTCTACTCCTCAGTTTTGTTCCGGATTTCAACATTCTTGCTACGATGTCAGAGAACAAGGGTGATGTCTTTTCATCTGGTGCCTTCAAGAGCCCGACTCCCATCGTGAAGATGGATGGGACCAACTACGAGTTGTGGTCCATGTAGTTTCGCACCATGATGCAGTGCCATAACAAGGAGCACATTCTGATGGATCTAGAGTCGGAGGATAAGATTGGGGCTAATGCTTCTTAGAAACAAGATGATGCCTATGTTCGCATTTAGCACTCCGGGACTCACCACAGATATTACCAATGATATTGTCAATCAACCCACAACAAAGTCTATGTGGGATATCTTAGCAGCCACGTATGGACATGAGAAAAATGAGAGCAAAATTTTACCGTTACAGTGTGATATTTTTTCGACCAAGCAGAATGGTCGACCTCTTCATGCTCACTTCTCGTATCTTAGAGGCATGTTTGAGTGTATGCATAGCTTAATGCCTATTTGTACGAGCACTGAAACTATGATGGGAGTATTTTTGTCATCTCTAGACTCTGACTACGATGCAACACGTACTCAAATTCTTACAAGAGAGATGATACCTCCAATGGAGGAGGTTTACATAAGACTGAGCAGAATTACTACATCAACTACTGCTATGGCTCAGACTCCTTCTATGGCAGCCTCTCGTGGAAGAGGGAATACTTCGCAGTTATGTGGCTGAGGACCACGTGGTCGAGGAGCAGGTCGTTAGCGAGGTTCATGTTCACACTGCCACCATCATGGTCATTCTGAGGAGACATGCTATAAGAAGCATGGGTATCCAGCCTCCGCACGAGTTGCTGAGGAGATCGAGTCTCCGTCTACATCTACACCGGCTCATGATGCATGCTTTGATGATATTGTTTCTAGGCTACGAGAGATGAGGACTACTCCAACTACTCCGCCTGCAGGTTCTTCAGATGTTGCACATATTGCTAGAGCCTCTTTGAGGTATTGCTTATGCCCTTAGTAGTAGCAATTCAAATTTATCTGCCTGGATCATGGACTCTGGAGCATCTCATCATATGTGCGGTGATCGAGCACAGTTTACTTCTTACAGGTCTATCCCTCCGGGTAGATCTATGGTTATTGCCAATGGGGATCATCTACCCATTGTTGGACAGGGGGAGATTGTTCTAGCTCCCTCGATGCTTCCGCAAAATGTCTTACATGCTCCAACATTTCATATGAATCTTTTGTCTATTAGCCAGATTACAAAAGATTTACATTATCGTGTCATATTTGATCCTTTTTCTCTTGTGTTTCAGGACATACTCACAGGCATGGTAATTGGATGTGGTCGTGAGCAGACGGGACTTTACAGACTTGTCTAGCCTCCTTATGCAAAGGCTGCTACTATCCCTTCTGGACATGTCTCCCCATTTCTGTGGCATCTTCTCCTTGGACACCTTCTTCTGCAGAAGCTTTGTCATGTCCTCCCGCAAATCTCTACTCATAATAGTTTGGAGTGTGAGGCGTGTCAGCTTGGGAAGCACCATCGTTCAACTTTTCCAAGTCATCAGAGTCGTCATAGTGGTCTGTTGTTTGAGTTGGTACACTTTGATATCTGGGGTCCTAGTCGTGTTACTGATCATCAAGGATATCGGTTTTATATGGTCACTGTAGATGATTATTCTAGATTATCTTGGGTATTTCTGATGAAGAATAAGTCGAAAGCTGGTCTTATTATCAAATCTTTCCTTACTGAGATTAAAAATATTTTTCTGCTAATGTGAAATTTATTCATACTGACAATGCCTTAGAATTTTCTACATTACAATTATCGGACTTCCTTGTATATACTGGTGTTGTTCATCAAACTTCGTGTACTTACACTTCACAACAGAACGGTATTGCTGAATGCAAACACCATCATCTTTTGGATGTCACGAGGACTCTTTTGATTCAGAGTCGAGCTCTCCATTCTTTCTGGAGTGATGTGGTTCTTACTGCATATTACTTGATGAACGCATGCTGTCCACTATGCTCGGAGAAAAAGTTCTTTTCTTGATTACGTTTCCCGAGAAGGATTTATTCTCACTTACCCCAAGAGTCTTTGGATCTGTGGCGTTTGTCCACAATTTTACTCATGGTCGTGTCAATCTCTCTCCTAGAGCTGTCAAATGTGTGTTCGTTGGCTATTCTCGTACTCAAAAGGGTATCAGTGTTTGATCCTATTGAAAGAAACTATTATGTGAGTGCATGCCACATTTTTTGAGTCTATTATGTATTTTTCTCCTACAGGTGACATGTTGTCTAATGCTGACTTTGGTGAGGATATCTCCATTCTTCCACCATCGATATCTCCACCAACAAGTCCTCATGATGAGTCTCAGTCACCTCCACCTCCTCCTCCACCACATCCTCCTCCACCACCTCCTCCAACTCCGTTTAACATGACTCAGTTCCTACCTCATTTTTATTTTCTCAGGTCCTCTACTTGCCCCTCTGCTCTGACACCTTCCCACTCATCCAGCACGCCCCAGGTATGTAATGAACATATTGTTTCTACTGATGGCATTAGTGATATGCTTGATCCACATGATACTACATAGGAGAATATGATAGTAGAGAATAGATAGGCTGATGACCTTAATGTACCTATTTTCTTTGAGGAAAACCCGTCGCAATCGTCCTAAGTACCCTCTAGCTGCACATGCTTCATTGGACCATCTTTCAGAGGAATACATGATGTTTGTTATGAGCCTATCGGCCATTACTATACCACAAACATATCATGAGGACACAGGATAACAATTGGCGACTTTCCATGGCAGAGGAGATGGTCGCTTTACAGTCTCGTGGTATATGTAGTTTTATTTCTGCCCCTCCAGGTGCATTTGTAGTGGGTTGCAAATGGATATTTACAATGAAGCAGCGAGCAGATGGCAGTGTGGATCGCTACAAGGCAAGGCTTGTAGCATGTGGTTTCACCCAAACTTATGGGGTGGATTATCAGGACACCTTTTCTCCAGTGGCCAGACACTCAACATTACGCATTCTCCTATCAGTTGTTGTTTCACGTGAATGGCCTCTTTATCAGCTTGATGTGAAGAATGCATTTCTATATGGAGATTTACATGAGGAAGTTTATATGCAACAACCACCATGATTTGCTACTGAGGGGGAGTCTCAGAAGGTATGCAGGCTCCACAAGGTGATTTACGGCTTGAAGCAGAGTCCTAGAACTTGGTACCAGAAGCTCTCAGAGTTAATAGATCATCAAGGATTTTTTCGATCCACTGCAGATCACTCACTTTTTTTCAGAGGACACAGGGAGGTACAATTGCTATTCTTGTCTATGTTAATGATATTATTGTCACTGGTGATGATAAGAAGATCATTCATGCAGCCAAGGAGTTCCTAGGTCAACTGTTTGTGACCAAAGATCTTGGCAATCTCATATACTTCCTTGGATTATAATTCGCCAGGAACCAACATGGTCTTGTGATGACCCAAAGAAAGTTTGTTACTGATATTCTATTAGAGACATGTATGACAGGATGCAAGCCTGCCACTACTCCTATGGATCCAAGTATGAGATTATATGATGATGATACTGAGGAGATATATAAGAGGAGATACATGGAACTAGTAAGGAAGCTCCTATATGCTACCATCACCAGGCCAGATATATTCTTTGCTGTTAGCAAGGTGAGTCAGTTTATGGAGCAGCTCAAGAAGGTGCATATGGATGCTATTTATATGATTTTGAGATATCCGAAGTCCTCACAAGTACTGGTCTCTTATTCAGTAGAGGTGCGTATCTTGACATCACAGCAAGTGCAGACGCAGATTACGCAGAATGCCCTAGGGATAGGAAGTCCACTTCTGGGTTTGTTATATTTATTGGTAAGTCACTCGTGTCATGAAAAAGTAAGAAGCATACTGTAGTTGCCAGATCTAGTACAGAGTCTAAATATAGGGCCATGGCTCAGGAATGCACAGAAATGATGTGGGTCAGGTCAATTCTGACTGATCTTGCTGTTTATGTACCTCTTCCTATGCAGCTTCTATGTGATAATCAGGCCTGCATTCCATGAATGTACAAAGCATATAAAAGTGGATTGCCACTATACCAGAGGCATGATTCGGAAGGGTCTCATATCTACCTCTCATGTTTCTACTGAAGATCAGACTGCAGATATATTCACCAAAGCACTTACTGGTGACCCTTTCCAAATATGTTGTTCCAAGCTGAGCATGATAGACATATATGCTCCAGCTTGAGGGGGAGTGTTGAGATTGTTATTATCCTTTGGTGTTATTTATGTATTTTCATTTCTTCAAGTACCTATCTTATAATTTACCCAATGGTTGTTCTCCTAGATAAGAGAGCACAGGGGTTCTGTGAATATCAAGTTATTATTTTTTCCCAACATATCCAGATCATTATTGACAAGAAAAATATCTGTTTTAAGAATGTATGCATATTAAAGTAAGGGAAAAATCCAGAAACAAGCATCATGGTAAGCAATGCGAAAAAGAAAAAAAGAGTTAGAGATCACAACCGAAGCATCCTGCTTTAGACTCTCCTTTAGAGACAGCATCTCCACTTTATCGACGCACAAGGCACGCTCATCGATGGTGCGCACGTGCCTGAGCATCCTCGAAAGTCACCTCTGTAGACGATCCTCGAGATCGTGAGAGGGAGAAGAGAGGCGGTGGGAATGAGAACTGTAAGTATTCGTAACCCTAGTCCACGACTTTTAGATTAATACTTAAAGCCGTGGGGGCGGTATCGTAATGTGAGAGGATTAAGGGACACATCCCTTGGAATTCAAACCAATACACGGTTACAAAATTGACCCGATCTTTATTTCACGTCACGCCATGTTGCAACCACTGCCGCAGCCATGCCACGCCCACATCCATGCCCGAGCTCGTGCCCGAGCCGACCCGGCCCAATACGATGCGACGGGAGGATGCATGCATGTAGTGGTCCAAAGTCCTCCCTAGTCTATTTCCAGACTGGTCTCATGACTTCCCATATAAAAATCAAGTGTCAATTTTGACACTCCACGATGTGAGACTAAACAGCAACTTACATGGTTGAAACATTGAATTTCAGGAATTGCGATACATTAATGCAACTTGATATTGACCATCAAATTGCATCAAAACATACCAATAAAGTTAATCCAACAACCCCCCACTAATTCACTATTGAAACATGAAGAGCCAAAAATTTCAGCTTTCCACACTCTGCTTTCAGTAAAGGTACATTCCTGTTTGAACCTTTACCTGAGTTATCCCCTTTCACCATCATAGGAATAAAGTGAACTAAGTCTTGAACTTTAATCCTTTTATGTAATGGTATCGAATGGTAACAATAGAGTGAAGTCTATGGTGACAATCTTCTGATTTTGGTGCTATTAATGTCCATGCACCCTACCATGTTTCATGGGAATATTAAGGATAAACCCTCATCCTTTATCTGTAGCCTACATAAATACTCATATATGTGTCATTCTCCAAGGATGCACTGTTCACATCCTGCTTATAAAAAACTTGAATCCATTAAGAGTATGATGCTCAACCTTTTTCTGTAGCTTTCAGGCACTCGACTTTTCAGGGATAGGACTCACATGCAAAGTATTGCATAGCGAGTGCCAACCAGTTCCCCATACAGCATGTTTTCCCAATGAACCTATTTTGTGGGATCTCCACTCATTTAGGTTGGGTTGCTATTGCGGGTAAACTCTTAGTGGGTTTCAGCCCCATCCCACGTCTGGATGTTTGGACTAAAGATCTATCAAGCCCCTTTGTAAGTGGATTTACCGTGTTATCTTTGGTACCAACAAATTCCAAAGCAATCACTCCAAAAGATACCAAATCTCTAATAGACTTAAGTCTAACTTGGATATGTCTTCTAGTTTTCTGATTGTACTTTGAACTCTTTACCTTTGCAATAGTAGTCATGCTATCATAATGTAAAGAAATCATCAGTATCAGCTTACCCACCATGGGTATCTCAGAGGAAAGCTCCCTAAGCCATTCAACCTCTATACATATTGTGTCCAAAGCACACAGCTTTGCCTCAAAAGTAGACCGAGCCAAGATGGTTGGTTTCACAGACCCCCAAGAGACTGCATCGCCTCCAAAGGTAAATACATACTCAGACACATCATTACTCCTAGAGTCATCCATTTGACCAATCCAACTTGCATCACTATATCCTTCTAAGACAGGAGGATGTTTATCATAATGCAGTCCAAGAAGTGTAGTACCCTTAAAGTAATTCAACATCGATCCAAGGCATCCCCCAATGAGTACGATTAGGACATCTCATATACCTACTCAACTTTGCGACCGTGAATGGAATATCAGGTCAAGTACAGTTTGCAAGATACATCAAGCTTCCTATACTGGGAGTACCGTAGCTATGCTACAAATACACCACTCTTGTTCTTGCAGAGGAGTTTAGATGAATCATACGAAGTGCATACATATTTACAGCTCTGATAGCCAAAATTTTCAAGAACTTTCTCAATATAGTGTGACTGAGACACAACTATTCATTAGTAGATCTAATCAGTTTGAGATCCAAAATCACATTTGCAACTCCTAAGTCCTTCATCTCAAACTTAATGCTCAAGAACCTCTTGGTTTCTTCCACTATCCTTATATTTTATCCAAATATTAAAATATCATTGACATATAGGCACAAGATAACAAACATATCACCCATAATCATAGAATACACATTTTATTGGATTCATGAACAATAAAGCCATAAGACTGGAGAGCCTTATCAAACTTTTCATGCCACTGTTTCGGAGCTTGTTTTAGTCTATAAAGAGACTTTACAAGCCTACAGACCTTTCTTTCATTACCAGATGCTACAAATCCCTCAGATTGGTCCACAAGGATCTCCTCCTCAAGATCACCATATAAAAAGGCAGTCTTCACATCCATTGATGAGTTGTGAGATCATGTATGGAGGCCAACACAATGATCATTCGAATCGTAGTCATCCTAGTAATAGGAGAATATGTATCAAAACAATCAATACCCTCCTTTTGCTTGAAACCTTTGGCTACAAGTCTTGTCTTATATTTTTCTATGGATCCGTACGGTGTAAGTTTTCTTCTGAATACCCATTTGCTTCCTATGATGGAACACCCATGAGATAGATCGACTAGTTCCCAAACGTCATTTGAAATGATCGAATCCATTTCCGATTTAATGGCATCCTTCCAATGCCTTACTTCAGTAGAAGCCATGGCATGCTTGTACATGGGATGATCACCCTCGGTTTGGTAGGAGATAAAGTCACTACCTAGATCCTTGGCAATCCTAAGCTTCTTACTTCGTCTAGGTTCAACATTCTCCAAAGTTCATTGGGCCACACATTTGACATCTTCTCTATTTGTTGTGGAATAGAACCGGATGTGGAGGCTACGTTGCTAGTCAGATTTTCATGAACTCCTTTTTTCATTGGAAAAATATCCTAAAAAATGGTAGCATCACGAAGTTCAACAATAATATTAGTATCTATGTCCGTGATCTCAGATCGAATTACTAAGAATCGATAGGCATAACTATTTTCCAGATACCCCAATAAGACCGCGTCAACTGTTTTTGATCCAAGCTTCTTTCTCTTGTGTTATGAAACTAAGACCTTAGCCAAGCATCCCCACACCTTGAGATATTTTAGGCTTGGCTTCCTATTTTTCCAAAGTTCAAATGGACTCTTATCTTTAAGTCTTAGGGGAACTCTATTCAAAATATGACAAGCCATATTCAAAGCTTCCACCCACATGTAAGATAGTAGCCCTGAACTTTGTAAAAGTGCATTGACCATATCAGTTGGGGTCTTATTCTTTCATTATGTTATTACATTGGATTGTGGTGAATACAGTGCAACGATCTCATGAACTATGCCAAATAATTTACATTATTCATCAAATATGTTAGATGTGTATTTACCTCCCCTATCTGACCTTAGACGTTCAATTATTTTACCAACTTGTTTTTCTGCTTCATTCTTAAAGATAAGAAACTTTTCTAAGGCTTCATCCTTAGCTTTAAGCAGATAAACATAACAATATCCAGTGCTATCATCTATGAAGGTGATAAAATATCTTTTATTTTCTCTAGTCATCACACCACCAAACTCACAAATATCAGAATGTACAAAGTCTAGAATTTCAGTTTTCCTATTCACATAGTGAATATGCTTTCTAGGCAACTTATCTTGAGCACATATTTCATATTTAGTGAGTTTGTCTGTAGTATGATTGGGAATTATGTCAAATTTCATCATTCTTTTCATAGAATTGAGATTCACATGTCATAGCCCAGCATGCCATAAATCAATAGATTCAATATTTGAACCAACATAAGTAGAGGAATCAAAACAGAAATATTATTAACCGGACTATCAATGTCACATCTGACTCTAAATAAAAGATCATGATCAGCCAAATATCCTTTGCTAAAGAAAACACCATGTCTAAAAAAACTACTTTATTACATTTAAAGTCTAATTGAAAACCCTCTCTAACTAATAGAAATCCAGACAAGACAGTCTTCTTGATGCCAGGAACATGCAGCACTCTGCGCAAAGTTCAAACTCGTCCAGTTGAGAATCTCAGCTCAACTCATCCAGACCCAAACACCTTGGCTGCAGATCTATTCCCCATCATCACAGTTCTACCGGCTGAATCCTGATAAGACATAAAGAAGGTCCTGTCAGTACAAATGTGTACATTTGCACCACTATCAACAAGCCAGTCATTAGGATCGTTTACTATATATAGTTCAAAGTTGACTGAGACATACCCCTCGCTAGGTCTGTCTCCCTCTGTCAGCACGAGAGCTTGAGGAGCGATATCTATGGATTTTTGTTGAATCTTTAGAGAAGGACAATCCTTCTTCCAATATCCAACCTGTCCACACTGTCTGCAAGGTTTGCTCTTTGTTTTTTTTTCTGGATTTTTCCCTTGGCTTTCAATTTCTTATTTTCCCCTTTAGCATTATTTCCCTTTGAGGCTATCACATTGACCTTAAGGTTCACATCAACATACATCACAAGTTTTGTTTCCTATACTCTTCTTCAATAGCTACTGAGACCATTAAATCATCTAGAGAAAATTTTTCTTTCCCGTACTTTATGGACATCCCAAAATCTTCCCAGGACTTGGGAAATTTCTCGATGATCGACATGATCTGAAACTTTTCAGGAAGTTTTATTTCTGCCTCAGCTAACCCCTGGAGCAATAACAGAAACTCGTGAGCATGTTCAGAAACCAATTTCCCTCAGTCATATGAAATTTTAGGAACTTGGATACTGAGTATTTTTCAATACCCAGATCTTCCGTGTTGTACTTCTTATCCAATTCCTTCCACAGATCCTTAGTGGTCTTGGTGGATGTGTCATAGACATCGAACATAACGTTCGACACTGCAGTAAGGATGCACCCATGACACGGACGGTCATGTTCTTTCCATGCATCTGCCACCTTGACCGTGTCCGGATCTGAATTCTGTTTAGAGACCTTAGGGCACTCGATTTCCAAAACTGAAATCAGACCAATCGTGATCATCTTCATGCGTTGTTGCCAACATTTGAAATTATGGCCTATGAAATTCTATGAAAATATATACTAGTGAAATCCACACGAGATCGAAACTTCAAATCAGATATTTTTCTTATCACGTTATAGATCTGTCTCTCTAAGATTGTTGAAAAACGCATCATGCACATACATACAGGAATCCGATTTTCAACACGTTTTCAGTTTAAGTCAATGTATGTATGCATACATATCATTATTGACAAGAAAAATATCCGTTTTAAGAATGTATGCATATTAGATCAAGGAAAAATCTGAAAACAAGCATCATGGCAAACAATGTGTCAAAGAAAAAGAGAGTTAGAGATCACAACCGAAGCGTCCTGTTCTAGGACTCTCTTTAGAGATACATCGCCCCCCCACTTTACCGACGCATAGGGCCTTGACGTGCCGCTCCTAGGATACGATAGTTCCACGTTTATCGACTGTGCATATTGTGCCTGAGCGTCCTCGAAAGTCACCTCCGTAGACGAAGCTCGAGATCGTGAGAGGGAGAAGAGAGGTGGTGAGAATGAGAACTATAAGTGTTCATAACCCGAGTCCATGGCTTTTAGATTGATACTTAAAGCCGTCGGGGCGGTTACGTAACGTGAGAGGATTAAGAGACACATCCCTTGGAATTCAAATCAGTCCAGGGTTACAAAATTGACCCGATCTTTATTTCACGCCACGCCACGCCGCAGCCACGTCGCACCCACGCTCAAGCCCGTTCCCGACCCGGCTCGACGTGATGCTCATCTGTGTGGTGGTCTAAAGTCCTTCCTAGTCTGTTTCCAGACTGGTCTCAGGACTTCCCATATAAAATCAAGTGCTAGTTTTGACACTCCATGATATTGGGATTAAACAACATCCCACAAGATTGAAACATTGAATTCCAAGAATTGAGATACATTAATCGAACTTGATATTGACCATCAAATTGCATCAATACATCCCAACAAAGTTAATTCCAACATCTACAATCATGAATACACATGCATGGTGATGACCTGACGACTCTCCTCAATGATGTTGGAACACCATTTGGACCAAATTTTCAGAGAAGGCGGAAACTCTTCGACAACTTCTTTGATGAAGGCAACAGAGCTCTGACAAGAGACTGTGAAGGGTTTAGGGTTTGACATGTTCCTCTCCTCTATTTACAGAAAGTAGGTCAAATTTGCAGTAGTTTGGTTATGTAAGTGGATCCCAATCTGTTTATCTTAAAACACTCGTATCTTGAGCTATCAATCACATATTTCAATGTTCTTGAGCTCGTTGGAATGATCTCGACGAGCTCTATCGAATAGTTTATCGTTTCATTAAAACTCTCCCTATGTCGAAATAAGGGGTTTCACACCATTTCCAATTTCATATAATTCAGATGCCATGTTAACATGTAATACATGTTATTCCTAAGAATCCGTCGTTGAGATAATTTTTAAAGTCATACACAATTTATGGGTCTATGCCCATAAGATTCATTTCTTATTTTTTATTGTATATAAACTAAGTACAAACTAAACATGGGGGTATCTCCTTACTTCTAAAAACATACATATTCTCTAAAAACAGAATAAATATGTCTTTATTGTGCATGTTGCATCCTCCCACCTCTCCATCTAGTTGTTCTCTACCTTGATTTTTCTTCATTATTTTCACTATAAGGACATTGTTTTTGCTACGCATGAGGGGTTGTTTTCGCATTTTATGCATTCAAAAAACTTTGCTCTTTTTTAAAATTACATGAATATTTTCAAAATCTTTCCATAAGATTTGCATATCCCTAGGAACTAATATAAATTGACAAAATTCTTTACAAAAACTTTTTATTTTAAAGATTTTACGTTGAAAGAAAAATGACATCAACAACTTCAAGGCAATGAACACTTTGTTATGGGGATGACCATGGACTAGGTCAACCATATATTTGCATGAGAATCCGCTTACGTGGTATGGAATATATTCACCATGATTCAATAGTAAAAGAAATCGGAGTTAGTTTATTGCAAATAAATATGTACTTTAATTTCAAGATAAACAAAGGCGAGACCGTCGTGGAGATGTATACTCATTTCATGGATATTGTGAACTCGCGGCAACATTGAGAAAGCAAGGAAGTTGCACTCCTGAAGAAGCTTCTTAGATCACTTTTTGCCCAGTGGAGGAACATAATCACAATAACAATGAAGCGAATGATACGATATGTCTAGGACTAGTCAAAGAAATTTTTCTACATGTGACAACACTACTAGTGATATATTTATGATGATATGGTTTCATAATCACATGTGCTATTTACTGAGATGTTACTACTGCTTATTCATCTGCATATATGTTTTTCAAATATCTCCATGGTTGATACCTAGAAAAGAAAACTATATCATTTATCATATTCTCCAGATAACCGCTTCTGCAGGCAGTCTTTATGTTCGATCCAAGCATTGCAGGTTCCTTGGTATTCAATCCAAGAATGTCAGAAGACTATGGTATTTGATCTAAAGCGTAATGACTTCATTGGTGGTTGATACAAGAAGGCCTGAAAATTGTGGTATCTGATCCATCCTCAACAGTACCTCAGAGTCTGATCCATAAGTGAAGACTTGCGTATTTTATTTAGAGCAAGGAATTTTGCGTGTAATCCGATATTGTAAAGTGTTTTGGTATTTGATACAAGATTCTTGCAAGCGATTGATTTATCAGGGTTACATAACTCGTTTGGTGAAGCAATTGATCAACATAGCTGATCTGGAATCTTGAGCCATGGATCGGGTCATGATTTTCACACAATAGGGTTACATGTCAATATGTGCACATGATTGTCTATCTGATTTGATGTTTCTGTTTGAGATTATTTAATTCCGTTGTTTATTTTTAACTACCATAATTTACTTAAACTAGTACTCACCCATATGATGTCGCATCAAAATCCCATATTCTCTCTACGGAGACAGATTAAAAAACTTCGACAAGGCCGTACTCATCATGCATGCCACCGAGTCAAATGCTAGTGAAAAAAAATTCTAAAATATTTATAGCAAAGGTTTAGACATGCTATAAAAGATATGACGAGAAAAGAAAATACTTCTCAAATAAATCGTCATTCAATAAAATTGTTTAACATTGTACGTAAGATTACAAAACATGACACGTGTATTTTAGACACGGAGGTAAAAAGAAAAAGACTCCATGGCCCAATGGATAAGGCGCTGGTCTACGGAACCAAAGACTCTGGGTTCGATCCCCAGTGGAGTCGTTTTCTAAAGCTTATCAGGTAAAGTTATTAATTGTTTTGCGCATGTATGTATGTACCCCAATGTAAAATTATGGTGGCATCAATTAAGCAGGTCGAACCTTGTGATCCGGGTCTTGAGCCGGGCTCGGATCCACCATTTTACGGACTTGGGCCGGGCCTAATGAATTCCGGGCCGAGTCTAAGCCATGCTCCGTTCGGGTATAACGTAGCTTTGTAGACATGAATTTGTATCAGGTTAAGTTCTTTTTTTTACACACTACAAGGGAAACACGCTGTGGCTACAAAATTATGCCCACGGATGTAAAGGCTTGTTGCCATAGAATTGAGCTCTGGCCATAATATGTCGTGGCCAATAGCTGTAGCTATAAGTCTCGTCACGAGAGTTTGCTAACCTCGAATATGCCGTGGTCACTACAAGCGACCACATAATTTGTCGTGACCATAGCTCTTGTATGAGACTTTGGCTACGAAATTGTAGCTACGAGAAACTAGTGACCACGGATTTATAGTGACAACAGGTATCCGTAGCCACGTTCTGTGGCCACAACTCATTTTTCTTATAGTAACAGCTGATTCTTCCTTGTAATCGAACGGAACCTAATGATGTATAACTATAGTTGGTATAATTATTAATTATTATAGGCTAGACTGCAGGGTGGCCTAACATTTATTATAACCAAGTTTTTTGACCGAGTTGCTGTTTCCTGTTTACCCACATATTATAAATATCATATTATATAAATGCTTAATTGTCCCTCTTCCGCACGCCTTTCACGTACTTTGACTAATTTGAACCGTGCGTCCCAAGGTATCATCCTGTTAGGAACTTGTTTTTTTATATATAGGCACAATATTATATATGCTTAATTGTTCCTCTTCTTAATCCAAAATTTTCTTTAAATGCACAATATATAGGTCATTCTTAGTTTAAAATAAAGAATCAAAATTTTGAAAAAAAAATCCAAGTGAGATGAGAAATTATGGAGCAACGATTTTTATGATCCATACATTTTAAAGAATGTAGGAAATATTAATAATAGTTATAAACAAGTTTTAAATTTTATTAAATTTTTTTATTAAAATTTTTTATTAAAATATATGAATTTATTTGTTAGTACATATAATCGTACCAACAAGAAAAGAATGCAATACATCTATACATAGATGCTAAATTATCATTCGTTATATAATTTGATGATTGTTCCCCTGCAAAATGATTTTAATTTGAGAAAACGTCACGTCCTAATTTTTCATTTGCAGTATAGTTATTATTATATATGTAGGTAGATTTTATATAAATAAATATCTTAATGCGCTCATTCCTAATTACTTTGACGTATTCTATGACAGAGGTATAACAGAGGTGGTGTGATCCCTTGTTTTTGTTACGAAATCGATTAAAAAAACCAACCGTATATAGATTGAATGTGCCAAATATTCTACCTATCTATCAAATTTCGCTCAATTCCAATTCCTATAGCTTTTTCAACTTAACAACCAAAGGTTCCTTAAATATTGAAATTTATGTTGACCATTAAGATGAAATAGTTATAAGCATTAGTTTGAGCGAAATAAGAGAGGATCCACACTTCAAGCATTAGGAAGCTGGGAGGGGATCTCAGCTGTAACTCAAAAATCCCATTTAATTTTTTGGCGAATTCGATCCCACAAATTCAACCTCATAGATTGAATTTTTGATATCATTTATTGTACAGTTGGATTTTCGAGATTGAATTCATATAAAAAATTAAATGGAATTAGAGCAGCTCTGCTGCAACGGAGAGTAGAGGATCGCTTGGGAGCTTCGATGGCGGTTTTGCAGGGAGACGGATCTTCTGCTGTCGCGAAAGCCACAGTAGAGTCTGCAGTAATCGCGTGAATCGCTCGATCTTGATCAAGCGGTTCGCATGATTTAGCAATTTTTGTGGGCCCATACCATGCAAAATTGTGCGAACTGCTCGATCAACGAGCGACTCAAGTAGTTACTGCATAAACACCCTCCCCTGCAGCAGACGATCCTCCCTAGTTTTGCAGAGTGGAAGACAGGGACAAGTGGGGACTCTCGAGCACGATTTTAAAAAACCGGACCGGTGGACCGAGAACCGGCCCTGACCCGGTCGGTTCGGCTGGTTCTTTGTAATTAATTTCAAAAAAATTAAAAAAAATAAAAAATCAGGTCCGACCAGTGGTCAGATCGGATTGACCCGGATGGTCGGACCAGGTTGACCCAAATTGACCTAATTTTGATGGTTCGGTAATTTTCAAAAAATAAAGGTTAAATAATGAAATAATGGGGTTTTTATCATGTATGCCCTTCTTAACTTCTGCGATATAAGGCATGTCCCTCTCTTTTTTGGAATATATGTTATGTCAATAGTAATTTTCTTGAAACAACTATAAATAAATGATTACAATATTATACTCATATAATTCTAGAAAATGCGACTAACTTTGTAGAGTGTTATTCGAAATAGGCAATCATGTTTAAAGATTTGAAATTTCTAAATTGATATATAAATACACACTTACATATATGTATCCGGTTTTATTGGTTCAAAATATCGGTTCGATCGGTCTGACCAGTAAATTAAGTCTGATCCGATTTTTTCTGAGTTGATAAGAATGATGACGCCATGCTAACGTCATCACTGGTCCGATCAATTTGCACCGACGGTTCGACCCGGTTGGATCAAACCGAAGACTAACTGGTTCAATGTCCGGTCCGATTTTTAAAACCTTGCTCTCGAGGTCCCTTTAGCCTTCCTGCTAAATTATGTTTCTTTGGTGGAATATAATATGGAACTTTGTATAGCGACGGTGTGCTTCACTTCCCGTCCTCTCCTCTGACTCTCCTCACATTACTTCCTTCCTGCTCACGCCTCCTCCATTTTGTCAATATTCGTAGGTTTACTTTGAACCTTGCTCGCCAAGACTCCTCTTACGTCCGTCCCCACAGCCCTCACATCACATCCTTACAAAGTACTGTATATATGTGGCAGTATATATACCAACTTCGTCCAACAAGCTGCCACAACAACACAGAACAAGAACTGATCGAGCTTCCACCTTAATTAGCGAACACATGGGCTTCTTCTCATGCTTCCTTCCTTCTCAAGTCTCGCCTGCAGCCGTGAGTAATTCTTCCCAGGAGGAGGGCAACGTCGAGAAGAGGAAAGACAGCCGGAAGAAGAAGAAGAAGCCGAAGAAAGCACCTGACACAGCAGCGCTGGTGGTGCCCTACTTCCCCTTGCACAGCCGCCCTGGACTCCTGTAGCTCTTAATTGCCGTCTCAGTGATTCTTACAGATTTACGTTACTTCTTCGTAGACAACCGTGTGGTGTCATGATAATCTAACTCTGTCTCCTTGTTTGCTCCACATTTGTGAGGGAACAGCAGTCGTTTTAGTTCTCTTCCTCATCCTCCTTTATTGAATAATAATACCAGTCTGCTTTCTGGAGCAGCGGCCGGTCGCAGATTTTCGTGACGTACGTATAGGTGATTGTTGCACTGCTGTATACCAACCAGAAATTTTAATCTTTAAGGTGGAGCAGACCTCTTTCCAATGAATTAATCATTAGTCTTAATATTCTGAGGATCTTGTTAGATGTTTCTCGGGAGCGTTTGTTGGCAAGAAACCCGTTCAAATCATGCTATATTATATACGCATGCAGGAAGAAATCTGAAAAAGAGAGAGCATAGAGAACAGTAGTATACACGTTGTTGAACAACACAGGCATAGATATGATTCGAAAACAGGCAGAAAAAAAACAAAATCTTGTACAAATGTTTAAAAGATGGGTACAAATAAACAAAACTAACATGGAGTTAGATACGCATCAGCAAAGCATTTCGAAGAACTCTCCTTGAAGAAATACATAAAACGGGAAACAGTACGTGTATACCGGGTCACTACGTGTTGTTCTCATGGTCATTTTTTTCTCTTTCGAAAGCCCATCAGAAACTCCTATGCTAAAAACTCCTATGCTAATTTAGAGACTCAGTTCTGTTCGACCGTCTAAATTTTCAGTGTTATACTTGTTTATTCAATCTACCGAGACTTTGTCGAGAGTACCCGGATCATCTGTTGTGGGTCAAAATGCAGCAGAGTCTGTTGTGGTCGTGGGAATCGCTCGACCTTGATTGAGCGGTTTGCACGATTTTGCACTTTTTGTGGGTCCATACTATGCAAAATCGTGTGAACCGCTCAAATCAAGATCGAGCGGTTCCCACTGTTACAGCAGACACAACACCACAATAGAGGATCCTCTCTGTTGTCGAGACCACGGGAGCAAATCCTTTGATATAGTTTAAACTGCAACGGGGGGGGGCTGTTGTAATTTTTTTTCAAATTCACTTTCAAAAATCCAATCACATAGATTGAGTTTTTGTAAACTTTTGTGGCCTTTTCTTGTCATCCCTTTTTGTACCCATCTGAAAAACCACCCGATCTGAATGATAACTGATCCTGCAAAAGGAGGATAAATTTCGGTCATTGTATCGACCAGGTGAGTTTTACCAGAAAAGATTAAGGTTTAGTTAATCTTCTTTAATTTTATTTATACTCCTAAACTTTGATGTATAGCGTTAAGTACGAGAGTGTAGAACTCAGGGAGGCAGACTATTTCAAACTAGGGAAAATATGTAGAAAAAACTTAGAATTTTGGATTTCATAATTTTTATTTTATTTTAGGGATTTTTTTGAATTTTTATTTGATTTTATTGATTTTTATATTATTTTTTTTATGATTTTTAAGTATTTTGTATTTTTTATTCTTTTAGAAAATATTTTTAATTTTTATTTGAATTTAATTTTGTTATTTTTATGTTTTTGCGAAAATTATGGTTAAATGTACCGTAGGTAATTTTTATTAGATTTTTAAAAGTGTTTTTATATTTTGTTATGATTTTTAAAGTTATGATATTTTTTATGTTTTTTAAAATGATTTATTAATGAAGGAATTTTTTTATTTTTTTAAAACTAATGTTATATTGTATATAGCATAGTATATAGTATTTATATGTTTTTTTTTATTTTTTTTATTTTTTTATTTTTTATCATGTATTATAATATGCTAGTATATTGTATTCTGTACACAGGGTATCTATGTGAGAATACTGGAGATCTGGCGTGCGCGTGTAATAATGCAGAACTAAAGGGGCGCTCACGCAAAAATCCCGTAGATCACATGCAATTCATGTGTTGCTTCCAGAATATATGGACCTGGACGTGATTTGCAAAAGTCCAGAGGGTATCGACGTAATTATTCCACCACGCACATGGTCTTCACGTGAGGTTCAATATGCACAGACCTGATCGTAATATCGCACAGTGTGGAGGGCATCGTTGTAACTTCACTAGAAAATCTCAACCGACGCGTGAAGCATGAACAAGCCCTAAGCGGTGGGGCGGTCGAGAAGCCCCGGAGTCGGCACGTGGCATGTGGTAGACCCTTAGATCATTTCTCGATCTGTTGCGTTGGATGCAGATCCAATGGCTGTTGTAAGGTATAATCTTCACTGTTGATGCGTGGAGTCTCGAAGTGATCGGACGAGTGCTATAGTCCAAGTTCATCCCCAAATCAACCCCCCAGTGATGGCATTTTTTTAGCGCAAGCGGCAATGACAGAATCGACCTCAAGCGATGAAGATGTTGCACGCCACTTGCGATTTCTCCAGGTGCTTGATGCTTCGTCTGATTCCGATCGCGTACAGATTTGATCAAGCTTGATATGTTGCAGTGTTCTCGATAACTTGGAGATGAAGACGGTGGACTTCGATCTGGTGAAGCTACTTGTGTAATATTCTCCAAACTAGCCTCTCTCCAGGCGACCTTCAAGTACGTTCGATATGATCTAGATGTAAGGATCGGTTCTATCTCCAGTAAACAAGGTTGCGACTTTGGATCTGCATGTGATGAATGGTAGAGGCACTTTGTATTGGCTTGATCTCGATGACGGAGCAGATGATGCTCGATGAATTAGGCCTCGCAGATCTCATGAGCTTCGTACTTAGATGCTGCGCGATTTTACCGTGATTTGGTGCGGTGGTTGATTGGCTCAATATTCTTGATTTGCATGTGATTCCAACAGATATAGTTGCTTCATGCCAATCCAGATGATGCGAGCTTCGTGGGTTCAACTCCTGCAAGGAAAGGAAGGCCCGAGAATCGACTCTCGACCGTATGTTAAGCAACAGAGGAGTAATTGGGTGGAGATCTTTGGAGATGGAGGCGATTAGGATGAGATGACGGTGAAATCATTGATGATAGGGTTGGATTCAAATCAACAATGATGAAAACAGTGGGAATGAGAGGAATCGAGGATAGAAAAGAGGGATTGAGAAGAAGAATGGAAGAGGACAAGAGACGCAGAGAACATGAAGATGAGGTTCAGGATCAGAGCCCTAACCTGGAAGAGGATGGAAGCAATGATGGAGGTAATCGCCCGGGAACCTGAAGCAGCAGCTCCAGATGTGATTGCCTCGATGCGCGGTGGATGCAGGGGCTGTGTACGGCGGAGCGGGCCTCGACACCGGTGGTGATCGCGCTGCTCCTCCTCTTTCTCACGCTCAACACTCGAAGTCGCTGTCACTAAACTCTAACCGGAGCTCCAAGGAGAAGAGAAGAAAATGGCGGATCCGTCTGAAGGTTGGGGGTTGACGGCCTTATATAGACGCGATGGGGTGGCGTCTGTTGGACATGCAAGCCCACGACGAGCCATTATGCAATAAATGTTATTACGAATCATTCCTTGATCTGAAATGAAGAATAACTAATTTGCATAATAGGTCCCTCTGTACAATTAGGGTTATGTACCATGGCCATCTTAATAATCATACAACTGGTGATTCAATAATTGAATCATAGTAGCTGGTGTTTGGATGAATATCTAAGGAGTTAGATTGAGGACTCATCAAACACCGTCAAATGATTGTGAAGAGATGATCTCCAACCTGAGTAGGAGATGCCAATCCTTTCTCATATAGGTTGATATCTGACCGACCTCTTGATGCAGGTCCTCTGTATAGGAATGGAGATTCGGAGGTGTCAGATTAGTTAGGTCAAAGAGTTGACTTAAAGAGATCGAGATAACCGAAGTCCTATATCGAATACTGTCACGATATAGGCACGCATCCTCTGACTGGAGACAGATGTATTGTTATATGTCTGAGTATGTACATTTGGCAGACCAATAGGTTGATGACCTAACTAAGGTCTATACACCGGCGAGCTGGTGTGCATATAAGGGCATATAAGTAATACGATCTCTCAAAGGGATCATACATGTTCACTTCTGAACCGGAAGACATGAGCTCACTCATGAGGTATTGGGACCAATCAAATTCCATGCATGGTCGTCATGCTTTAGAAGCATGGCATGAATTTAAAGGTATGATATATACTTTTGGAAAGCATATGATCAATACCAAATCCCAATGACCAAGATTAAGAAACTTGTTGATGAAACTCTGAAGATGACAGTGTAAAATTGTTCTATATCTTCGGGTTGATCATAGGTCTTCCAGTATGCAGGATGTACATGTATTAGGAATACCTGACGGTGATGTGATCAATAATCGGTTGTATAACCATGACGCTTCCATTCTGATGGAGTGATGAAATATGTCTGGATTTTAGTGACTCCTCTTAGTAGAGAAGCAATCTGATCTTGGTTCAAGTGTTGGACAGTGATCTGAATGAGATTCAGATGCAATGAGAAGATTAGATTTATGGTCATGATTAAATCAAGCATCTTTAAAAGATACATGGGATCTGGATTTGAGATATGATCTCAATATCCAAGTCACTATACGTGGAACAATACAATCGTCATGTCCTTATCTCCAAGTATATGCGGAGAAAGCGCATTATTCATGAAAGAGTTCAAGAATAATTCCAAGGTTGAATTATATCTGAGCATTGAGAAATGGATAATTAAATGTGATTTAGTTATCATGAATAATGTAAATTCGATTCACATTATCTGAATGCATGAGAATGAGTATCCAATGTAATTAAATTTGATTTAATTAATGTGGATATGGATAATGTGGATATCACTATCCAATTATCCATGTATATTGTAAATACGATTTATAATATACATTAGAGAGTGACTTGTGTGATTTATATTTGTTGATTAATTGTTAATGTGAATGGGATTCACAATGAATAATTAATTGAAATTATAATTACATTTAGTTTTGGGTTGTGAATGAGATTCGTAATTTTCAATGGCTTGATTGATATTATCCAAAAGATAATTTGGAATTATTTTTCCTGAAAATTATTTTCGACAAGAGTTATAGGAGATATCATGAGATAATGAGATCTCATGATATATTAGGAGATTGACCAAGTCCTATCTAACAAGAGAGGACGACTGCAACTCTCCATGTGGAGAGGAGTAACCATCCCCCTTATTTAGGAGTAGACCATGGTCTTCTCATTATCCCATCTCTAGTCAAAGGTGATTTAATTTGAGATTAGTTATATTGATTTATCAATATTAATTTATTTAAATAAATCACTTGTTGTTGTGCTTTACCAACAACATCCTAGCCGTTGAAAGGAACACAAATCAATCTCATCCGTTGATTGTGTGTTGTCCATGGATTGGGATTCATGGACTCCCAAAATCCTATATAAGAAGAGGCATGCCTTGCTTTTTGAAGTACACCGACATGACAAAGTCTCTCTACTCTCTCTCTCTCTCATTCTCTCATGCCCTCTTCCTCCTCTCTCTTGAGTGTCCGTCCACCCTACCCTAGAAGGAAGAAGACCCTTATCATCGCCTTGCATTGTGTTTTGATGGCTCTCGGTACTCCATCTTTCTTTGTGCTTCTCGCTCGTGAAGAAGACATACGATCTCATGTGACGAGATCAGGAGTTCCCTTGCTTGGACAACTACTTGGATTGCAAGATCCCCACGACTCATCCCCGCGCTCGCAAGCGTCTCCTTCGAAGGTCGTACTTGAGACAAGAGGCATCTTCTCTTAGAAGCTCGATCGCAACCATGCTACAATAGGTATTACTATATCTAGGTTAGACGAAATGATTCATAAATGGTTTATGGATCATGTGATTTCGTCCTTTATTTTTTTAAATTCCGCTGCACCGAGCAACTAGTATGACTAGTCGCTCTTGATCGTATATGATATGATCATCACGCTTCTGTGATGCACTTAAGGATCCCACCGTATCCTTCAAGTGGTATATGAGCCAGGTTTATGGAGGTCTTGGATATGATCCATGAACCTACGAAAATTTGGGCTCGTTTGGGTTCGTGAAGATTTAGCATTTCAATTTTCGCAGCCCTGTCTTGTGATATTTTTCGACCCTATTTAAAATGTTTAAACATGAATTTATCACTTAGGTAATGTTTCCCATTAAATAATGAATATGTGGAATTTGAGTTTGCGTAATTTGGATTCCGTTTGCTCAAGATATGATCATTTTAATAACCATATGTCCATTGTTTCGGGAATGGTGGTTAGAGACGTAATTAAGATGTTAATTACTATTTTAAAATACCTGGAAATGAGTGTTTATCAATGGTTTCTATTTTAAATCAAATTATCAATCTCTGTAAATTAATTTTGCTTAATTTGGATTTAAAATGAATGAGATATGATATTTTTAGTTAATGAGGGTCACTGCTGGAAATTGCATGATTATCCAAAATCTTGTGATTGTCATTTAAGAATATTGTGAAATTAATAATTAATTTCCTTAAATAATTATGGATAATATTTGGGAAATATTAGAACAATAATTATTCCCTTAAATGGCATTGCCTCAACCAATGAATGATTAGATTAGATATAGATCATCAATTGGTTACTTATACACTTTCATCAAACTTGTTACTTGAATAGTTTTGAGAATTTGTCTAGCAAATTTCTTTATAATTAAAATGATTTTGATTATTACTATATAGTATAATTTCGGTTGAAAAACCGATAATCATCTCAAGTACAAAGTGATTGGCTCGACATTATTTTTCCCGATGCGGATATGGTGTCTAGTCGGGGAGCGTTGGGGTAGCAGGTTGCACCGTGTGTGGTCTGTCCCACTCCCGCCGGTACTGACCATGACAACGGGTAGGGAGTAAATGATGCTTGAGAGATCATGATGTATTTTCTAATTATTAAAATTCGAATAATACGTACTTTGAGATAATATCACTAATTCAAGTAACAATCAAGTTTGATGATTAAATTGGATTGATAATTGATTTAATAAGATTAGACTAATTACATCCAATTGAAATACTCTATTATGAATAGATGTGTATTTCTCTTGGAAGAATTAATTGCATGAATGTGATTCATGATAATTAATTGAATTTGAATAAAAGGTGGAGGATCACATAAGTGACATCCATGGTCTCCCGTCAAGGCGAAGGATTTCCGTTGCCAGAGATTGTTTGTAGGAGACGCTTGTCCGTAGTGACAGCTGCTGCATACAAGCGCATCTGGATCGGGCTCTTTGCTTCTCGGAAGAGTAAGGACATATGCGTGGTGACCCCAATATCGGGTCCTCATATTATTGGGGTGATATTGGATTGCGCATAGCGAGCTGTATTCCTGTTAACGGTTGGTTCAATTAATGACGGGTCAACATCACCTTAGGGGTGGTGGACCTGGGTATTAAAGACCGAATTGGGAGATGCAAGTTGGACTTGCAAGGCGGAATGTGTTCCCACTTCTTTTATCCGAGTTATAGGTTCTCATATTATTGGGATGTGACAAAGACAAGAAAGGAGATCCCAGATCTTGCTTGAGATATAATGGTAAGAGTACATTGAAAGTGATTAAGGGAATAAACTTTCAATGTTGACAAGGCAAGACAACTTTGATAAAAAATTCCTAAATCAAAGTAAAGTGTGTGTATATATATTTATATATATATTTATACAAATTTCTTATTTCAAATAATCCTCATTAAACTTACTCAATACTATACTCAATAATAACCAGTAAAATACCATGGATTGGATCCATGATCAAGATATTGTACTTGCAGTTGGACACATATTGTATGTAGTTGCAATGTGCAAGTTTCCTCATAATAATGAGGAATGACAATTAAATAGACAATAGGTTTGCTACCTTATGGTTTGTATGTCTTTATAGTCTTGATCTCTCATCGAATGTACTTTAGAAGTGACATGTCGATGATGACCGCAATTGTCAAATAATCCTTATAAAATCCTAAGAGATGTTAGAGCATACATATGTGCTCTTGATATTTAATCATGAATGACATGGTTCACTACATTGTGCAGAATGGTGGCTCTATAAGAAATGATGTATTCAAAATATCTGAGTACCTACCTGAACCTAAGTCTTTAAGATTTTAAGACGTATGCAGATATGATGAGTGTCATCATCCTACTATCTATACTCTAGTCATTCATGAAACTTCATAATGTTCATATTGTATGAATTAAATGAAGCATATATAAATGTCGAAATACTCTTATATTGAAATCTTTTGAATTCAACATAAGAGATCTTTTTTTTTAAGCAATGGTTGTTTAGAGATGAAAGGAGCGTAGTGGAAGCATGGGTCAGACCTAGGTTAGAAGGAAAGTCAAAGAGTTGATTGTACTTCTATGGTTTCCACACATATGACATCCAAAGACTTGGATGAATGCCAATACTGTAATGAGCTGATGTGTTAATAGTATGATTATCAAGTCTATCTAGATCCTTAGAGAAGGACCCATATAGTGCATCACAATAATCTACATCTACATATATTCATTGAAATTGACTTTCTTATTGGATAAGATTCGAAGTCTAATAATTGTATCTCATTCTTCTAAAAATACTTGCAATTGGTTGCATATGTTTTAGAAACTAGAAGATTTGATCTTAAGGTTTAATAGTCATCCACATGGATATTGATGCAATTGTTGCAACAATCTTTATTGGATAAATAGACTTCATATTTTCAGTGGGAGAGCCCTTAGTCTTAGGGAATGTCTCTACTACCAAGATATTAGAAAACACTCATAGTTTATTCCTAAATGTTGGAAATAGACATGAATTCTGGAATAGACCTATCATAAAGAGTTATGATGGATATATTTCGGATAGTATTTTGATATCTGGAGGACTCTATGAAAATTTGAAATTAATGAATGGTTCATTAGCATTTCTAATACTGGAAATTAAACCTTAAAAGATCAATAGGAGGATGAAGATCATTTGACAATGATCTGGCATCAAACCTTGGACATATGTCTATTGATGTGATCAATAGACTAGTAAGAGATGAACTTTAGAATGCCTAAAATCTCAAATCTTACATACTTTTGAATATTGTATTCAAAGTAAAAATGTCCAATGCACCATTCTCTGGGATTGATGTTAGATGTTGAGGTATTCAAGATCTCATACATATTGATGTATGTGGATCATATATATCATAATGAACATTAATGATATGTGATATCATTTGATGATTATTTGTGATATGAGATTTCTTTCCTTCATGTTAGAGAGCTTTGAAATGTTCAAAGATTTCACAATTTTGGTTTAGAACCAAAGTTTGAAGGAAGATGAAATGAATTTGATCTAACCTAGGTAGCAAGTACCTGTTAGATGAATTCAAAGAATACCTTATGGAGATATGAATATCATTCCTATCTCGCTCCTCCTAATCTGCGTAAACTCAAGAGAGTTATAGGGAGATACAATTGATCATGTGTGACATGATTTGATCAATGATTAATCTTAGCATAATTATCTCTTAGTTTCCAAGTATATATATGTGATAGAGACTACATTATATATCTTTATAAGGTTCCATGCTAGTGAGCTGGAATATATCACCAGAGAGTGCTACTTCATTAGAAAAATAAAGGATGTATTGGATACCTACTTTATGACCTTGAGATTCTTAAAAGATCTCATCTCTAAGAATGTGATTCTTAGAGGATGACTCTCGTGAGAATCAAGATGAAAATGAAGTAAAATGAACTCATTTAATCTTGAGAAGATAAAGAGGCTCCTGAAGTTGGAAACTAAAAGGGCAATTAAAGATGAAACACTAATACCTCTTCAAATGAGTTTTAGGATGGATTCTATGTGTCAAAGAATTCTGACAATGATCGAACTTCATTTGATGAAGCTTCTGAAGATCATGTCATGGAAATATGGATGTTAGAAATCAACTCTAAAGTAGACTTCATATACAAGTGTTGTATATGGACCCTCGAGGATCCACCTATATGGGTAAGACCCGTTAAGGTGTAAATGGATCTTCAAGAGAAAGAGGAAACCTAGTGAGAAGGTAAATACCTTTAAAGCAGGGCTCGTAGCAATGAGCTACACAACGAAGAGAAGATATTGCTTGCGATGAGACTTGCTCTTCAGTAACCTTGCTTAAACCCATCAGATTATTGCTAACTATAGTTACACAACTTGACTTTGACATCTTCAAGATAGAAGTCAAGATTGCATTCCTCCACGAATATCTCTCTAAGGATATTCACATGAAGTAGCCCCAAGGCTTCATAATTGAGGAAAACGAGCTGTGCAAGCTAAAGAAACTCCATCTATGGACTCGAATAAGCTTCTTGTAGTTGGAACATAAAATCCGATGAAATTATAAATGTTATGATTTCATATAGAATCTTGATATACCATATGCAGCCTAGTGGGAGTACCATTGTGTTCACCATGCTATATGTAGATGATACCCTAATCATTTGGAATGATATAAGGATAATAATAAGTGTTTTATAGACTTGATATTCCATACCTTGAGATATGATCTCAAGGACACCTCTTAAATCTTAGTTCTGAAGATGTTCAGAAGCAAAGAAAAGAGGGCATTGGAACCATCACATTAATGGTACACCTTGGATATATTCCATTTTCTGGAAAATTCCAAGAAAGGCTTCCTTCCCTTAAGATATGGTACTGACCTCTAAAGGGATATCACCTCAAAGAGTTGAGGAAATGAATGCTAGAACTACTTGCCCTTGTGCATTAGTTACGAGAAGTCGAGTGTATGATAGATGTGACAAAAGTTAGATATCTGTCATGCAGTGGGAGTAGTAAATGTTACTAATCCTACCAAGGAAATAAAATACTTGATTGCAGTAATAACAATATCTTCAAAGATGAAGAGATTTTTGAGATTGTGATCTCAGAGTCTTATCTTCAAGAGCTTAAGACATTATAGATGGAGATCTAAAAGGTCTTAACTATGGATACCTTAGGAGATAGAGATCTCAAGGAATAAGGGTATTCTGATAAGGATTATGGAAATACTGATTATAATAATTATTAAGCTATTGTGTCAAGGACACAATAACTGACAAGATTGAGTATTGGTTGCATAAGATGCAACATTCGCATTGGATGCGAGCATTGTTACTGGGGGATATGCAAGTGTTGTAAAAGGACTTGACATAGTCTCTCGGGAACAGAGTGATTGATCAGATTACCTAGCTATTTTTCTAAATAGCCTATGATTGTCACATGAGTGTGGGTTTAAATGATTAGCCCATTAATGCCTCTTTGGGCTAGTGGGAGATTGTTGAACATGCGAGCCCACGGTGAGCCATTATGCAATAAATGTTATTGCGAATATCATTCCCTGATCCGAAATGAAGAATAACTAATATGCATAATAGGTCCCTCTGTACAATTAGGGTTATGTACCATGGCCATCTTAATAGTCATACAGTGGTTGATTCAATAATTGAATCATAGTAGCTGGTGTTTGGATGAATATCTAAGGAGTTAGATTGAGGACTCATCAAACACCGTCAAATGATTGTTAAGAGATGATCTCCAACCTGAGTAGGAGATGGCAATCCTTGCTCATATAGGTTGATATCTGACCGACCTCTTGATGCAGGTCCTCTGCATAGGAATAGAGATTCGGAGGTGTCAGATTAGTTAGGTCAAAGAGTTGACAACGAGATCGAGATAACCAAAGTCCTATATCGAATACTGTCATGATATAGGCACGCATCCTATGACCAGAGACAGATGTATTGCTATATGTCTGAGTATGTACATTTGACAGACCAATAGGTTGATGACCTAATCAAGGTCTATACACCGACGAGCTGGCGTGCATATAAGGGCATATGAGTAATACAATCTCTCAAAGGGATCATACCTGTTCACTTCTGAACTGGAAGACATGAGCTCACTCATGAGGTATTAGGACCGATCAAATTCCATGCATGGTCGTCGTGCTTTAGAAGCATGACACGAATTTGAAGGTATGATATATGCTTTTGGAAAGCATATGATCAATACCAAATCCCAATGACCAAGATTGAGAAACTTGTTGATGAAACCCTGAAGATGATGTAAAATTGATCTATATCTTTGGGTTGATCACAGGTCTTCCAGTATGCAAGATGTACATGTATTAAGAATACATGAGGGTGATGTGATCAATAATCGATTGTCTAACCATGACGCTTCCATTCCGAGGGAGTGATGAAGTAGGTCTGGATTTTAGTGACTCCTCTCAGTAGAGAAGCAATCTGATCTTGGTCCAAGTGTTGGACAATGATCTGAATGAGATTCAGATACAATGAGAAGATTAGATTTACGGCCTTGATTAAATCAAGCATCTCTGAGAGATACGTGAGATCTGGATTTGAGATATGATCTCAATATCCAAGTCACTATACGTGAAACAATATAATCGCCTTGTCCTTATCTCCAAGTATCTTCGGAGAAAGCGCATTATTCGTGAAAGAGTTCAAGAATAATTCCAAGGTTGAATTATATCTAAGCATTGAGAAATGGATAACTAAATTTGATTTAATTATCATGAATAATGTGAATTTGATTCACATTATTTGAATGCATGAGAATGAGTATCCAATGTAATTAAATGTGATTTAAATAATGTGGATATGGATAATGTGGATAGTACTATCCAATTATCCATGTATATTATAAATACGATTTATAATATACATTAGAGAGAGACTTGTGTGATTTATATTTGTTGATTAATTGTTAATGTGAATGGGATTCACGTTGAATGATTAATTGAAAATATAATTACATTTAGTTTTGGGTTGTGAATGAGATCACAATTTTTAAATGGCTTGATTGATATTCTCCAAAAGATAATTTGGAATTATTTTTTCTGAAAATTATTTTCGACAAGAGTTATAGGAGATATCATGAGATAATGAGATCTCATGATATATTATGAGATTGAACAAGTCCTATGTTACAAGAGAGGATGGCTACAACTCTCCATGTGGAGAGGAGTAGCCATCCCCCTTATTTAGGAGTGGACCATGGTCTTCTCATTATCCCATCTCTAGTCAAAGGTGATTTAATTTGAGATTAATTATATTGATTTATCAATATTAAATGATTTAAATTAAATCACTTGTTGTTATGATTTACCAACAACATCCTAGCCGTTGAAAGGAACACAAACCAATCTCATCCGTTGATTGTGTGTTGTCCATGGATTGGGATCCATAGACTCCCAAAACCCTATATAAGAAGAGGCATGCCTTGCTCTTCGAAGTACACCGACTTGACAAAGTCTCTCTACTCTCTCTCTCTCATTCTCTCGTGCCCTCTTCCTCCTCTCTCTTGGGTGGCCGTCCACCCTACCCTAGAAAGAAGAAGGCCCTCATTGTCGCTGTGCGTTGTGTTTCGATGACTCTCGGTACTCCATCTTCTTTGGTGCTTCTCGCTCGCAAAGAATACATACGATCTCGTGTGGCGAGATCAGGAGTTCCCTTGCTTGGACAACTACTTAGATTGCGAGATCCCCACGACTCATCCCCGCGCTCGCAAGCGTCTCCTCCGAAGGCCGGACTTGAGACAGGAGGCTTCTTCTCTTAGAAGCTCGATCGCAACCACGCTACAACAGGTATTCCTATATCTACCATGTGGTTAGACGAAATGATTCATAAATGGTTTATGGATCACGTAGTTTCATCGTTTATTTTTTTCAAAATTTTGTTGCACCGAGCAACTGGTATGACTAGTTGCTCTTGATCGTATATGATACAATCATCACGCTTCCGTGATGCGCTTAAGGATCCCACCGTATCCTTCAACATCACCGGTGGCGGTGACGGGAGCGAAGGGCGTTGGAGGAACGGCCGGCTGTTAGGACGGTTGGTCATGGTTGACGGCGATGACGAAGGGCGGGCGACAATGGAGAAGAAAGAGGAAGAAACAAGGAAGAGGAAAAGAATTGGGAAAGTAAGAGAGAGAAAGGAAGAAAGAGGAGAGAAAGAAAGAAAAAATGAAAATAAAAATTAATATAATTAATTATATAATTATTAATTCAAATTAATTAATATATAATAATTTCGTAATTAAATAAATAATTAATAATTAAATATGATTAATAAATTATTTAAGAAATTAATTTAAATAATGAAGTATATAATTAAATAATTACTCAAATTAATAAATAAATGATAAATTAATTAAATAAATAAATAACTTACATAAATAAATAAATAAAATATTGTTTTAAAAAATAGAGTATTAATGTATCAAATAATACTATAAGTTACGGTTCATTGTACAATATACCAATACAGACCCGAAAACCATGTTTTTCGCATTAACTCCGATTTTAACGAAACTAGTGTTATTTTGTAGATAATTTAATAATATGATTTTTAGAACTGAGTTTGCCCAATTTGGAGTTCATACGACCGAGTATGTGGTCCGGGAAATTTAGGTAGCAGCTTCGAGGCTTCAAATTTTATTGGTATTTTAACTTAATTTTATTTTTATATTTTTATATACAATTTTAGAAGATTTTAGGAAAAGAAATCAAGTTAATCATATTTATTGCTATTTAATTAAAATCCGAGAAAATTCTACATATAGTACATATATACAACGGTTCCCAAACGCAAAAAACTCATCGGCTTTATGTGAATATTTTTTTGATATTTTTAATAAATAGTACTAAGTATAAAATAGATTTTAAAAATGAGTTTGGTCCGTTTGGAGTTTTTTTATAAATAGTTGTGAATCTTGGAAGTCGGCTTTTACGCCTTTTTCGGTTCATTGCGGTTAATTATTTTTATGATGAAATATTTTTCTGATATTTTTATAAAATAATATATATTATTATGAACAAATTTTACAAAAGAAATGATTTGATTTGGGATTGTCTTGATGATAATTAAAATAGGTGAAATATTTACATTGTGTAAAATGGGTAAATTATATTTTTGATCTTGATTTTCTTAATATTTTGGTAATTTATGATCCTTATCACTCCCTACTTATTTTTTTGTCGACTAAGTCAATATTGACTTGGTCTCGGGGTGTAGGATCACTCTGTATATATTATATATACATCCTTCTTTTCTTTTATTTTTTCGTTTTATCTTTATTCTTTTATTTTAGATATAAATAAGTGTAAAATATATAATATTAATATTTGTGATTAGAATGATAATTAGTTGGAATTAGTAGATATTTACATATATTTTACCAATGATTTTAGTCAAAATGAAAGAATAAAGGCGATGAATCACGGATCCATCATTATCTTTTAGGGAGTACATGACCACCTCTTTTTTTTAATTTTTTCATGGTTTTTTTTAAAACTCTTGAGGAGATTTAGATCAACTATTACTATGATATTGTTCAAATTTCAATTTTTTTGAGATTCTTATCCCATCCATCGTGTTAGTTAAAATTTGATGGACCCTGAATTGATGAAATTGATCACTTCTTGATGGACATCTTAGAAGTGTATGTTTTTTTTGCAAAATTTGAATGATAACATTATAACAATAGATGATCTACTCGGGAGTTTTTTTAAAATACCATGTTTTTTTAAAATATCGAGAGTAGCCAATTTAGCTACTCCCTCGTAGCATATACAATTTACGCATATATATGAGAAAAATGGAGCTTCCCTCACCCCATTTTTGATTATTTTTTTTATTTTTATTTGAAAAAAATATCGTCATATATTTTCATCACTATATCCCTCTAATATGTCATTCCAACTTCATCAGAAATAGAAACTCCTGTGACCTCCATCTAGAACATGTAATTTTAATGGTCTTAGAGTTGTTGTAATTGACCTGTTATGGATGGAAGACATAGAAGTCCATGTTTCTGACGAAATTAGAATAACATATTAGAGGGATAAAGTGATGAAAATATATGGCAATATTTTCCAAAAGAATAAAAAATTAACTAAAAAATGTGGCAGGGAAAATCCCATTTTACCCTATATATGGGTAAACGTGAATGATATAATATATGAATATAGTTATGACCATGAAATATTTTTCAAAATAATAAAAATAAGAAAAATTAAATGGGAAGAGCCAATTTAACTCCCTTTTGGCTAGCCCCATTTTATATGAGAATATGACAAAATTGGATGCTACTCTAACCGAATTGTAACGAACGAACCTATGTCTGATTTTGGTTCGATAAGGAAGTTCGAAAGTTCGAGTTCGAGTTAGGTTCGATAAATGTTCCATAGGATATGTTTGAGTTCGAGTTTTTTAGAAAATGAACGTTCGAATTTGATGCGATAACAATTTGTTAACAATTTAGCTTAACTAAAACTTATTTATACGAACAAGTTCGAAATCAGAGTTCGATAACAAGGTTTGATAAGCAGTAGTAATAAGAAAGTATTCAAATTAAAGTGGTACAAAGACTAATAAATACCAAAATTTATTTAACCTCAAACTTAATCAAGTGTATAAATACGAAGTTATACATACAAATACACTTACATATACATATATCGAACTCAAACATTTATCGAACAAACATATATTATGTTCATGTTCAGTTCTTTAAGCTTTCGAACTAAAATTTGAAATTCATGTTGAATTCGATTAGCAGCCTAAGGATATTTCAATTAAAAAGTCCAAAAACTCCATCTGACTTGGCTAGCTGTGGATAAACCAGTGCTTTTGAAATCGAACCGGACCGGACCGACCGGTTCGACCGGTGAACCGGGCCTGGACCGATCCGGTCAACCGGTTTATGCCATTTCGGTCCTTCCTCTCTTCTAGAATCTTTAATATGGTCAAAGTGGGTGCTCTCACTAAAATAATTGAGTTATAGTAATGGTTTTTTCAAAATCTATCATTAAATTAATCATTGTTAAATATATAATGATGATATTATTCGTTGTGAAATAAGTTTTCTATTCGAAAATAGCGACGAATATCATATCTGTAGTTATATCATTAGCAACCACTATAAAAAAATTGACCTAAGGCAACGAATAATTTAATATTCGTTGCCATATATTCCGTAGTTAAATATATAACAACAAATATTATTCATTGCTTACTTCTTTAAATTTGCAATGAATAATGGTATTCGTTGCTATATCCCTTCCAACGAATCATATAACAACGCTTATTCGTTGCCGCTTTCTTCTAATCGTTGCTAAATATGGAAATGATTAGCGTGAATTTTAACGAATAATTCAACGAAAAAATCGTCGTTATATGGACCTTCAACAATGAATATGATATTCGTTGTTAATTACAAGTACAAAAGATCATTTGATAATGAATAATGTTCATTGTTATATCTTTAACATCGGAAGATATAACAACGAATATTCAAATTATTCGTTGCCTTAGGTCCAATTCCTTGTAGTGAACGGTCCACATAGCGACATTTATCCGTTGTTATTTTTCAAAACATCAACTATATGTGGACCGTTGCTAATGATATAACTACAGATATGCTATGCGTCGCTAATTTCAAGTAGAAAACTCATTTCGTAACGAATAATATAGTCATTGTATATTTAACAACGACTAATTTATTGACGGATTTTGAAGAAAAAAATCACTATATCTCACTTTTATTATAGTCTACTCCACAGGAACAATAAAAAAGGTGCCGCTATGTAAATACCCCGTGATTTACCGGGGTAACCAAATTATTTCTAAATGTCAAGAAAACGGCATCACGAACGTATAGTTATCAACTTATCATATTTGTCCAATCTAAAATTCGGACACAGATGTAGAAACAGACACATTACGTATATTGAAAAATTGCAAACTCCTTATCAATATATATATATATGTGTGTAGGGGTTGATGGGGCTGCCCCTTGGGGGCAGCCAACATGGCTGTCCCGCCCTATTTTGGACAAAATTTTTTATTTTTTTTGAAAAATATCGTCATGTATATTCATCCCTATATCCCTCCTATATGCCATTCGAATTTTGTCAGAAACAGAAACTCTTACGGCCATGGGTGGACATACTTATAGATTAAGGGGGGCACATGCCCCCCCTAACTTCTCAAATTTCCCTATTTTATCCTTTTAAACATTAATATAAAAAGTAGCAATGTACGATTGTGCCCCCCGTCCCTCGAGAATTAGGAATTGAAAATCCACTCGTGTCGTCTGCGGCTCACCATCATCCGTGAAGCTAGAATTGAAATTGTGCCCTCCATCTAGGGAGGCCAATGGATAAAGGTATATTGGTATCTGATCTGCCATCGTATCTGTTGTATAAAGTTTTTGACATCTGTGTCCGCATTCGTTTTAAAGTGGATACATATATGGATATCACTTTGATTTTTGTAAACATCCTTATCTGTAATCATATATCTATTTTAATATATAAATATATTTATAAATTTATTTTTAATCATATATAACATTTATATATAACTTCTTTCAACATATTTGGCATAATTCTTTTGATATAAGCACATCTATTATATCTATATCCCATGTTTTCCACCTAATTCATTTATATTTAAGTTAATCTGTTGTGTATTTCAAATGTTATATGTATGTTATCATTATCTGTTTTACACATTGTCCATATTTTAAGGATATGCTGAAATAATTTTAATACATGTCAATATCAATAGCACATTGTATTTGTATTTAAAAATGGACAAGGATCCTTCCTTTCTTTAGATCTGGATGCACCATACAAGGACTAGGAGCATGTCTCCATATCCCTGGCTTCCCTCGCAGTCTCGCATATCTCTCAGACGTGTTGTGGCCCCGTTCCCCCACGGATCCACTGCACCGTTTGCACCGTTACACTCTCAATCATTCGCGGACATAATATGCATCTAGTTTCTCATAATGGCAAGATTTAGTCTCACACTCAAAGTCTCCAACTCCAACATATGCAACAATAATACAATATATCCGTACTTTTGTAGATACATATGTATGTTTATAAAAGAAAAAACAACTTTTTACCAAAAATACTTGTTGGAGCAGCGGAAGATTGGTGGTGTAAAAAAAGCAAATTAGAGGGAGAGAATATGGATCAATGCACAAGGTAGATAAGAACTCAAGAACTTCTTTTAATTAAAACTTAAGCTTGCATACAACACTTGAACCTTTACAAGAATAGGAATTATAATGTTTACAATAAAGGAAGAGTGACTTACAACACTTGAAGGAGGAGGACACTTGAGAGACTCTTGTGTTGGTAGAGAAATTCTTCTTGTTGTTGTTGTGAAATGAGGACCTCTTGGGGGGTATTTATAGGCCCCCAAGAGGGTTAAGATATTTTGGAAGAGAGATCTAGAATCCTCTTCCATGCTTATCTTTTAAGACAAAATATCTACATATTTTAGTGGTGGGAGGTGGAGAAATGTCTAGATATTTTCTCCACCTCTCTCGTTTCTAGAATCTTCTTCTAAAGTGCATATCTTCATTAATCTTTTTCATATGTTGGTGGAGTATGTAGGTCCACTTGTCTTCATATGAGTTGGAGGATTGTAGGCCCATTTATAATAGCCCATTGTAATACTATTTTATGGTCTAATTACAAATTATATTTTCAACACCCCCTCTTAATTTGTAATTTGCATTATTCGTCTGAAGTATTGGAATTTTTCTGTTGAAAGTGGCTTTGTAAAAATATCTGCAAGTTGGTCCTATGTGCTGATGAACTCCAACTTGATGTCGTCATTTTCCACTAGCTCTCGTACATAGAGATGACGAAGTTCAATATGCTTTAATCTTTCATGAAAGACTGGATTCTTTGTCATAGCAATGGCTGACATGTTATCGTATAGTATAGTTGTTGGAAGAATATTCTCTTCTTGAATATCATGAAGAAGTTTTCTCAGCCATACAGCTTCACAAGGTGCACATGTAACAGAAATATATTCAGCTTCAGCAGAGGAAAGAGCTATTGTCTTTTGCTTCTTAAAACTCCAAGATATGACTTTAGATCCCATGCAAAATAAATAACTTGATGTGCTTTTTTCTATCATCTATAGATCTGGCCCAATCACTATCTGAATAGCCTTTGAGAGAGTTATCTTCTTCTGTAGTATATTTAATTCTAAAATCCTTGATACCTTGAACATAACGAAAAATCCTTTTTGCAGCTGCATAGTGAAGCTTGCTTGACTTGCTCATAAATCTTGATACAACACTAACTGCATATACTATATCTGGTCTTGTATTAGTTAAATATAACAAGGAGCCTACAAGACTCCTATAAAGAGAACCATCAGCTTCTTGAGCTCCATCATTTGCAGAAAGTTTTGTATTAGCAGCTATACGAGTTGCTTCTGGCTTGCATTTAACATATGAAATTTCTTGAGAATATCATAAACATATTTTTTTTGAGAGATAAATATTTCACCTTCTTTCTGTTGAACTTGAATACCAAGAAAGTATCTCATAAGACCGAGATCTGTCATTTTATATTCTTTCATCATTACTTCCTTGAATTTTTCAATCATTTTAAAGGAATTGCTTGTATATATAAGATCATCAACAAAAAGACATACGATAAGGAAATTCTGCGTACCTTCTTTATTCACATAAAGAGATGGTTCATTATAACTTCTTAGAAATCCATTATCCTGAAAATATCCATCAATTTTATTATTCCAAGCTCTCGGTGCTTGCTTTAAGCCATATAAAGTCTTGCGGAGACGATAAATCTTTTCTTCATTATCTTTCGAGATATATCCTTGAGGTTGTTCAACATAAACTTCTTCTTCAAGATCTCCATTAAGAAATGCAGATTTAACATCGAATTGATAAACTGGTAACTTCTTTTGAGCAGCAAGTGCAAGTAAGGTTGTAATTGTCTGCATACGTGCGAACAATTACTTCATCGAGTTTCTACGAACGAGGGAACTTATGCCGCCGGCTCTTCTCTCAGCCTCGCTCATATCCTTCGACCTTTGGCTCAATTTCCTCCACCAAGGCCTTCTTCATACGGCACGCCTTTGGAAGATGCTCCCTTGATGGAAGACGCAGCAATGGATTTTCTTTACTTTATTCAGTTCCTTCATTGAGTTTCTACGAACGAGAAAGGTAAGTCTCCTTCCTTGCAGGACACAGCGTAACGTACGGACAAAGGAAAAAGCAAGGCCTTGCTACATCCATATGACGAGACCGATGCTTCAACCTTCATGCTCGATGCCAGACGCGCGGGCCGTCATAGTAGCTCGTCTCACCCGAAAAGATCAACTGACAGCTCCCGTGGACCATGGCCGGACAAAGGAAAAGGCAAGGCCTTGCTACAGCCAGATGACGAGACCGGTGCTTCAACCTTCATGCTCTGATACCAAACTTGTTGGAGCAACGGAAGATTGGTGGTGTGTAAAAAGCAAATTAGAGGGAGAGAATATGGATCAATGCACAAGGTAGATAAGAACTCAAGAACTTCTTTTCACTAAAACTTGAACTTGCATACAACACTTGAACTTTTACAATAAGAGGACTTAAATTGTTTACAATAAAGGAAGAGTGACTTACAACACTTGGAAGGAGGAGGACACTTGAGAGACTCTTGTGTTGGTAGAGAACTTCTTCTTATTGTTGTTGTGAAATGAGTACCTCTTGGGGGTATTTATAGGCCCCCAAGAGGGTAGAGATATTTTGGAAGAGAGATCTAGAATCTCTTCTATGCTTATCTTTTAAGACAAAATATCTAGATATTTTAGTGGTGGGAGGTGGAGAAATACCTAGATATTTTCTCCACCTCTCTTTTCTAGAATCTTCTTCCAAGGTACATATTTTCATTAATCTTTTCCATATGTTGGTGGAGTATGTAAGCCCACTTGTCTTCATATGAGTTCGTGGATTGTAGGCCCATGTATAATAGCTCATTGTAATACTATTTTATGGGCTAATTACAAATTATATTTTCAACAACTCTCTTAATTTGTAATTTGCATTATTTGTCTGAAGTATTGGAATTTTTCTGTTGAAAGTGGCTTTGTAAAAATATCTGCAAGTTAGTCCTCTGTGCTGATGAACTCCAGCTTGATGTCGCCATTTTTCACTATGTCTCGTAAATAGTGATGACGAAGTTCAATATACTTTGTTCTTCTATGAAAGACTGGATTCTTTGTCATAGCAATGGCTGACATGTTATCGCATAATATAGTTGTTGGAAGAATATTCTCTTCTTGAATATCATGAAGAAGTCTTCTCTGTCATACAGCTTCACAAGATGCACATGTAACAGAAACATATTCAGCTTCAGCAAAGGAAAGAGCTATTGTCTTTTGTTTCTTAGAACTCCAATATATGACTTTAGATCTCATGCAAAATAAATAACCTGATGTGCTTTTTCTATCATCTATAGATCTGACCCAATCAATATCTGAATAACCTTTAAGAGAGTTATCTTCTTTTGTAGTATATTTAATTCCAAAATCCTTGATACCTTGAACATAACGAAAAACCCTTTTTGCGGATGCATAGTGAAGCTTGCTAGGCTTGCTCATAAAGATTGATACAACACTAACTGCATATACTATATCTGGTCTTGTATTAGTTAAATATAACAAGGAGCCTATAAGACTCCTATAAAGAGAACCATCAGCTTCTTGAGCTCCATCATTTGCAGAAAGTTTTGTATTAGTAGCCATAGGAGTTGCTTCTGGCTTGCAATTTAACCTATGAAATCTCTTGAGAATATCATAAACATATTTTTCTTGAGAGATAAATATTTCACCTTATTTCTGTTGAACTTGAATACCAAGAAAGTACCTCGTAAGATCGAGATCTGTCATTTCATATTCTTTCATCATTACTTCCTTGAATTTTTCAATCATCTTGAAGGAATTGCTTGTATATATAAGATCATCAACATAAAGATATACGATAAGGAAATTCTGCGTACCTTCTTTCTCCACATAAAGAGATGGCTCATTATGACTTCTTAGAAATCCATTATCCCGAAAATATCCATCAATTTTATTATTCCAAGCTGTCGCTGATTGCTTTAAGCCATATAAGGCCTTGCGGAGACGATAAATCTTTTCTTCATTATCTTTGGAAATATATTCTTGAGGTTGTTCAACATAATCTTCTTCTTCAAGATCTCTATTAAGAAATGCAGATTTAACATCGAATTGATAAACTCGTAACTTCTTTTGAGCAGCAAGTGCAAGTAAGGTTGTAATTGTCAGCATACGTGCAGACAATTACTTCATCGAGTTTCTACGAACGAGGGAACCTATGCCGCCAACTCTTCTCTCAGCCTCGCAAATATCCTTCGACCTTTGGCTCAATTTCCTCCATCAAGGCCTTCTTCATACGGCACGCCTTTGGAAGATGCTCCCTCGATGGAAGACGCAACAATGGATTTTCTTTACTTTATTCGGTTCCTTCATCGAGTTTCTACGAACGAGAAAGGTAAGTCTCCTTCCTTGCAGGCCACAACGCAACATGCGGACAAAGGAAAAAGCAAGGCCTTGCTGCATCCAGATGACGAGACCGATGCTTCAACCTTCATGCTCGATGCCAGACGCGCGGGCCGTCATAGTAGCTCGTCTCACCCGAAAAGATCAACTGACAGCTCCCGTGGACCATGGCCGGACAAAGTAAAAGGCAAGGCCTTGCTGCAGACAGATGACGAGACCGGTGCTTCAACCTTCATGCTCTGATACCAAACTTGTTGGAGCAGCAGAAGATTGGTGGTGTATAAAAAACAAATTAGAGGGAGAGAATATGGATCAATGCATAAGGTAGATAAGAACTCAAGAACTTCTTTTCGTTAAAACTTGAACTTGCATACAACACTTAAACTTTTACAAAAAGAGGACTTAAAATGTTTATAATAAAGGAAGAGTGACTTACAATACTTGGAAGGAGGAGGACACTTGAGAGACTCTTATGTTGGTAGAGAACTTCTTCTTGTTTTTGTTGTGAAATAAGGACCTCTTGGGAGGTATTTATAGGCCCCTAAGAGGGTAGAGATATTTTGGAAGAGAGATCTAGAATCCTCTTCCATGCTTATCTTTTAAGACAAAATATCTAGATATTTTAGTGGTGGAAGGTGGAGAAATATCTAGATATTTTCTCCACCTCTCTCTTTTCTAGAATCTTCTTCCAAAGTGCATATCTTCATTAATCTTTTCCATATGTTGGTGGAGTATGTAGGTCCACTTGTCTTCATATGAGTTCGTGGATTGTAGGCCCATGTATAATAGCCCATTGTAATACTATTTTATGGGCTAATTACAAATTATATTTTCAAAACCCCCTCTTAATTTGTAATTTGTATTATTCATCTGAAGTGTTGGAATTTTTCTATTGAAAGTGGCTTTGTAAAAATATCTGCAAGTTGGTCCTTTGTGCTGATGAACTCCAGATTGATGTCGCTATTTTCCACTAGCTCTCATAAATAGTGATGACGAAGTTCAATATGCTTTGTTCTTCCATGAAAGACTGGATTCTTTGTCATAGTAATGGCTGACATGTTATCGCATGGTATAGTTGTTGGAAGAATATTCTCTTCTTGAATATCATGAAGAAATCTTCTCAGCCATACAGCTTCACAAGATGCACATGTAACAGAAATATATTCAGCTTCTGTAGAGGAAAGAGCTATTGTCTTTTGCTTCTTAGAACTCTAAGATATGACTTTAGATCTCGTGCAAAATAAATAACCTGATGTGCTTTTTCTATCATCTATAGATCTGGCCCAATCAATATCTGAATAGCCTTTGAGAGAGTTATCTTCTTCTATAGTATATTTAATTCCAAAATCCTTGATACCTTGAACATAACGAAAAATCCTTTTTACGGCTGCATAGTGAAGCTTGCTAGGCTTGCTCATAAATCTTGATACAACACTAACTGCATATACTATATCCGGTCTTGTATTAGTTAAATATAACAAGGAGCCTACAAGACTCCTATAAAGAGAACCATCAGCTTCTTGAGCTCCATCATTTGAAGGTGTCCATCTTCTCTCTACGGTCTGCAGTCTGCTCATGAATTAGACGGACAAAATGGTCGAATGTGGGACCGTCTATATCAAGG